>OY720043.1:696398-932681 GCA_963082485.1 Eudonia mercurella
GGTAAGTGGTCATCGCCGCCCATTCACATTTGCAATGTCATAGATGGGTTACTTACTTTGAAAGTCCTATTCTTTACCATCAATATTGAACGTGCCTTCCATAACGCCTTAGAAGCTCAAACTTATATCTCCCACCAGGTATACCCCGACGAAGGCCACGACTTCGAGCGCTCCTCGCTGCACCTCCACAAGGCGATGGAGCAGTTCTTCGACGAGTGCTTCGGGCCGGTGGAGGTGGCCGACTGGGACGCCGGCGGCATGGGGGGGCTGTTCCCGTTCAGGGACTAGCTGGGGGGCTGGGGCGAATGCCCCTGCAGGAGATAAGGACTCTTTAAGCCTCAGTCACGAGTACTAGCGTCTTGAGACGCGACTTTTTTTGAGGGTTTGCTGTGGGTTTCATACTGCCTATACAGCGTCACCGAACTTTTATGGGGGGCGGCGAGAAAATTAAAAGGGTTCCCTCAAGCCGATCGAAACACCGTCAGAGGATTTCTAGAGGGAATGGCATCTCGCAAGCGTGTCCCCGTTTCCTACTAGATTCTCCGATCGAGGTTTGGATTGAAGGGCTAGGACCTCGACTCGGGTGAACTGGGACGTGGAGTTTGCGACGCGAAAGCGAATTTCTAATTCATTGCACTTTATATGGTGGCAGTTATCAACGGTAGAAATTAGATCGCCGAATCGCGAGACGCCAGTGATCGTGGCTGAGAGGTTAAGACACTGGAGCTGGTTTATGGGCTCTTGGACGATACCTGAAGATGGGTCACCACTCGTGAATCGACATTGGAGCTAGTTTAAAGGCTCGGACTGTAACCGAAGACCGTATTGTGGTACAATTAGTTGCGAATCATTTAAAAGAAACCATTTTGTTTATGACTCATGAACTGTGCGATGCTAACCATGGTAGACCAACTTTAGGGTCAGTTTATATCAATTCGTAGTGAGTGACAGTTGGCTTATCCATAAGTGTTATCTCTTTATATTACTACAGATTTTTGTCGTATGGAAGTGACCAACCTTACGGGTAGACCGTCTGCCATATTGACTCGAAATGGAGAAGCTAGGAACATTAAGAAGAAACTTCTCGTTATGATTATTACAATTAGTCTGATGTGTATTTTATCTGTTGTCCTTTCAATTTATTAAAAACGACAGTGTACCTACACAGTATGCCAAACTTGTATGCCGCATTATGGTGTGAACTATCAGAATAGCTTATGTTAACAAGGGCGGCCACCCAAAAAGCGGCCGAGTGCGAGTCGTATCGTAATCAAAATGTTGACTTCTGGATTTGGTAAGGTTTTAGCTGTGAATGTGTGCGTTTGTTATGTGCTGCTCTACGTTCAGAATCACACACGCACACGGTTCATTGCTAGTTTTTTTAGGGATTCAATATAACCGCTAAAAGTAAAAGATAATGAAACATTTACTGACCTGCACAACACATAACAATAAAACATACAAAACGGTTACATAATACATACATAAAAATACATTGAATCTCGTCCAGTTTTAAAATACAAATAGCACAAAAAAAAGTCTTCGATCTCAGTTAAGGTTGTGGTGGGCATGCCCACTGTGCCCACCACGGTGGATCCGCGTTTGTATGTTAACATACAACAGTTTCAATGGGTACTGCTTAGTGCCATTCAAACCTGCAATTCTGCATGATACTCTCTTTTTTCTTAAAAAGCGTTACTTCGATAGCGCTACTTTGAAAACGATAGTTTTCGTTAGTGCTGTCAAAGTAGCGTATTTTTAGCAATATGCGTCTGTGTCGTCTATATAAATGAAATGATATATTAATTAATAACACCAGACTGCCATTAAAAGTTGTAAAGATTGACAATGGATTGTCGTGAATAGTCGTGAATGAGCTATACTGTTGTACTGTTCATGTGTGTCAATGAAGTTTAAAGCCTGAGTGCGAGTTTTAACACCATTTGATCACGTGAACGAAAACGAGAATTGAAGCAGCGCTTATTCATCTATGGCAGGATTTTTTCTATACATAGACACATAATTTTTTAAATGATCCAGTAACTTGATTTTGTAACGATTTTTTTTAAGTAAAGAACAAAGAAACTAATGTTGATCCAACATATCTATTTTTTCCATTAAAATCCACAAAAATACCGATTCAGGGTTACTCTCCACGCGGAGGCGATGATGCTGCCGGAGAGAAGGGTTCCGAGCGTCATCATCATCAGCTCATTTTATGTCCCCACTGTTGAGACACGAGCCTTCCCTATGGATGGATAGGGAGAACGGGCCATAAACCACCACGCGGGCCCAGTGCGGATTGGTGGTTGTTAACGACTGCTAATGCAGCCAGCACCAACGGCTTAACATGCCTTCCGAAGCACGGAGAAGCTCGAGATGACATATTTTTGGTCACCCATCCGATGACCGGCCTTAGCGAAAGTTGCTTAGCGTCAGCAATCACACACCGATCGCCATAACCACTGCGCCATCGAGCTCTTCAGGATGCGCTTACACTGAATGAATTATTTTTAATTGTGTCGAACCAAATAAATAAGAAAAAAAAACATAAATAAATGATGTCTATTAACGTTACTGGATCACATAAATAATTATATACACATTATAAAAAATCCTGTACAGCGCCTATGTAACAGACGAGATGAGTTGCAATTTTGCCATTCAAATTCTAATTTTGGTTTTTTGTTTCACAAGTTTGTTGCTAGATGGCGCTGCTTCAATAGTAAATTTTACTACTGAAGCAGCGCCATCACTACCGCTCTTACCCTTTAGCAATGCAATACAGCTGCCATGATAATTTAGAGTTTATGTAACTGCAATAAGATTGAAAACTAGGAAAATATATAATGCTGTACCAGACAAGCGTTTGAATGACCTCACCAGTGTTGTAGAAAACTGGAAATATTTGAAACGTTTGAGAGCCTCAATGATGGCCAGGGTTCAAAATTATCAAGATAATAACACAGCTCATTATCGGATCATGATAATAATCAACAGTTAGTTAGTGATATTTTTTGTTGCATTTTTTACACAGATTCATTACACCTTCGTTGTTCGAATACGGTTAATAAGTATAAGAATTACGCAAGGGATTTTTTGTTATAATCAATTTGATATTTATCCAACTGTGATTATCATGACAATCCTTTGGAACCCTGATGATGGCTATAAGATTTCAATGCTGCAATGTGGTCAGGCTAGATAGCCTGATCACATTCATTCATTCATTCAGTAGATACTGAAATACTGCAATCTAAGTGTACCTTATTCGAATAGATTACTAATGCCAAAATTTTACTTCCAAAGTGTTGTTAGTATCGTTAAATCGGTGTCTTACTTACAGTACGTAGGTGAATGGTTTCAAAACTTTGTGACGGTAAATGGTTACAATGTAAATAATTGGCTGTATATAAAGTAATATTTACATTATATTTTATCATATTAATTTGAGAAACAGAAACCTTGTTTATTTTGATGAAGTGTCAAGAATTCAATTAATCCATTAGTAAGTTAACATGTAAAAAAACCGTGCATGCTATACAAAATAATATTAAAATTTATTTTATCAAATTGAATATTTCAGCCATAACAAAGTTATATCAAATAATTATATTATAGCAGGTTTCTTTTAAAAAAAATGTCATAAATGGTGCGTAACATTTAGATAATACAGGTTAAAAATATTCATAATTAAGCCTAAATAAATAGGTACATCTGTAGAAAGATTCTCATTGAAATCTCAAAATTATCCGATACTAATGTGTTTAAATAGTTGTATTGTATGTATGTGTGTTAGAATGATTCGACTGTACTGCCACAGGGAGTAAACAATTTTTATTTTTATTATTACATTGACAATATAGAATATGTTGTTAATCTTTAATTGTTACTTTTTGTCTGTGAAAAATATCCAAGCAATACATAGGTAAATATAACATTATTTTTTTGGATGTCTTTAATTTTTAAAATAATGAAAATTGTTTACTATCTCTGGTACTAAGGTGGGGTGTGGCACCCCTAAGAATTTTCTTATGATTATTATAAGGAGAAGTCTATATTTTAGTGCTTAATGTATCGACAATCTTTATCTGTATGTTTATATGTCGCTTTTAATGGTATCTCTATAAACTGTAGCTTTAAATATAACTATTTTAAAAATCCCTAAGTTCTGCCACAGTGCAAAATAAGCAGTAACTCGAGTAAAAAATTGTTAGCGAATTAAAGTAAAAAATCACTTCTGAACTTATCAAAAAAAGAAAGATATGATAATAAATAATGCAGCTTGTTTTTCTGAACCATACTTACATAGGTATGGAATTCAAATCAGTAAAAGTAAATATAGATTATGGAAATAAAAGTTGTTATTTCGCCTAAACTAAGAGTTACTGCTTCCAGTATAATGAACTGTGGCTTATTTTTCTTACAACTAAAATCTTTAAGTAGACAAATCAGTATTAAATACTATATTTTAGTTAAATAATACATATTAGACGTTAACGAATTCTAGTCAAGTCTAGTATCTCTATCTTACATTTCTAAAACGCTTTATTCAAAAATAATTGTAGCAAAGCGAAGAATTATTGAAAAAAATACATAATTTATTTTATGTTAAGTAATTTTAGTTATCCAGCTCATGTCACGAGCAAATAAATCTAATTCTTTAAATAAGTTTTCATAAGTTTATTCATACTTTGTTATATACGGATCTCGTCTTGTCATTTTATAGCATTATTTATTTGGTATAAAATTATCATTTACAGTAGAAAAACTGATGTACAGTTTTCAACACTTTCTGATGTAGGTATGTTAGACTGCCTATTTACCAACTTATGGTTAGGCTATACAGCAAACATTAGGAAATGGTGAAATGTTTGTGTTGTGGCCATAATATTTGTTTATTTGTTTGTATATTATGTAGATAAAATGTTTAATTACATATTAGTTTCACGCCTGATACCCAGAGGGGCTATCCCCACTGGATATCAGGACGATAGAATCAAAAGCAACTACTTGCTGTCATCTTTGCAATATTAAATTTATTTGAAGTTCTACCAAATCTTGTCTCACGCCTTCTTATTGTTTACTTGTTTTAAGTTAATGTAACTTAAAATAACATGTCTCCTCTGTCTTTAATACTTTAGCATAATCCTTACATTCTTAAATTTCTTTCTACGAAATATTAAATACTAGAATTTAAAACATGATGTTCGATTGATGTTGAGACTTATAAAATTCGAAATTGTGATAGGTGTTTTATTTTTAAATTATCATTTGTACGTACTTATATTATTATTAAAGTTTTACTGTATTTAAATGAAAGTGTAACCTTATTGGATGCATAATAAAATGATGTAGGTTATTCCTATATTGGTCATCAATATTTTTGTAATTAATACGTGTATTTCAAAGTATACATTATAAATAGACGGATATAAGTCACAAGATTATAATAGCCATCTAAACAAGTAGGTCGGATACTGGTACCAAGTTACTGACAAGATTCTGTACTGTGTACTGTAACTAACTTTGTTGCCGGCTACGTTTCTGGTAATCATCTCGAAAGTCAATGCCATCTATTGTAAGAATCTTAAAACTTATTTATGACATAACTTGTGACTTAACATATTTAAAAAAATCACAAATAATAAAATTTAAAAATGGCACGTAGGTTATCGTATCTGTGTTGAATTTATTCCCGAGTCTAAAAATGTGTATAAAATAAAGTAATAAAATTAAATAGGTGATAAAACGGTGGCAAGTGCTATGTTCATAATAATATTGTTTATAACGATGCTCAGTGGATGAATTGTTTATTTATGTTGGAATGTTGTTTTTATAAAAAAAATATAAGTAAAAAAATTGTTCCCCAAAACTGTGTTTTATTCCCATTTCGTTATCCATATAGGGTTGCTCGATGGCGCAGCGGCTAGACGATTTTGAAAGTTACGGAATTTTGGCAATGCCTATTAAGGGATGGGTGAACAAATTTACTTCGAGCTTCTTCGTGCTTCGAAAGACACGGAGCTCGATGTGGATTCCGGTGAAAAATCTTTTCGAAAAAACTAGCTAAATTAAAAAAAACAACTAATGTGATGTATGTAGTTATATACATATAGGTACCTCAGAAATGTATAGCGATCAAATCAATAATAAACTGAAAAAAAAATTAATAAAGATTTAGAGGAACTCGATGGCGCAGTGGTCAACGCGTCTGGTTTGCGATTGCTAAAGTTAAGCAACTTTCGCAAAAGCCGGTCACCGGATGGGTGATCAAAAATTTATTATCTTGCCGTCGGTCCCGGCTACATTTGCAGTCGTTAACAACCACCAATCCTCACTGAGCCCGCGTGGTCTTATCCATCTATATTCTATAAGAAAGGCTCGTCCCCAGCAGCGGGGAGATAAAATGAGCTGGCGAATGTAGAACAATAACAACAAGGCTTGGCTGATTGGAATCACAATTTTATTATCTTACAGAGAAATTACGCTTATATTACATAGTTTTTCTACTCTATTACCCGAAGTAGCGAGTCGCCGCAGTTATAGCACCAAAGCCACGGCTGGAACAAAATAATACGACACATTTTAACACCAACTGCAATAACAATCAATTTAAACAATCAGGTTCGATTATGATAGGGTGGGTTACTCTTGAAACACAATTGCATTAATCAATTTCCAATCACAAATCTAAAAAAATCAAATGGCACTCTTAAAAGCGATAATATTGCGACATTGGAATTAAATTGCCTGGAAATTGAGTGAACAAATTATTATCGAGATGGGGCGTTCCGAAATTGCGAAACTTATCCCAATATCGATATATATTAATCGCATTGGAATTGTATTGAGATTGAGTTTGCGTCAAGAGTAGCCTACCTGGTTATATTGTCTCGTATCTGTGATTCGCTTAATCCAGTGATTAGCTTATGTAAAGACCGCAAAAAGAACAAATGTGCCGTTTTGCGAACTAATACGGTCAGTGTAGTGTGTCGAGAACGAGTTCGAGTGAATACTGACTTAGAAGACAGTGGTACGATAATCGAGCGCAAAAAACGAATAAGGAAGAGGGTAGATCGTTTTGTCTGCGCATAATCACCCAGCCGCAATAACTTCAGTGATCATGGCGCATGCAACTGTGCCGAAATATCGGACACTCACACACAACAAAAAACATTGTAATAGACCCGTTATATATACAACGTCAGTCGGAAAGGGGGTACTAAGCCGAAAGGAGGGTAAAGTATACATGATAGTGAATAACTTTTGTCAAAGAACTTTTCCTTAAAAATGGATAATTTTAGATTAACAGCTTTTTTAAGATTTTAAAAGAAATTACGCTGTGGTAGCCCTGGCGGTCAGCTGTTTTAATAGAGACTTGAGTTCATTGCCGGGGTTATTATTGTTATTGTTTTTGTTTTTGTTATTGTTATTTATCATTATGTTAATTCAAAATTCAAAATTCAAAAATTCAAAATTCAAAATCATTTATTCAGTTTAGGCTACAAATAGCTCTTATGAATGTCATTATGCCATCGGTTCGTAAGTCTACTCTGGGCGGGAGAACTTGTACTGAGAAGAACCGGCAAGAAACTCAGCAAGTGTCAAATACAAATACAAATACAAATATTTTTATTTGCTCTAAATAGGGTTACAGTAAAGGTGTTATTATGCATATTGTGAAAACAAAATGGAGCTTAACCTATTTAGCCATTTTACATAGCATGCAAATATACAAATAATGATATAATAAAATTATTTACATTAGAATAAAAAACTGATCAGATGTCATAAAATAAAATCGAGAAAGTCAAGTTTGATAAAATACATTTTGTGGTCTGCAATCGGAAATCATTGAGCGCTTTAAAAATGTTCAAAAGTAAAATCAATAAAATAAATAATTCGCGACAATTGACATAGTTTAAAACTTGTTTTCTTGTGTCAAGCTCTTTTCTCCCTTACAGCGTCAAAAATATTGGAAAATGCCCTATCATAAAAGGACACTTTCCATCACAAACAAACACAAAAAAAAAGGAACAACACCCAAAAATACAAAAAAAAAAAAAAAAATAATAAGTTTTGCAAAAATTACATCAGGTACCTACCAATTTCAATTTTCACAATGTCATACAGTACTAATAAAAGTCAAAAATTATCTAAGAAAACAAAGTTAAAGTATACGAGTACAATAATAATAAAATAAGATAAGTAAGCAAGAGCAGACCTGCCTCCACAGGAGGCACCCGTTCACGAGTATGACATATGAATCAGCCATCGCTTCACTCAACCATATCTTAGGGAATGTAACGACCCGATGCACATGCCACCACCGCAGAGACAATAAAGAGAGCATGCCACACTCAAGCTACTCTAAATAAGAACTCAATGAATTGTTTAACGCAACATAAATATTGTTTGTAAACTGTAGGACACTGCTGATAAAGGCTATCATACCAGCGCAATGAAACTTCTTGATATAAAAAGAAATGTTCTTTTTTATTTGACAACGTCAAGTGTCTATGATTTTTTCTCTGTTCTATCACTTCTTTATAAATGAATTAATGTTTAATTCTAAATACAGAAATTTCTTTTTTTTTTTTTTTCATTTGCAATATAGCAGTTGATAGTAGCACTTTCAGTTGTCCGCGGCTTAGTACCCCCTTTCCGACTAACGTTGTATACAGAATCCCAAAAAATATAAATCTTCTGTGCGTGTGTATGAAATTGAACTCCTTCTTAAAGGCTGGACCGATTTGGAAGAAATTTTTTGTGTGTGTTCAAGTGGATTCGAGAATGGTTTAGATTTACAATTGGACCCGGTAAGTGGCGCTGCTATAGGGCTGCCATCATGGGATACGGGTGTTCTTAAGCGGACGAATGATTTGTTTGTTTTGTTGTCATGGAAACTGTCAAAGCGGCACGAAGTCCGCCGGTCAGCTAGTATACTATATAAATATGTAGGCTCTGTCTGTACATGCAATTTTTGGGATAAATATTCGTTTTATGACTCACTTTTGTGGTGTCAAAATTCAAAATTCAAAATTCAAAATTCAAAAACATTTATTCAGTTTAGGCTACAAGTAGCTCTTATGAATGTCACTATGCCAACGGTTCGTAAGTCTACTCTGGGCGGGAGATCTTGTACTGAGAAGAACCGGCAAGAAACTCAGCAAGTGTCCAGCTCTTTTCTCCCTTACAGCGTCAAAAATATTGGAAAATGCCCTATCATAGCAGGACACTTTCCATTACAATAAACACAAAAAAGACAACCACAACATGTAAAAAAAAAAAAAAAAAAACACAAAATAAAAAATATACGTTAACAAATTTGCATCAGGTAACAGTTGCAATTTCCACAATGTCATACAGTACCACTACAGTACTATCGTAAAAGTAAAAAATTGTTTAAGAAAAACAAAGTCAAATTATAGTGAATAATACTAAAAATAAGATAAGTATGCGTGAGCAGACCAGCCTCCACAGGCGGCACCCGTTCACGAGTATGACATATGAATCAGCCATCGCTTCACTCAACCATATTTTAGGGAACGTAACGACCCGACGCACACGCCACCACCGCAGAGACAGTAAAGAGAGCATGACACACTCAAGATACTCTAAATAAAAACTTAGTGATCTATTTAAGTGTCAGTGAGTCATAAAACGAATATTCTACGATTTTTGAAATTTTTGTCTGTCTGTCCGTATGTCCTCTTATAACTTAAGAACGGCTTGACCGATCTTGATGAAAATTTGTATGTAGTAAGAACATGAGATTGTGCAAATGATAGGCTATATATGATGTTGGTAAACCTAATAATTATTTTATTTAGCATTCATTGATTCATTATTTTCGCACAGCGAAGCGGGCGTGGGATGACTAGTTTAGCATAAGTTTAAAGATGCTCACCACCCACGGTCTACTTCCAGCGGTTGTTCTCGTAGTCCCACTTGGAGGCGAGCCCGTCCACGGGGTTGACCTTGAGGTCCAGCATGCGTTTGAGCTGCGCCTTCTGCCGCTCCTCGCTCAAGGATTCTGGCAGCGGAGTGTACACTGCGGGGGACAAATACAATATTTTATGTATTGTTTTTTTTTTTATTATGTCTGTCTTTTGCTGTATTTTTGTACGTGTAATTTTTGTTTGTTTTAACTATTTAACGAAGGAGTGACTGTAATTTCAACGAGTTTTAATAATTTTGGAAAAAAAAAATACCTATATTTTTAATATTTTTAATCGATTGAGAAGCCGATTTATAACAAACTACTTTCTGGGTGTACGCTTAACCTGTTACACGTTGTATTAACAGAAAGGTGTGGTTAAAATGAAAAGATCCAAAGAGTATCCGATCTAGACCTTGTATGCAGAGTTACTAAGACATAATTATTAACTTTAACTTGTTATACAATGTTTAATTAATTCCGACCGAGTCCCAAACGCCGCCATTTATATACCTGCTCCCCCTTCTCGTCGTTACGCCCCTTTGTCGTCCAGGCGCTTTGCCAGGGTTGCTCACTGTTGAATATTGCTTACGTCTAGTAGTCTAATAGTTTTACAAAATATGAGATTTATAAATTATTATGTTACGTGCCTACCTACATTCAAATTCAAATCATTTATTGCATATCACATTACAGCATAAGGTGGAATATTTATAAAGGTATTCATGTGACACCCTGCAAGGGCACAGCAACAGTATCAGAGGGCTGATTAAAAATGTACAAACTTACTTAACTAGTTATGATTATATAATTGAATTGCAATTTATTTATAATATAATATATGACCAACCAATTTAACACCAAATATATTCTAAGCAAATTGGCAAACAAATTATTGGAATATTCTGATTTAAGCCTGACTTACTCTGTGTACCCAATCTAGAGCTGTTAAAGTATCGTTGTGTGTGAGTAAAGTGTTTATTTAAACTTATAGTTAAAATATTCATTTAGAGTATAGAAGCATTTTCCAATTAGGATTTTTTTCAGTTTGTTATTAAATGAAGTTGATTTCTCTATGTTTTTTATGTTGTTCGGTAAGTGGTTATATATTTTAATTAGCATATAATGAGGACATAGATACTTAAAAATAATAAGTTATAGTAAGTACCATACCAAATGAAGCCATTTAAGTAAGTATTACTTATATTGTTTTCTAAAGTTTACGCGAACACTACACATTTAAATGAAACAACTTTTACGGATCTACTCGCTGGAGCTGGGATTTAATGTTTTTTATGATGGGATCCCTGGCTGGTGGTAGATTCCAACCATCTTCTCTATTAAAATTAGGATGTTTTTTAATTTCAATAGCCTCGCGTATCATCCTAGGGATAAATCGTTGTTCTTTAGCAAGTGTTTGTGGTTTATCAAATCTGATGTAATGGTTGGGCCCCTCTAGGGCATGTTCGCATACTGCAGACTTATTTTCGCGCCTATGCTTGACGTCGGCTATATGTTCTTTAACGCGGGTTTCTACACTTCTCTTTGTTTGCCTGATGTAAGAGAGCCTACTGTCGCAGTCGCATGGCTAAATGTGTTAATCGCATGAAGCCATCAACTAAAGGGGAAAAAAAAAGTCAAAATTGTATATATGTTAATGCTTGTGCTTGTGACTGTACATTCAGTACGTTGCTCGTACATTGCTTTCGTGCATATAACATGACCACTTGTACACCCGCCATTCTGATGTACACATTTTTTTTAACCGCCTGTCTTTAAGACCACCGGTTATAGACCGGGTCTCAAGAGGTCCCAGGTTCGATTCCCAGTACAATTCTTACGTCCGCTAGCTACCACCATGTTATCTTAATATGTCGCCATAACATCAATGTCTGTAGCATTGTGTTACGGCAGCCAGAGATAAGATAACCAGTACCTCAGTAGTTGAGGATTCCGGGTGATCCGCTTCCACCTTCGGCCTTATATTTATTTGTAAACAGAAAAGTACTCACCAAACAGCTTCATGCCCATGTACATCCAGACGGAGATGGAGGCCAGCAGCAGCCCCCAGCCGACGATGCCCTTCCACTGGCCCGTGGGCGCCTGGAACTCCGCGAACGTCTGGCAGAACGACGCGCGGTACAGAGCTTTCTTCTCCTCCACTGTCAGCTTGCGCCAGTCACCCTTCTCCTTCTCGCGGAGAACCTGTGACGACATCACATCATAATCACCCACTCATTTTATGTCCCGCGGCAATAACCTTTTTTTTTAAATGCTTTCTACCGAAATATTTGTTTATCTATCATATTAAAAAGTATTTTTTTTTATATTATTACTATTATTAAAATTTACTGTTAAGTTTGATAAAAAATAGGAAGTAACCGTGAGACTGAATACCTAACTCCTTCAAAAGAACGCACACATCGTGTCATTTACGCGCAAACGAGATGACGATATGTCTACATTGCGTGCGTTAGAATAATGCACTGCGCTCGCGCTCGCTCGCCGCGCGCGACGCTACCCGCTACCCAAACGACGACATTGCCACTTCGTTCAATCGAAGCGGCAACATCTCGTTTTTTCAAATTATGTACATAGGTAGGTATGTTTAATAAGTACCTAGTTTGTATATTTTAGTTACGTAAATTATTTACGTATACGTTAAATTCATCATCATCATCATCATCGGCCTATCTTAGTCCACTGCTGGACATAAATTAAAATAAAAAAAACTTAAAACTGGATTATGTATATTTGTCGCTTTAAATATGATTTATAAAATCTAAAATGGAATCTTTATGCTTCAGATATCGATTTTTCACTTCATCTAGGACAACTCCTACTACTACTTTTTATTGTGAAGTCAACACTTCACAATAAAAAGACCTTTTTCTTTGTCGCAGTCGGATAATTAACCGTTAATAACCGCATTTTATCGGTAGCTAACCATAAATTTGGTTAAGTAACGGTAGCTAACGGGTTTTGTAAAACTATAAACTATTATGAGAATGTCACAAACATTCTCATAATTTATCGTAGATACATTTTCAAAATTAAATAAATTGTTGTTACTTTGATAATAAGGATTTGTAATTTATGTGTATTTTTCAAAACAACATGGAGGTAATTGGCACTTCAGCATCAAAATAATAACTTATTAATGAGATGATAACTATTCTTGTAAGCTTTCTTTTAAATTTGTAGATATTGTGAGTGTCATAAAAGTTTGCTGCAACTGCAAACCTGAGTATCGTTATATAAAATGGTGTTGTTACCTTAATGTCGGGTGTGTCTGCTTGGAACCTAACAGCGGGCATGGGGAAGTCCGGCCGGTCCACGTAGCTGGGCTGGCCATTGAATCCCAGTCCTACCCACTCGCGGTTTCCAATCTGTAAATGAAAATCGGATACTTTATACATCATTAGTTAGGAGTACTTTAGAGTAGACATGGGCGTTTTCGGTTTTCTATAATAACGGTTACGCAACCGATATTCAGTTTTCATATCGATATCAAAAACCGTTTTCAGATATCGATATCAGTAAGATAGTTTGCTAGTTTTGCTTCTAATATGCATAACTAGTTTTAGAAAACTGAAAACGATAGACAACACAACTCCAAATTACGTCATATTTCTATGACTATAAAGTGCGAAGCCAAATGAAACAACATTGCATATCAAAGTAGTGGCGAATATTCGCTTCGTTTCATTTACACCGTTAACATTATGCTTAGTTAGAAAGGGAAGATGCGAATATCAAAACATTTGGAGTTGTGCAGTAGTTTTTAGTTTTCCATGGATATGGTGATATTGGTTACAGTGACGGTATAGAGTTTTTTTCATATCGCGTTCTCTTGCAGTTTTGGTTTTCGATTCGGTGTTAGTTTTTCTTATATCGGTTATGAAGTTTCCCATATCGATATGATATGATATAGGACTCATATCCGTTTTTGGTTACGTTTTGATATATCGAACTCATGCCTACTTTAGAGTATTGTTCTAGCGTTTGGGCGCCTGTCTATAATAACCACACAGACAGGATCGAGTCTATTCAGCGCCACTTTTTGAGGTATTTGTGTACAAGGCTGGGTCTGAGACGTAAATTGTCAGAATATGCTGACCGGCTAACAAAATTTTCACTTGTCAGTTTGGAGAAGCATAGACTGGCAAATGACTTATGTGTTTTGCATAAAATTGTTAATGGCGAATATTGTGATGAACTCTTAAAACAGGTACCAACTCGTTCAGTACGTAATTCTCAATTGTTGTTTGCCAGGTGTGAACAATAATGTGACCTTGAATAATGTGACCGTGAATTGAGCTTGTTTTGGGTAAACCTACTAGTGTTACCTAGCTAACAGTGTATCCAAGTCTTCCATCATAACCGTAGTGTGTTTATACACTTTTAAACTTATGTGTTCAATAGCTAAACAAAGAACTCAAACCGAGGATTAAAGCAAACTAATTAATAATATACCTTGATGATACCTTTTAACCAATTAGTTTGCGTTAATCCCCGTTTAAATTCTTTGTTTATATATAGTGTTTTTATAATTCTTAAGCATATTTATAAGCACTTTGCCCAGCAGTCCGAGAAATAGGGTAGCCAGTTCCTAAGTAGTTAAGAATTCCAAGTAAAGTAAATCTTCTATCTACAGTGTTACCATTGATTACAATTAGGTGAGCTTTATCTCAACAATAGCTTCCCTGTTCAGGTATATAAATGCTTACCTTGGATAGTTCGCTACTAGCACGGGTACCAACAGGTACGCGGACTGCATCTAGCAGCGCACGGCGCAGTAAGAGGTTTGCCATCTGCAAGAAAAAATTATATTCAAACAACAATTCTATATTGAGATTGCCACTGGTTGTTTTAACCCTTACAAATAATTTAATCAATCAAATAGTCAGAGCATCGAACATACTCCCAGTACATGAAATTTCAGCATAAAATGCTGTTATCTCTCTAAAAACACTCTCAACAATATCTTCTTAACTAAAATAGTATTTATTACTACGTAGTAGTAACTTTTAACTAATCTGTGGTATTACTACTACTACTTTACTGCACTCTTTATTTTAGGCAGCACACTGAAAGAATGCACCAACTTTCGTTGAATATTTTAAGACTACAATATGCATAATGAATCTGAAATGTTGATGTAAATTCATGTCTTTATCTTGAATTTGCTTGCTCAAATACACAATTGTATAATTTTGACTCGATCATAACAATTAAAAATAAAAAATAAAAATCACTATTGTTGAAATTTCAACGAAATTACTCAATTTTTAAGCTTGGGAATCACTCAAAGACATTGATAACATCAATATTCGGTATTTGGGAACTTCATATTTTGGTAACTAAAACCAATTTTTTTTTAATGCAAATTCATATTCAAATTCATTTATTTCTTAGAAAATGGTAATCAAGATCTTAAACACTTATATAATGCCTCATATTCTACCGTTCTCAAACGGTGTAGAAATTTTTAAAATTGTAGTTACATATGAAAACTCAGATTTCAAAAATATATAAACAAGGCAGTGGCAAAATTCTTAATAACATCTGGCTGACATTTTATTGTAAGAGTATCGAGTAGTATCATCAGCAAACAGGATGGAGTCATGAGTCAATACTTTATGCAAATCGTTGATATACAATAAAAATAGACATAGGCCCTAAAACTACCCTGTGGAACACCGACTTTATTAAACTTCAATGACGATTTAAAGATAAGTCTTAAATTGAAATAAAAATTAATTTAATTTAAATTCTGTTAATTTCCAAGCGGTCTCAATCGTCGCCGTGAGGGCTATGTATTTTCGACTATATGACAGTGCCCGTAAGATTAGCTGTTTTAAGTATTCACAAATCGAGGTGTCATCATAATAAAAGTACTTTATTTCCACTGCAGCTCCATCAGCTAGCGTGGCAGGTTACATCCTCAAGAAGAACAACAAGAGAAGTTACTATTTATTGTAATATGGTTGTGTATTCTTATTGATTTATATTTATGAGTTTACAACTATTAATAAATCAAATACCTATCTTGTGTAATGTTGAAGAGGCTTCATCGTTACAATTATCGATCTTATGATTAAAGATAACGATTTAAGGTTACTTTTCGAAAGACCAGTTGACAATCGATCGGCAGGTTACATAACGAAAAATATTCTCGGCAACTCTAAGCGCTTAGTAACAAACACACAGTATTAATTAAAATAATAAAAGAATGACCAAAATACTAACTCTTAATGTAATAAATATGAGAAAAGAAAGAAATTTCGAATTTGGAATACTACCTGCGTGTTACCGATAACACTTGATTTTATCACTTACCACGTTTATATAATATTTTACACACTATTTAATAGCAATGTAAACTATACAAAAACACAACAGTTAAAAATAATAGGAAATGTCTTCATTTTTTACCTTAAATTTAACTTTTTTGACTGGGAAATTATATCATCCACCCGTGTTTGACGCAAAAGTGCAAAAACTGTCAAAGCGAAAGCGGCATCTAGCGGCACGGCGCGGTAGGTAAAAGTGACAGCCACGGGAGAAAGCGTTCCGTTATACGCATGCAAATAATATAACCACACAAAGGCTATTGGGCTATTTTAAATGCAAAAATACTTCCTGTACATAAATAGTGTGATAATGATAGAAAGTTTAAGAAATTTGATAATATCTGAAAATTACACAAATGTTCCTAAGGATTTTAGCTAGTGGGTATTTGTGGTAAAGAATACACTAGCATACATACAATACACTAGCATAAAAACTTAGCTGCTAAAGTACAATTTTATAGTGTTACAACTATTCATATAAATATAAATACACAATTCTTATTTACTAAAGATGACAATAAGGGGGCGCTGCGATCGCGGTTAGACAACGGCGGCGGGCGCGGCGACTATAATACCAGTATCAGCTGTTCGCTGCGGCAAGGGCTCAGTCAAAGACTACTGGGTCATTTCGCGAAACATGGAAAAAAACTATTTCTAGTTGATTAGAAATTCTATCTCATTTTTCAGTTACTTTTTTTGTTTAAGCGAGGTTTTAAACATAATTTAACGTAAGGTGACACAGTTACGAACCTTGTGTTCTAATAACTCATTTTCTAATTTAATTAAAACTGAGTAAAACATCATTACCATCTAAAGAAAATATATGTGCACGAAACTTTCAAAATATATATTTCAATAATTATGATCGCCAAACCCGATTTTTTCAAACGTTTAGTAATCTGTATTTTACCGTAAACAACATAATAAATAGCGTTTATAATTCAGAACAGCATAATAGTCAAAACGAAATTTCAAAAGTTTGTAACAGAAATTCGTCATTACCATCGCGCTAACGTCAAATTTACTTTCTTGAAAGATCTACGTGATGTATCTTACTGTCTCCGTGCACACCACTCTCCTCAGTCGCTTGCACGAAATGTACCACAGCGCACGTCACGGTGAGTGCTCTTTAAATACTTTTTTTGTTACAAATCATATGTCTAGGAAATGGTTGTCACGTATTTCCATCATTACCGGTAAATACGTTTTCTAGGTAATTATAAATTAAGTATAATTGTTAGCATTAGAACTTATTGTGACTCCCAGGACAAATTCTCAAAGAGGCGGTCACAAAATAGTAGCGCTAAGAATTCACGATTTGTTCAAAAAAAACACTACGTTTGTCATTACCATCATCATCATTACCGTTTGATTTGTGTTGATGGTAATGACGTTATGTTAATGGGAATGATGAATTCAAAGTTTCAAAATTTCTTATTAGTAGCAATTTGTTCTATTTTACTTAAAACGTTGTTTGCTTTCATGCTTTAAAATAACCGAAATACCAGCTGGAAGTTGAATGGGTTTTTTTGTGCGTTATCTTTATTTTAATTTGCTAAAAATATTAAATTATCCGTGCTTGTCTGGATTATAGTATTATAATAGCCAGCTTTTCTTGTCAGCATTCGTAAGTGGTGAATCGAGATTATGCGCCAGTGCATCAAAAAAGGCGATTGGCCAGCATCCTGACACTTCCTTTGCATAATTAACAACAAGGTCGCTCTATTTGCTAAAAGTGGACATTGATCCAAACCATGGCTTGGATAGGATATGATGATCTCTAACCACCTTTTGGGGAATAATGGTCGTGGGTTTATGCATACATACTCTAAACATATTTTAACTTTAAAATACATCATACAAAATAATATTTTATTTCAAGTAGTTGCCGTTTTCAAAAATTGAATATTACATAGTACTACATATTGAAACTATTCATCATCAGCTCATTTACGTCCCCACTGCTGGGGCACGAGCCTTCCCTATGGATGGATAGGGAGAACGGGCCATAAACTACCACGCGGGCCCAGTGCGGATTGGTGGTTGTTAACGACTGCTAATGCAGCCGGGACCAACGGTTTAACGTGCCTTACGAAGCACGGAGGAGCTCGAGATAATAATTTTTGGTCACCCATCCGATGACCGGCCTTTGCGAATGTTGCTTAACCTCAGCACTCGCAGACCGGGCGCGTTAACCACTGCGCCATCGACCTCCACCTACTTACTATTGAAACAATTAGATATGTGAAAAAAGACAGTGCTGAAAAAATTTCCACGAAGGGAATTCGCACCCCATGACATGCCGGGTCAGGTGCACTACCACACTATTTGCGTAAAATTATATGTATATGTAATCATAAATATAGCTTGCCTAATTCTTAACTGATCTTTCAATATTTGTAAAAATATTTAGATCGGATGTTGATGACGTAGTTGTCGACATTGAATAGGGCTTACAGAGTAATGGCTGATTTACACGTTTTAAGTTGTTTAGTAGGTAACTAAATTTAAACTTAATTTTATGTGGCTTATATTTAAGTATATGTCCATACGTATTTAAGTAATTAGTTTGCTTAGTTCACTCAAGATGGACGATCAACCACGTAATGAAGTCGTAAATTCTGTGCTAAATTTGTTATGAAGTCAAAGATGAAATAATTAGGGAAATAACCATACCCAAAAAACTGGGTGAGAAATTGAATAAATAGAAGAGATCAGTATGGCCAAGGATCAAGTGCCACTTTGTTCGAGGAGCTAGCGAATGAAGATTTAATAACAAGTATATTTTAATGCGTCACGCATGGCAGAAGACTCTTTTATTTACTTGTTATCTAAAGTGGAAAACGAAATACAGAAAAAAGATACTGTAATGCGATGTGCATTAGATGCAAAATTAAAATTACATATTACAATATATTTTCTCAATACTGGCAATAGTTTTCGCAGTCTATCTCATTTTTGTAGTTTCTAAATCGAGTAAATATGTTTAATACAATAATCAATAATTTAATACGAACAATAAAATTGAACCCGAGCGCGTCGCTCACTACACTTCTGCATTTAACTAATATTGTGCCAGTCCAAACGTGTCAAGTGACAAGCCCCGCCCACCAACTTAACCGAAAAATAGACAAAATTCTAAATATCTTGTTTAGTTGTTAGCTAAATTTTAACTTGCAACTTGTTACTAAATTCTGTGTTTACATGCAATTAATCACTTAAAGTTAAGTTAAAATTTAGTTACCTACTTAACAACTTAATACGTGCCATAAGAGTAGATTAATTTCGGCGAGTTGGATTGAGCCATGATAGCATAGTTAAATTAAAGACCGAAATTGTGTTTGTTACGAGATTTGTTAAATTTTAATTTTTGTGTTATTAAACTTTACAAATTTATAAGTAAGTGTTTTATTTACAAGTTAGCAACTACTTATATATGAAAAAAATACATAGGTATGTCTTCTAAAATAAGTATCAGGTACTTAATTATTATTTTTGCCATAAAAGCTCGTCATTACCAAGCATTCCTAATCATTACCATCCTCAAAAAATCATTGCCATTAGCCTAACGTCATTACCATTTCTCTTATTATTTTTTGAGATCAAATATTATCTAAATTCTTGATTAAAAAAGAGTGCCTTTGTTAAGCAGATCTTACTTAATAGTACTTCTTTCGATTTTTGAAACTTTGCACGCATTTCAGATTAATTTACAAAAAGGCTTCAAAATAAATCAGAAAAAATCCAAAACGCGAATCCACCCTACTATGTCTATGTATGTATGTGGCTCAGTGCTCGCTCAGTCATCGGCGGTCGTCGGACGGAGTGTACGTATGTGCGGAGCTAAGGAATCACGCGACGTAAACATGATTTATGTCTTGCAGCTATATACACTATGAATAAAAAGAAAAATTTGACATGTACCAAAATCTTGGTAAAATAGGTATGGAAGCTCTACCTTTCTTTTCGTTAAGGCGAAGTGTAAGGCACAATAGCGCCCCACCAATTGATAATTTGACAATTACTAACGGACCGAATGTTTTTTAAACATTGCGTACCGTCCGATAACAGGAAAGCATCCATAGTATTTATTTAATAATTGTGCACTACTTTTTGTTACGTGGTTTATTCACAAAACGGGTTATCGCATTTATTCACAAACAATGGCCACTTTTGGTGTTAGCGAATGAATACAAAAACAAACCTAAAAGTAGTGCACAATTATTAAATAATAGATGTTTGCCTAGTGTCGGAAGGTCCGCAATGTTTAAAAAAAATCCAGTTTAGCAGTTATCAAATTAAATCCATTAGCAGCGCTAGTGTGCCTTACCCTTCGCCTTAACATAGCGCCAGAAAGATTTTGTGTTATCATGTAACGCGTCCTCAACTGTCGAGAGATAAGTGTTATATTGTAACACTTTGCTGTAAGCGATTTGGATCTACTACGAAGCGGTGCAAAAGTTGTGTTTATGTCAACCTAAACCGCTCGTCGCTTCGCTCGTCGCTAACTTAAGAGCGTTTACGCCGCACACTAGCGCCGGCGGCGTCGCTGGTGTCTAGTGGCGCGCGTCTCGCGCACTCCGGTTTTGTACCGCGGAGGCGGGGGGGTGAGGTTGTATTTATACTAAACACCTGTTTTTCGCTTTTTCTCATAAACCGAGTGTTCCACAGGCACAATAACATTATAATTGTATTGTCTAGATGTAATTTCATTATGTAATAGTTTTAAAACGTAGAAATTAAGGCATTTTTGTAACAAATTATGTAATTAGAAAGAGAGGTGAATAAAATCGCCAGAGCGAGAAGGAGATAGCTGCGAGAGTATAAATACAGACTTGCGTCTGTGTGTCGATGGACACTCCGATAAGCAAGAAACTCGAAGCTTTCTCCTCTCAAGAATCCTGGCTGAATCTACCGAAGAAAGTTCTTTTATTGACGCAATCCCAACAACAGATGTACGGCCGTCCCGTACAGTATCTAAATAATCAATTTGTAGATTATGCAAAAATTGGTTGTCTGTAAAGTCGGTTTACTGACGATAGTTGAACGTGACAACGTCTTAAGAAGGTGTCGGGAGGTGTTGGGGGTGTCGGGGGGTGTTGGGGGTACGTACCGCGGTGGCGATGCCGGCCACGGGCTTGCACAGCAGCCTGCAGCAGCCCGTCGAATAGGTAGGCGGGAGGAGTTGGGGGTGTCGGGAGGTGTTGGAGGTGTCGGGGGGTGTTGAGGGTACGTACCGCGGTGGCGATGCCGGCCACGGGCTTGCGCAGCAGCCCGTCGAACAGGTAGGCGGGAGGAGTTGGGGGTGTCGGGAGGTGTTGAGGGTGTCGGGGGTGTTGGGGGTACGTACCGCGGTGGCGATGCCGGCCACGGGCTTGCGCAGCAGCCCGTCGAACAGGTAGGCGGGAGGAGTTGGGGGTGTCGGGAGGTGTTGGGGGTGTCGGAGGGTGTTGGGGGTACGTACCGCGGTGGCGATGCCGGCCACGGGCTTGCACAGCAGCCTGCAGCAGCCCGTCGAACAGGTAGGCGGGAGGAGTTGGGGGTGTCGGGAGGTGTTGGGGGTGTCGGGGGGTGTTGGGGGTAAGTACCGCGGTGGCGATGCCGGACACGGGCTTGCACAGCAGCACGGCTAAATTTCTACTCAGCCGATTGTGCTTCTTTGTCGCTCGTTCCGCGCTCTCGCTTGCACTTCAAGCCTTACATGGAACGCCGAGCAGAGCGAGGTAACGCCGAACTTTTTCGTGCGTGCAGCCGGCTCTATCGAATTATAAGACGTTATCACGTCAAAAATATTATATTTCATAGTGTATTTCATGTCACTTTTAATTTCGAGATCACCGGCGAGATTCAAGAATTAGTAGGGCACGAGGACAGACACTAGTGCGTGATGCCGTTCCCTCTAGAAAACCTCCGAAGGTGATTCGTTTCACGCGGCTTGAAGAACCCTTTAAGTTTTTCGTCGCCCCCAAAAAAGCCCGGTGAAGCTGAAAATGCCGTTTGAGGCAATCAGCAAACTCCCTCCAAAAGAAAACCTAAAGGCTGTTTTGTTTCCTAAATACTTCAACAAACAGTCTCAGAACAATATACGAGCAGAAGTATGTAGGTCGTCAAGTCAAGAACATAGGTAATTGAATAAATAAATATCTTTTTATTAATTTTTAATGGTATCCCTAAGCAAATCGTAGAGTTCCTCCTTTTCGAGAAGGTTGTTTAACACTGAAAAATTCTTTCCAACTCTGTATGTCATGTCTTGGAATGGCGCAGTCTCAATGCTTAACCCTCCTCCCTCAATTTCAGTAGTACTATCGTCGTTATCCACATTAACATGTTTACCGCTCAACTTTTTCTTCTCAGAATCAGATAGATAAAGCAGGGTCAATATAGATTCATTATCATCAAGCAATTCACTACTTTCTTTCTTATCTTTCAACAACTTCACTATCTTAGACTCATCAAGCAATTTATCTTCTTCCAAGCTTGACATATTGTTAATAATTTGTTTCAGATCAATATTATCTAGTAGGTTTACAAGATCTCTTTCCAAATCTGAGTCTTTGCTCATCTTTAGAGAGTCGGCAGGCCGGCTGGTCGGTTCGGCATAAGATATCATTTTCGTTGCTTTTATTGGATAATTAAAGTCTACTTCAAATTCTTCTTCAAATTTTCCTTCTTCTTTTTCTTCTAGTTCTCCTCCCCCTTCTGTATCATCCTCTTCTTCTTCCACAGATCGATCTCGTTCAACTTCTGGCTCAACATCCCCAATTGGAGTTCTTAACTCAATCAACGGGGGAGTTACAGATTTAGTTTTATTTGAATGTATTCGTTTGCTGGTTGTTGGACTCTCAGTTTGTGCGCTACCTTGTCTCTCAAGATGTGAATCTCTAGCATAATGCAGCAGATCTTGGTATTCCTCATTCTCCTTGCTGCCAAACATTGTTGCTAGGAACTCCGAAAATAATTGTGAGTTCCCGATCATCCGCAAAGCATCGACTTCATTGATAGGAATCGGTTTGGCAGGGTTTTCTAGAGGAGGGATTTTGAATGTGGTGTGTTCGTCATAAATATGTGCTGGAGGCGGTGTAATGACTCGTGTGAGCGCAAGGGTTGTCTTTATTCTGGTTGAAGGTACACTCTGTAAAAATTAAATATGATTTCAGAATGTTACGAATATTACAGTAATGACACTAATGGTCAATAGGAACCGGTAATTGACACTTTTTCCTTTAATCATCATAAATAGGGAGGGATCAGCAACTGGTATTTACAGTTAGCCAACTACCTACTTTCTAAACGTGGTCCAGTCAAATTTCAATTAATGTCTACTACCTACCTAGATAGGTATATTATATTTTGGCGGCAAAAACTGGGCTTACTGTGTTGAAAATTGGTGCCACTCGTATAAATTTTAAGAATATGCCTTTTCTCATAAAACTTTGCTTTTTTCTATTACTTTGAGGCTTGCTTCTAAAGGCACGTAAAGCTGGTCTGCATTAGCAGTCGTTAACAACCACCGCGCTGGGCCCGCGTGACGTTGTATAGGCCCTTCTCTCTGTAGTGTTTCCACCCATAGGGAAGGCTCGTGCCCCAGCAGTGGTACATACAACATGTAACGCAGACCTGTTCCATGATGTCCTCAATCCAGTTGGTATAGTAGCCGATCTTAGTGAACACGGTGGGCGCGTCGGGCGTTCCGCAGATGGGTGACCCAAAGCTGACCACCCCCATCAGCAGTCCGTTCGCGACGCCTGGCCCTCCGACGTCGCGCTGTGGAGAACCTCAATGATTAAGTGAAATGTAATGAAAAGAAAATAGAATTGAAAATGCAAAGTGACACAGAAAAGGTATCCACTCAGCATTTGTCAGAGCACCAAAGGTGTCCCGCCGCTGATCTTCCGTGGAAACCAAAAAAGAGGACAGAAATCAACCAACAAGAGAAAGCTTGTGAACAAAATGTACTATACTAGGTACTATAATTAATAAATATCACGATTAAGCAACCATGCTTATTGAAGTAGTAGCAACCCGTTACAGATAATCGTAACGTTTTGTGCGTCAAATTAGTGAACAAAATTGTAATTGATTCATTAATAAAAGTCCGGTCAACAAGTTCAAAAACGTGAAAAATAGATATAAAGCTCCTAAAAATAAGAGCAATAGCTCATTGGATTCGGAATAACCTCTAGAAAAATGCATTGTGAGGATTTTACTGCACTTAAAAAATTGCAATTGTTATTAACAAAATAAAAAAATGTATTTAGTTTTTTGTTAACAACTCAAAAACTGTTAATATTTAAGATATTTTGAAAAAAGATCCTTAAAGAGGAAGAAATTTCCGAACAAAAAGTTTCAGCTCCTGGAACTCTACCTCTATTATTAATAATATTAATTTGACGCTGAAAATTAGGCTCCGCGCAGCCATTACGGCATGGGTGCACTGCCGCTAAAGACAGCGTACCACATAATTGCAACCATGCCGAGTTCCGGGAGCGGTAACTTTTTGATCAGAAATTTCCTCCTCTTTAAGGATATTTTTTCAAAATATCTTAAATATTAATAGTTTTTGAGTTATTAACAAAAACTAAATACCTTTTTTAACTTATTTTGTTAATTTTTTACGTGCAGTAAATTCCTCACAATGCATTTTTCTAGATGTCATTCCGAATCCAATGAGCTACTCATATTTTTAGGAGTTTTATCTCTATTTTTCACAATTTTCAACTTGTTGACCGGACTACTATATACAAGGGTGACAATTTAGATATTTATAGTACTTAAATGATATATTAGTTTCCAAGCATATATAATAAGTAATTCTGTAGTAATTTGAACAATAGTGTTTTTTTTTTGCTGTTTTCGAAAATAATTATAATCGAGGCAAAATTTTACAACCGTGTATTTGAGCAAGCAAATTCAAGATAAAGACATGAATTTACCTATATCAACATTTCAGATTCGTGAGTCATATTATAGTCTTAAACTATTCGCCGAAAGTTGGTGCATTTTTTCAGTGTGTCGCCTTAAGCCACTTTCACAAAGACCGGTCATCGGACATGATATTGTATCACGTCATTCATTCACTATTCATATTGATCATATTGTTATTAATATGGTTCATTGTGGTGTTATACATTGGTTGATGATTATTTATTTATCTCGAGCTCTTCCGTGCTTCGGAAGGCACGTAAAGCCGTTGGTCCCGGCATTAACCCTTAAATGCATAGGGTTTCAAAAATGAAACGGTATCTTTATGTTCTTTTTCATTTTTTAATTTTCATTTTACTATATATACTATTATATTTATATCAAAATAAATATTTAGAATTTGCTCTGTAATTTTAATTATTATATAACATGTTTTAACATGTTTTTTTTAAATATTATAATATTAAATTTTTCTTTAATTTTACATTATAGACAAGGAAGTTTTGATGGAAACTTCTTAGGATACGAGAATGCAACCTTTATTTGAAAAAATAAATAAAAATACTTCTATATAATGTTCTATTTTAATGATGTAAATTGAAATAGATTCATAATTATTAAAACAATTATAAAATGAAATAATAATATGAAATAAACAAAATGAAAAGAAATTATTAAGAAAAGCAATTAATTTAGATTTTCGTGTTTTTTTTATTAAAAAAAAGTAAGCAAAAAATTATTTTTTTAATTTTTTCGAAGTGTTGGAATTACATAGTATCCATTAAAAAATCTTTTTATGATAAAAAAAAATATGCATTTAAGGGTTAACAGTCTTTAAGAACCACCAATCCGCATTGGACCTGCGTGGTGGTTTATGGCCCTTTCTCCCTATTGGAATTAACTTGTAAGAGCTAGATCATGAGACTTACGTTACAGGCACCTCCACCTTTGGAGAAGAAGCCAGCGCAAAAGTTTTTCCTTGTAACATATTGCCTAAAATTATAATATAATATTATAAAGCTGAAGAGTTTGTTTGTTTGGTTGAACGCGCTAATCTCAGGATACTGGTTCGAATTGAAAAATTATTTTTGTGTTGAATATTCCATTTTTTATTTTTTTTATTTATTTATTTATTGTTCGCTAATTAACGCGGGTGAAACCGCTGGGCACAGCTTAAACAATAAAATGGTAGTTTATAAGGTATAGTTAAGTGAATTAAGTGTGGATATTCTGAGCACCGAAATGCTTTCTTGTGCCTACGCTTTTTTTTCGACTATATGCCTTTTATCAGAAGGGCAGGTCTGGTGCAGGTTGTATTCCGATCCTATGCCAACTCCTCGAATAATTTAGAGATAATGGGGATCTGCTTGCGTGATGCTATATGGCCATCCCTTCTAGGAACCCTTAGTCGTCGTTTAGATGGCACGGCTTGAGGAACCCTTTTAGTTTCTTGCTGTCCCCAAAAACTCCGGTGATGCTTTAGGCGGTTGAGGCCAACAGCATACCCTCTAAATAAAAAAAGGTTGTATTTTTGATTTTACGTAAAAGCTCGCCTTTTCATTTCTTTAAGGCGAAGGGTAAGGCACACTAGCGCCACCAATTAATAATTTGACAATTACTAACGGACCGGATCTTTTTTTAAACATTGCGTACCGTCCGATAACAGGAAAGCATCCATAGTATTTATATAATAATAATTGTGCACTACTTTTTGTTGCGTGGTTTATTCACAAAACGGGCTATCGCATTTATTCACAAACAATGGCCACTTTTGGTGTTAGCGAATGAATACAAAAACAAACCTAAAAGTAGTGCACAATTATTAAATAATAGATGTTTGCCTAGTGTCGGAAGGTCCGCAATGTTTGAAAAAAATCCAGTTTACCAGTTATCAAATTAAATCCATTAGCGGCGCTAGTGTGCCTTCGCGAAACTCGAGCTTTTTACCCATACGCGTCAGTACCATCTTCCTACTTAAAATATCAGGAAACCTCTTTTATGCCATGATTTCTACGGAAGCCTATATGTACATTTATAATTTGTAGAACGATGTCATCGGAGTGGCCGAAAAGCAGTGGATGAAGACCGTCATCAATGGCTGAAATGATGATTATGTTGAGGCATCGACCTACGTCCGTTGCCATTGGCTACGTGTGTCGTGATCTCGGCCGCTGCATCACTTGCGTTCGGTGCCATTGGCTACGTGTGTGTGATGTCGGGCACTGCATCACTTGCGTCCGCTGCCATTGGCTACGTGTGTCGTGCTCGTGATGCCGGGCGCTGCATCACTTGCGTCCGCTGCCATTGGCTGCGTGTATCGTGATGTCGGGCGCTGCATCAACTGGCTTTTATTTACCACCACTTCAATCCCGATGCACGCAGCATGTTGATGACAGGTTTTAATATAATCATGACAAAAAACTTGCTTCGAATAAATTTCTTGGCATTCCGGCAGAGGGTACACGTCAAGTACGGCAAACGACAACTGGTTATGCAATTCATCCTGGATAATATTACTAGTCTGGAACAGATAAAAATAACTGTAAAATGTTCAAATATTTTTTTACAAAAACACAAATGTTTAATCTTTAATATTTGTAAAAATATTATGATCGGATGTTAGTGACGGTAGTTGTTGACAATGAATGGGCGCCTTTGGCTTTCAAAGTAAAAAGTGTTGAATAATTTCGGCGGGCTGGTTAGAACCACGATAGCTCAATTGGAAGAGCACCTGACCCGGAATGTCAGAAGGGTGCAGGTTCAAATCCTGCGCGTGGAATTTTTTTTAACATTTGTGTTTTTTTATAACTGTAAAAGTTAAATAGTTTGTAGAGTCCCGAGGCAAAATAGTCCAAGATACGTGAAATGAAATATTTAATATTCTGTCTAAAATATATATAACTATTACGATAAAAATATAACTTTACCAAACCTGATGACCTTTTTTTTGTAAATTTTTCGAATGATTTTTAAAGAAAACAACTAACTACTTATACCTCACCAGACTTTTGCACTTACAATATAGCGTAAACTGTCCCACTGCTAGCAGCAGCTAGCAGTGTATTAGGTCTCCATCATTGATATCGATTCATCGCTATAACTAATTAATGTGTGATGACTTAACACATTCACTGCCAAAGGTTTTAATATAAAAATCCCGCCAGGTGCCACACTATTATTTTTGGATAATGTTAATGTTATACTAGCACAGCGTGCTGTGCTGGTGCTGCTGCTGCGGCTGCAGAAAACTTCAAGCGGCGAAAGTATAATAACCTTATCGGTAATTATATTTTCGAGCCGTTTGGGGTTGAAACCCTCGGGCCGTAGGGTCCGAATGCTCATGTTTTGTTTAATGACATATCCAAACGGCTGGTTGACACTTCCCATGACCCAAAGGCTGGCTTTTTCCTTGGCCAGAGGCTAAGCATTGCCATTCAACGTGGCAATGCCGCCAGTCTCTTGGGTACTTTACCAGTCGACTGCGATGCGGAGGAATTTTTTGACGCCGTATTTTAGTTTTGTGTTAGTTTTAGTTACGTTAGGTTATTATAATCTCAGATTTTAATTTTGTAATTATCCTAATTTAATAAATAAGTACTTATATGTGTGTATTCATTAAATATAAATTAATACTATTAGATATATGTATATTTCTCCTAAAAAATGGGGGTACTCGGATCCGAGTGGTCGGCGCTGTGGAGCCAAACACTCGGATCCGAGTGATCGGCGTGTAGGGTTCTGTGGAGCCAAACACTCAGATCCGAGTAGTCTTATAAACTGTTTTGTAAATTGATTGTCTGCTAATTAAAATTAAAAAATAATGAGTCCATTTTAATTTTATTATGCTCCTCCTTTTTTTGAAGTCGGTTAAAAAACAAATGGTTTTACTAGTGGATGATCCTGCATAACTATCCATTTTACAATACAAAACGTTACACACGCTATAGCGCGTCAGACGCACGTAAGATTTGGTAAATAAATAGTCGCGCCAAGGTGCCGGCGTTACACAAGCGTACCGCACCGCGACTCGGATCCGAGTTTGCGGCTCCACGGTCTAGGCGCGTGAACGCGGCACTCACGTCTGGTTTATCAAAACCAACGCAAGTTTTTACAAGTTCAATTACATATCTATGTGTGCGTACGAAACGACGCGCGGTTGCAGAGGTACCAGCAAGTAATAAACCAAACAAAATATGCGGGACGGTCACTCGGATCCGAGTGTGCGGCACCAGTGGTACCGCATGCCTCCACTCGGATCCGAGTGTTCGGCAGTTAATGTGTTAATCACCTCGCTTGCCAAATTTATGCAGATCACAAACCCTATGCATCAAAAAATCCAAAACAATTTTCGCGACCTGGGCATTGCACCTGGGACCTTCGTGTGACAGGCCTTTGCCACTTGGCTAACGACGCATTATGTAAGACTAGGTTCTTTTAAAAAATGCTTAAAGTCTTACCCCCTTTGCTCCCCATCCGATGATGGTGATGCCATCGGTATTCGTTGGCAGCGGCGAAGCGTTCCTGTCAAAGTCGATCTTCTTCACTCTTTTCTTCTTGAGGTTGATCTTCCTCACCAGTCTCATCAAGCAGATATTGTTGTGCAGGGTTTTGGGGTTGTACTGGGGGTGGAAGAAGACCTCGAGGACAGCGATGCTCTCCCCACCGTCGTAGAAATGGCTGCCAACCTTCACTGAGAGGAAAGCTGGGTTCTCGCGGAAGAATCTGTTGTTATAGGCCCTGCAATACATTTTAAATTAAGTTTCTCATCATCATCATAATCAGCCCCCATCAGTTCACTGCTGGACAAAGGCGTCTCCCAATGCATGCCATTGAGCCCGATCTTCGGCTATTCTCATCCAATCGCTGCCAGCCACTTTGCGTATATCGTCGATCCACCGCGCAGCCGGAGGGCGTCCTACACTACGTCTGACGAGTCGCGGTCTTCACCCTAGAACACGTCTACCACGCATCCCTGATCTAGATCGTAAACAGATATCCGATACACATTGTATATTACGTCAATATACTCTAATAAGGAAGAAGTATTCTTTTTTATAGATAGCTCGGCAAATGACGGGAGTCCTAATGTTAAGTGGAAATGGAGTCCAGACGCGAAGACATTTGGTGCAGCGTGAAAACAAACGTAGCATCAGTTAACTTCACTCTGCCGGCCCACAAGGTGCTTCTTCACGCTTCTTTTGTAGGACCCCATATCATAGGAAGGAGGGAAACCGTGTGCTGGTAGAGTATTCCATCTTTTGGAGGTGCGACAAAGAAACGAGTCACCAAATTTCTTTGTGCGCGATGGGATATTTGAGACAGTGAAGCGGTGACTCCGGAGAGCAGCACGTGTACTCCTATGAAGGAAGGGAGAAGGTGGAATAAAGTCAAAGAGTTCTTCAGAGCACTCGCCATGGTATAAGCGGTAAAACACGCTGAGTGACGCAATATCTCTACGCAATTGCAGAGATTCAAGAGTATTTATGACATCTGCGTTGCCGATAATGCGTACAGCGCGACGCTGCAATCTGTCCAAGGCATCGAGAAAGTACTTTGCGGAACCGTCCCAGATGTGCGAGCATAACTCCACGCAAAATCGTACCTGTGTCTTGTACAAAAAGCATAAAAAGAATGGCCGCACTCTGTTCAAAAAACTAACAAATTAAAACAATAGGGCTATATAGCCACAATATCGACATAGATCATATATAAGTCAAACTAATATAGATTAATTGGTGATCAGATAGACTCTGTTACTGTTAATTATGGCCACACCATGACTGTTGTAATAAAACAATAATTTAAGAATACTAACAGTTGAACACACGAGGAGGCGGTGACGACCAGGTCGCTCATGAGGATGGCGCCGCCGCACTGGAACCGGTTGAAGATCCGCACGTTGGCCATGAAGGGGAAGTACTTGATCTTCACCCTTTCGCCTTCGAAGATACGGCGGCCACTCAACTCGGGCTCTTTAGAAAATAAAGTTTCAATCAGCACAGCGCAGGAGCACAGAAACAATCATCATCATCGTCATCATCATCAGCTCATTGTATGTCCCACTGCTGGGGCACGAACTTTCCTTATGGAGGAATAGGGAGAACGGGCCATAAACCACTATGCGGGCCCAGTGCGGGTTGGTGGTTGTTAACGACTGCTTATGCAGCCGGGATCAGCGGCTTTACGTTCCTTCCAAAGCACGGAGGAGCAAGAAATGATAAATACACATAATATGTTTATTTACATTAAAAATCAACCATACGACTGGTAGAGAATGTCTCAGGCATTAAGTCCACCATGTAATTAAATAAATAATAAATAATTTGATAAATGATTATTTACATATAATTTTACGCAAATATTGTTGCGAACAAACTACAATTTGAAAATGCCTGACCCGGCATGTCATGAGGTGCGGATTCGAATCCTGCTCGTGGAATTTCTTTTTTTTTACCACTTTGTCTTTTTAGGGTTTCGTAGTCAACAAGGAACCCTCATAGTTTCGCCGTAAAGCTGTAATTTGGCATGGACATATATAGTAATCACGCCGACAAAGTGGTGAAGTGAAATTTTGTGAAATATTTTTTTTTAGGTTACCTCCCCTACACGTGAAGTGGGGATGTAATTTTTTTTTCTTGCCTACCCCATAGTGTGAGGTGTCGTTGGATAGCAATTTCAAAAATATTGCGTGTTTGTGGAAACAATTTTTTTAATGATGCATCCGTTTGTGAACTATTAAGCTTTAAAGTGCAAAATTTTGCTAGAGTCAAGTGCCCCCCCCCCCCTGCCAGCCAAATGGTTGTTTTTGGATACGTGAAAAAATTCACGGTAAGTAGTTGTATGTATGACGAAGTTAAAAGGAAACTTATCACAGCTAAGTAGGCTTTACAAGTTTACGAGTAACAGTCGACCAACTTATAAAATGTTCTTGGCGCAGTACAAATTCCTCATTGGGAACTACTTAAATAACGTTGTCACGTGTGTGAAACCGGTAGTATCTATATTTAAGTATATTCTTCTCTTCTCAGAGTCCGCATTTTGAGATGGGCTATGGAACCCTACACTGCGCGTTGGCCTTTCACGCACTTGGCCGGTTTTTTAAATTTGTGTTGTTTATCTAGCGCCATCTGGCATCGATAAAGAAAACTAAATATGTTGCAATCAATCTACACAAATGTATCACTTATGAGTAGTTCCTATATTTCCCGCAGACAGCACCAGTCTACCATTATATAAGGGCCTGCGCGCCCCCCACTCGTCCTCCCCCGATCCGATCCGAACCCTTCGGAGAATTTATTAGGGCACGGGGACGCGCACTAGTGCGCGATGCCGTTCGTTCCTCGCCGGCCCCAAAGAAGCCCGGTGAAGCGGAAAATGCCGTCTGAGGCAATCAGCAATCTCTCTTTAAAAAAAAGCCACCGTCCTCTTTTCTGACGGCTGCAACAAGGTTGAGCACAATAAATGTGGTGGTTTCACTCGCCAACGCTCCTCACAATTAGCGTGAAATTATATGTAAATAATCATAAATATAGTTTGCATAATTCTTAACTGATCTTTCAATATTTGTAAAAATATTAAGATCGGATGTTGACGACGCAGTTGTCGACATTGAATAGGGCTCCTTTGGCTTACAGAGTAAGAGTAAATAGTGTTGATTAATTTCGGCGAGTTGGATTGAGCTACGATAGCATAGTTGGTAGTGCACCTGACCCGGCATGTCATGGGGTGCGGGTTCGAGTCCCGCTTGTGAAATTTTTTCAACCCTTTTTTTTAAATTTAATATGTAACAAGAAATCCAATATTTATATTATTTCAAATGTTGCATTCACAATGCTATATATAGGTACAAGATATAATTTTACTAAAAAAAATCAATCAGCCTCAGAAAGCTCCTGTGGGAATCGAACCCACGACCTTTGGATAACCGGCCCAACGCTCTGACCGCTGAGCTACCGAGGTTGAATTATTCTAGTAGTTTGTGGTTTACGCTGCAAGCCAAGCAAAAAGTTAAAGTTATAGATCTTACTCCAATAATAATTTGCATCCAACACAGCATCATTTTCATCGGATTTATCAAGTTTCGTATTTATCTTTGTGTAATTGAATGAAATATTTCCATATTTATTTAATGTCTGATAAATATCCTCCTTTATTCGCTGGCTTTCCCTATTGACGCCGTACTCTTCTTTTAGACTTTCCAATTGCGCCAAAAACTGTTTAATATACTTTATAACGTCGTCGTTCTTAACATCATTGGTATCTGAAATATAATCTTTATGGTCTACTTCAATGTCTTCATTCAGCAAATCATTAAGAGCGCTCATAAAATTTTCCGTTTCATTATTCGTATTTTTCTTATCAACTCTCGTCAATTTTGCAATTTCTTTTAAGTTTTTGTAATCTTGCAAAGTGACCGATACTAGATGGTTGTGTACTATTGAATACTCCTTCAACCTTGGCTTCTTTCTGACATCTTTAAGCTGAAGAGTGGCAAATAATGTGTTTATCGTGTTCCGGATGGCCGCTTCCGTCGTTAAGATGCTGTTGTCATCAACTTGTGGCAGTTCAACGAGCCCTAATGTTTGAACAACGCAAAATACAAAAGAAATCAATAAACCTGTTTTAGAAGTCATAATTATTATATTAAAAATCTATAAATATTTGTATTTTAAGTTAAAACTGAATTGATCTTAGTAAGTAGAACTTGAAGATTAAATAGAATAGAAACAAAATGTTATCGCAATAAATTTTATATTTTTATTACATGAAGTTTTATGTTCGCCTTTTTATATGAGTTTCGAAACACAGAATTGCGAAATACGTAATTGAAATTTCGAAATACACTTAACGTGATAAGGAAATGAAAATATTTATTTGTTTTACATATTTTATTAGATTAGTCGTTTCATTTTAAATAAATACATTTGATAGTTTTTATATTAGTTCATCACTTTGTAGAAGCTCTTTAAGTTATTGTATTATCTTCCTGTTCTTTTGAGTCGCCATGAACACAAGCAAAATAGTCTTGTCCATTATCTTCATTGTGGCAAATTATATCCAAAATGAAATAAGTGTAAACACTTCAGAAATAGGACGTAATTTGTTTTATAAAAATACGAGATCACTTCACATTGCGATGAACAAGCTATTCACTGCTCTTAAACTAAATAAAGGATTTAAAAAGACGGTGAGAATGAAACTCTTGTTGACTATGCATAGAAATTTAATAAGTATAATAGAAAATAACGATAAACTTGACGAAATAATAAAAGAAACTGATAACGTGAACATAAAGGGTTTCATGACGAATGAAAAGATAGATGAAATATTCCAAGACAATTCCGTGTTCCCCAATAACGCAACGATTCGAGATGACATTTCAGAAGAATTTACTGAATATCTCAAAGAACTTTTACCAAAATTCAAAAAAAATCAAAAAAATACAAATAACTTTAAAGAAAACTTGACAAATAATCATGATAATATCACGGAAATAGACACCGAGGAATCAATAGCAACGAATGTGACTTTAAATAAAAAAAATCTAAAAAAATGGGGTAAGTTAAGAAATACAACTTTTTATCTTGTTTTTTTCGAGTTTTGATTGAAAACTCCAAAGTTAATAGAAATTCTTTAAGTATCAGCTTTAACCTATTTATTATTTTAGTGCCAACCGCCGAGAAACCATTGTCTGGCCGAAGACTCTACAAAAGCAAAAAGACAAAAGTAAAGCACTTCTCTTTCATGGCGAGCGTACACGTGGCTACGGAGTTCGTCGGCGCCGGCGCAATAATTAAGAAAGATTTTATTATTACAGCTGCGTCCTGCTTGCAAAAGTGAGTTGGGTAATAAATATTATTTGTTTTGAGCCATTGGAGGAGAGAGGATGACACAAGCCATAACCCACTACGCTGGCTATGCCTAAACTGCATTAGGTTAAAAGCGCGGAGGGACTTGAGATATTTTAATTTGATCAGTGACCTGGTATTTAAAAAAGAGTAATGAAAAGTCTATTTACTGTTCCACAGCTGGACAAAGGCTTTTCATCATCAAAATCAGATCATACAAATACTTAATCACCACGCTTGTCAAATGCGGATTGGTGATCACAAACCCAGGATATGCATCAAATAATCCAAAACCCGCAATGCCTGACCTAGGACTTGATTGAACCACACAATTAGGATACCTACAGTGCATACCGCTTTCGAGAGCGCACCTGTTGCAAGATTCATTCGTTTCATTCGTGTCCGTGAGATTTTGTCTATGTGTGCTTTGCTCGAGCGCGTTTGTATGAAGCTAACCTTCTGTGGGTCTCCTTATTTTGTGCTTGAACCTCCGGTTTTGATTCCCCGATCCGATCTGAACCCCTCGGAGAACCTAGTAGGGCACGGGGACACGCACTAGTGCGTGATGCCGTTCCCTCTAGAAAACTTCCGAAGGTGCTTTATTTCACACGGCTTGAGGAACCCTTTAAGTTTCTCGCTGCCCCAAAAAAGCCCGGTGAAGATAAAAATGCCGTCTAAGGCAACCAGTAAACTCTCCAAAAAAAACCGGTTATAATGCTAGCGCTTAGCCACTCGGCCCTGAAGACGTTAAATTAACTTGCAAAATTGCAATCAGACTGACCGTAGCAATCGAGGACAGCCAAGGAGACCAGGCTAACGTTTTGACCAATCTTCTTCAAGGAATATTCTCTAACGTGACCGATTGTATCCAGGGTAAACCATAACAATATCAACACAAGAAGCGCTAAAAGCGTCGTCGCGCGAATTGGTAGCGACTACACAACCTACGGGGGGGACCTGGTACCCATCAGTGAGTTCTACGTCCACCCGGATTTCAACTCTAACAACCTGCAGAACAATTTGGCCATCCTCAAAATGGATGCCATGATACACGGGAATGGCGAGATAAAAGATTCGCGTGAGAGGAAGATAAAGATCAGGAGAATCATTTACGACACAACAAATATAACCCTGCCATCAAACAACATTTTAATATTGGGTTGGGGCGCCAGAAATGTAAGTATCATTTCATCATTTGTCTGCCCAGTTTTATGTGGGGTCGGCACAACATGTTTTCTTTTTTCATTCTCCTCGATTAGCCGTCATACCAACATTTACTTCTTTCTTTGCCATATCTTCTGTCACAATGTCTTCAGTGTTATATTTCCCACATAACCTTCAACTTTCTCATCTCCTTTTTCTACTACTATTAAAGCTGTGCAGTTTCTTGCGCCCATTCCTCTCCACAGCTAAAAAAAGTCGTCCTGAATGGGTAGTGGATTACAAAATGTTTGGACGATTCAAAAACCCTTATTTTTTAAGTTTATTTGCATAAAAAGAATGTACTTCGACTAACTTGATGTCCATACCATCATCTTTTCTCATTTTTTCTGTCACTGGTCAGACTTCCCTTAATCTCATTACTCACTTTATTCATTCTGGTCACTCAGCGTACTTGTGGTTCCGTCTAAAGAGATAGAGTTAAGGTACGGTACGCTAAAGGGCAGGAGACAAGAAACAGACCTTGTTTTCAACGGCTTTTAAGTTTCTTTTTCTTTTTTCTACTTAGGAAGCAAAGCACATAAGTGGCAGCTTAGACCATATAACGGTCTAAGAGTGGCAGTCATAGACATACGCTCTAATAAGAAAGTGTCAAGTGCTAATTTTTTCACTTCTCGATCGAGATGAAACTAAAAACAAGTTATGCGATCAAAGCAATGACATACATAACATGAACCTATCTAAAACTGTCAAATTTATTCAATAATGTTTAACCATAGTCAAAGTCAAAGTCAAATATTTTTTATTCAAATAAACTTTAGAAAAGTGCTTTTGAATCGTCCAAACAATTTTTACCTACTACCCATTCAGGACGTCTATTTTTTAGCTGTGGAGAAGAATGGGCGCAAGAAACTCCACAGCTTTAATATAAGTAACGACATTTACAAAATTATATGCCGTTACCAAGTTATATGTACAAGTTTAAAATTACTTAACAATATTTTAAAGAAATACCTGTTGGAGTGATTGGAGCTTTTTAAACCCATGCTGTCTTGTCTTCAATGTAATCAGACACTTTATAATATGCTTTTTTACAAAGCTTTTCTTTAATGGTGATTTTAAATTTATTAATATCAAGTTTTTAAATAATACTTGGAACATTATTGTAAAAACGTACACACAGGCCTCTAAATGAATTATTTACTTTGTGGAGCCTAGTATAAGGTACTGCTATTTTGTTTTTATTTCTAGTGTTTACATTGTGAATATCACTGTTTTTAGAAAAAGTTGCAATATTTTTATAAACATACATTAGGTTCTCGTAAATATATTGTGATGCAACTGTCATTATATTAATATCTTTAAATCTCTCCCTGAGAGAATTACCAGCTTTTAGGTTATAAATTGCTCGAATAGCCCGCTTCTGCAGCACAAAGATAGTTTGAATGTCGGCAGCATTGCCCCACAGTAAAATGCCGTACGACATTACGCTATGGAAATAACTAAAGTAAACAAGTCTAGCTGTTTCAATGTCAGTGATCTGACGAATTTTCATTACTGCATAAGCCGCAGAGCTCAGTCTACTCGACAATTTTTCTATATGTGGGCCCCACTGTAGCTTCGCATCCAACGTAATACCTAGAAACACTGTGGTGTCCACAAGGTCCACATTCTTATCTTTAATTTTTACACTAGTTTTTACCTCCCTAACGTTAGGTAATACAAATCTTATACATTTGGTTTTTCGTTCATTTAATAACAAATTGTTTACACTAAACCAATGAACTATCTTTGAGACAGCATTGTTCACATCGTCATCAATCGGCTGTCGTCGTTTCACTTGAATAAAAGTGAGGTATCATCTGCAAACAATACTATCTCATGGTTGTCTTTTACAAAGGCAAGTCGTTAATATAAATTAAAATTAAGAAAGGACCAAGAATTGAACCCTGTGGAACTCCCATTGTAACCATTGATCCCGGAGATCTTTTACCGTTACCGTACCGTAACATCAACCCTCTGAAACCTATCACTCAAATATGAGATAAGAAGATTCAGTGATGCATCTCTAAATCCATAGTGGTAGAGCTTCCCGACCAGAGTTTCATGTAAAACACAATCGAAGGCCTTGGATAAATCACCAAAAACCCCTAAGGCATCGTGTGAATCCTCCCAGGCATTAAATATTTGAAGTAAAAGCTCAACTCCAGCGTCAGTAGTCGAGCGACCCCTAGTGAAACGATATTGTCTAGAATGTAAAAATCCAACCGTAAGGGTCTTGAGGGGTTAAGAGTGTTAAAAGTTTTAATTATATCTCTAAAATCAATTTTTTGAAAACTAAAATGGTTTTCACTAGGTTTGACATTTTCCTTTAGAACCGTTTCAGCTACAGTGGGGGACGAGTCCAAAGTCTTTGTAGTAGAAACTGGAATATCAGTAAAAAACTTCTCAAATGCCGCAGCAACATCAGCATCAGAAGTTAAGATTTGATTTTCGTAGCTCAATTTGTACTCATTGTTACGACTTTTGACATTTCCAGTTTCACTATTTATAATATTCCATGTCATTTTTATTTTGTTATCACTTAGCTTAATCTTTGAACTCAGGAATTTTGCCTTTGCTAATCGACATACTGTTTTAAATAACTTAGAATATTTTTTGACATACAATTTGAAATCTTCACTGGTGTTATAGTTGCGTACATCATATTATAGCTCATAAAGTCGCTTTCTACTTTTGTGGATACCAATTGTAGCCCATTCACTAAAAGTAACAGTACCACTAACCGAGATGATATATTATGAAATCAATCAATATTTATGAAAGAAATCCTTATAAAATTCATTTCGGTTATCATTATATTCTACATAACATATATTATCATAGAGATTGTTTTTAAAGCGTTCCAGACGACCTGTGGTTTTTGGTACAATAGTGATATTCTGTTTCTTCACTTGCTGACACTGATGTGGAAGGCTGACCATTTGGCCACAATGATCAGAGTCTAGTTTATAAATAATGAGTTTAGACAGTGGTGCTAGATCATAGTATATGTTATCGATACAACATATTTTATGGCATATACATAAAGTTCATTTTTTCAAGGAAATTTGAAAGTTTGTGGTAGTCTGAAATACAAGCGTGTGAACTATAGCGACGGACTTGTTAAAAAAACAAACACAAAACTTGGCAAAACGTAAAATCATAAAAAGTAAACTTAAAAACATAAAGATTTTTTTTTTGAGAGAGTTTGCTGATTACCTCAGACGGCATTTTCAGCTTCACCGGGCTTTTTTGGGGGCGGCGAGGAACGTAAAGGGTCCCTCAAGCCGTGTGAAACGAATCACCTTTGGAGGTTTTCTAGAGGGAACGGCATCGCGCACTAGTGCGCGTCCCCGTGCCCTACTAGATTCTCCGAAGGGTTCGGATCGGATCGGGGGGCGGAACCACCCGAGGGCGCCTCTAAAGGCTCGGACCTCAGGTCGGGTAGACCGGGCCGTGGAGGAGGAGAGAAGCGCCCAGGTACATGTCTGTACCTGGTATAGAGCGCGTGTGAACCGGTTCTTCGTACCCTTGTTCTACGAGTACGGTGTCTTGGACCTAAGCTAGTGTGCATGTTTAGTGTATTGTGTAAATGTGTAGTGACATTTAGAGGATCGGGCGGGGAAACATAAAGAAGCTTCGTGCGAGTTTCATTCGACATTCGATCACGTTAACGAAAACGACAATTTGTATGGCAAAATTTTAACTCTTCTCGTGTGTCGCCAGGAGGCGCTGCTTCAATGCCACACTAAGAATCTCTACTTCATCAACATCATCATCAGCTCATTTTATGTCCCCACTGCTGGGGCATGAGCCTTCCCTATGGATGGATAGGGAGAACGGGCCATAAACCACAACGCGGGCCCAGTGCGGGTTAGTAGTTGTTAACGACTACTAATGCAGCCGGGACCAACGGCTTTACGTGCCTTCCGAAGCATGGAGGAGCTCGAGATGATACATTTTTGATCACCCATCCGATAACCGACCTTTGCGACAGTTGCTTCACCTTAACACTCGCAGACCATGCGCGTTGACCACTGCACCATCGAGCTCCTACGACCTATACGTCGTATATGTATTAAATGTAAATAATTAACATTGCTGGTCGTTTTTAGGAAAGAGATGGGCCATTCGAATTTCTGAAGCTATCGTACTCTTTTCTCGACTTGTACATGTTTGAAGAATGCGTAGAAGTGTATTCAAGGTAAGTTTTATAAATTACTAGCTGACACTGCGGACTTCGTACCGCTTTGAAAGTTTCCGTCATTGAGTTAAGTATCAATGGTTTCCATGACAACAAAACAAACAAATCATTTTGAATTGGTAAACTAAATTGTCGTTTTTAGTTATTCTAAGTTTTTAGTATTTTATTTTTATTTAATATAGCCTATGTTAATTAGCGCTAATGTAGCATTCTAATGGTGAAAAAAATTTTTAAATCGGTCCAGTAGTTTTTGAGTTTATTCGTTGCAAACATACATACATACAAAAATACAAAGGTTTCCTCTTTATAATATTAGTATAGATTAATTTCCCCCGTGTGGTGCCGGGGGTAAAGAATTGCACCACCCCATCTCTTCCCCGTGGGTGTCGTAGAAGGCGACTATTCCAGAGGATGGGCAGCAGCGTCTCTCTGTCATTATCTGGGGCACGGCCGTGCCCCCACCAAGTCGAGCAAAAAAGCGTCACGGCCGTACCATCCTTTTCTCGAAGCCATTCAGACCATTTTCGACCCCCTGTAACTTCGTTGTGGATAAAACTAGAAGACTGAAATTTTCAGTAACCATGCAGGCATTGTAAAGACACGTATATTTCAAATTTCATTCAATTTGAACCAGTATTTTAAGAATTATAACGGGTCAAATTTCTTAATTTTGTCACTCACTGACTGACTCACCGATCATCAAAATTCTAAAGCACTTCTAGCAGACCTAGAAGCTTCAAATTTGGAATATAAGTAGTGTTTGGTGTATGAATCAAGAAAAAACTAAAATATTTTGCAATTTCGGTCCAGTTTTCTAGATACACCAACTGCATAAATAGCTTTGTAATCCCATAAAAATGTATAGGATTACAAAGTTACATGTGCAGTTAATGAATCCACTGATTCATGTATAATATAATGGAATAATAGGTTCAGTTAAATTTTTCAATATTGGCTTTATTCGTAACGATGTTTTATTTTATTTATTTTACGGCAATTATTATTATTGCGTGCGAAGCCGCGGGTTTAAGCTAGTCCCATATAAATATAGGCGCATGGTAGTGCCCCTGCCAAATCGAAAGGAAAAAAGTAGAACTGTCTCTACAAAATACAAAAAGAAATGAGATCCCATCAAAAACAATACTTGTCAAAAAAAACCAAGTCTCGCAACTCAGTTGTTCTGCGGTAAAAAGTTGTGAGATCCATTTAATACCAAGTCGGTTATTAATTTATTCAGTCTCTACTTAAGCGACTTTCTGTCTTAATACGTCCAGTCTCTAAGACCACGATCGTGGTCCATAACATTCTTTAATGTTTTATATAAATATATTGAGACTTGGCCATCGCCTGAAAACACGTGTAAATTCAATCGCCTGAAAACACATGTAAATTCAATTATTTAGTGCGATGGCCAAGTCTCAATATATTTATATAAAACATTAAAGAATGTTATGGACCACGATCGTGGTCTTAGAGACTGGACGTATTAAGACAAAGTCGCTTAAGTAGAGACTGAATAAATTAATAACCGACTTGGTATTACATGGATCTCACAACTTTTAACCGCAGAACAACTGAGTTGCGAGACTTGGTTTTATTTGACATTCTCACCTTACTGCGATCGCCAACCCGCCTGCCAAGCGTGGCGATTATGGCAAATTCCCCTCAAAATGATTTATACTTACTATTATCCTTGACTTCTCGCGCGCTTTCGAAACCTTAAATACAACATTACTGTTATCTAAGCTTTCCTACTATGGAGCAGACACAGCTACAGTGAAATGGTTCGAAAGTTATCTGGGTCAACGTCTACAGTATGTCCAATTGGTGGACGCCCAGGGCACTAAATCACATTCATCTTCCATCTCAGTGAACCGGGGAGTCCCGCAGGGTTCGATACTCGGCCCTATTCTCTATATTTTATATAGCGCTGACCTCATCCAAAATATAAAACATTGTAGGTACCACCTTTACGCTGATGACGTACAGCTTTATATTTCTACTAATCCTGAAAATCTCGGTAATGCTGTCAAACTAATTAACAGTGATTTATCAAGAATAGCTGATTGGTGCGAGTCTAACTGTCTGGTTCTCAATCCAAAAAAATCAAAGTTAATGGTGATAGGTAGTAGAAACAAAATAAAGAAACTGGATAACATAAACCTCAACATAAAACTTAATGGCGAAGTTATTGATCGTGTAGATAAATGCAGAAATCTGGGTTTAACTCTGGACAGCCATCTTAATTATGAAAGTCATATCGCTGAGTGTGTTCGCAGCTGTTTCTATCGACTCAAAGTGCTCTACAAAATACGTCCATATCTTGATGAACAGCTCAGAATCACGCTTTGCGAATCACTTATCCTTTCAAAACTTAACTACTGTGATACGGTGTATGGACCATGTCTTCTGGCTAGAACAGCTAAGCTGGTACAACGGGTGCAAAATGCCTGTGCACGCTACTGTTTTCATATACCGCCACGATCTCATGTGACTCCATTCCTCAACAACTCAAATTTATTAAAAATGGAGGCTCGCAGAAAGCTCCATCTTGCTACTCTGTTGTTTGGCGTCATTAAATCTGGGAAGCCAATCTATTTATTCAATAAACTTACGTGGGCTCAAAGCGTCAATAGGAACCCGATGAGAGCCTGCAAACACATCTTTACGACGCCTAAGCATCGTACTAGTGTGTTTCGTGGGTCGTTTAAGTTCGCAGCCACTCAGTGCTGGAACGATCTCCCGCCACCGATGCGTGACCTGAAGACAATCGTTACGTTTAAGAAATACCTTAAAAAACATTTACTTACCCTCCAGCTTACATCAACTGCGTAATATTTATTCTACTTACAATCTGGGTCTTCACGTCGCGTGGGGGGCGTTGGGGATTGCATCCTGGCACTGTTTCGTCTCACCTTTACTGCTGTGAGTGAACGTAGGGATCTATTGTTCTGTCACTCCTTATGTTATTCAGCGCTTTGAAATAAACACTTAGGTTTTCAATGCGTGGAATTTGAGATTGCATTCGTGGCAACCGCATGGGACTTTCTTTGGTAACGTGGCGGACGTACGTACGTACGACGATACGTGGCCAAATATAGTCAATGTCATATATGACAGATGACAGTTTGGCTGCGTTCAGTGTGCAGTCCGCCTCGCAAGCTTTTACTTTGTATATTTTCTTTTTTCTTTTTTTTCTTATCTTGGTTTATTTATAATATAAGTATACATAATTATATCCGAATATGTATATATATATATATATATATATATAGATATTTATTTATTTCTTCCTTTATTCGAAACGTCCTCGCACAGGCCCTGCCAGAATACCAGCGCCGTTGCGATGTGAGTGACTTTCTCACACCGTAGCGGCATATGCTGAGGTAGGGTCCTGGTTGGCTCCTCACACTGTTGTTTTTTTATTTTTATTTATTTGTTATTTTTTTTTTTAGTTATTTCTGTTTTTTGTGTTTTGTGTTTGTTTTTTGTGAGAGTCAATAAATGTTTTTTCTTTCTTTCTTTCTTTCTTATACTTGAGGGAGGCCTTTGTCCAGCAGTGGACGTTTTTTTTTTGGCTGAGATGATGATGATGATAGATTAATTTAGAGCCTCAAGAAGGCAGTACAATAGTCACCGGTTCAGAATCGACCCCCTGACCTGATATGTCATGGGATGCGGATTCAAACGATCGTGGAAATTTATTTCAACACTTTTTGCAAATTGTAATTTATACGCAACAAAATTTGCGTAAAATTGAAATAACCATAATAATGTTACTAATTCACAAAAAATTTTTATATTTCCAGTTTTTTCGTGACAGAGAAAAACTTTTGCACTGGCTTTATGTCAAAGGGCGGAGGTGCCTGTGCGGTTCGTATCTACCAAGTTACAAATATTACTTTAAATTTAACGTCATCATCATCAGCTTATTTTATGTCCCCACTGTTAGGGCACGAGCCTTCCCTATGGATGGATAGGGAGAACGGGCCATAAACCACCACGCGGGCCCAGTGCGGATTGGTGGTTGTTAACGACTGCTAATGCAGCCGGGACCAACGGCTTTACGTGCCTTCCGAAGCTCGGAGGAGCTCGAGATGATAAACTTTTGGTCACCCATCCGATGACCGGCCTTTGCGAAAGTTGCTTAACCTCAGCATTCGCAGACCGCCATCGAGCTCCTCTTTAAATTTAACAACTGTAACGAAACTCCAATTCCCTTCCAATCGAATATTAAATAACGATTCCCAGAATGGTATAAGTAGTGGTTACATATATGGACATTGGACTATGGACATTGTTCTGCGTCCATACATCATTCGCCCTAGAACCAACAGCGTAGGAAGATTTAACGGGTTCCAAATCACAAATATAATTGATTTGAAAATCATAATCATAATCATTTATTTGCATTAATGCTACAAGGCGTTATATTCATTAAAAATGGTCATCTTAAGCCTATTTAGTCATTGTATATTAGCATGTAAATTTTGTTCCCTACTTTTAATAGTATTCAAATAATTTACATATAAAATTCAGTCAATATTAATAATCATAGTCATTTAGCAAATAAAATTAGAAAAAATGTAACGTGACAGAAACAATGTCAAAGAATGAAATACCAGAAAAAATCAATAATAAACCGTTAAAAAAAATATAATAAATAATCTCAAATAATTTCAATAATCAAAAACAAGGTTTATTTATAGACACTCTGGAGAATGTTTTTATTTAGGGAAATTTCAAGGTTGAAAACAAGTTAATAAATCACTTTCAGAATTTGTTATTTCTATAAACACCTGCAATTTTTTTATCAAATATTATAAATCCGGGCTATGCATCGAACAATCCGAAACACACTTTGCTCGACCTGGGAATTGAACCAGGGACCTTCGAGTATTGCCGCAAGACCTAGGCGAAAAATAAATAACAATAATGAAATGAAAAACATTAAACGGTAGTATAATGTTTAAATTAAATATTGTATGATTTGGTAACGACATACTTTTTTTTTTGGAAATGTCGTTACTTCGCGCCCATTCTTCTCCACAGCTAAAAAATAGACGTCCTTAATGGGTAGTAGGTAAAAAATGTATGGACGATTCAAAAGCACTTTTCGTAAGTTTATTTGAATAAAAAAAATTGACTTTGACTTTGACTTTGAAGTATACAACTACTTACTTAGCTTATTATTAATCTTTCTTCTGTGTTACTGTTGTGTAGAAAGACGGCGGCGATCCTGCCGTGGTGGACGGAGAGCTCGTGGGGCTGGTGAGCTTCGGCCCCCCGCTGTGTGGCACCCCCGACGCGCCCACCGTCGTCACCAGGATCAGCCACTACGTCCACTGGATTCAGAGTATCGTCAAAATGGTAAGGACCACCGTCTCACATCCAGTGGTTTTTAAAGAGTTTGCTTATAGCCTCTGACGCATTTTCAACGTCACCAGACTTTTTTGGGGGTAGCGAGAAACTTAAAGGGGTTCAAATGAAATTACTTTTACGGATCTATTCGCATCTGATCCGTAAAAGTAGTTTAATTTCAATGTGTAATGAATGATGACATACGTGACTGAGACGTGGTCGCTCACTATGGGCCTTATCAGAAGACTCAAGGTCTCTCGGCGTGATAGAATCAGAAATAAAGAGATCCGCAAAAGAACAAAGGTAACCGACATAGCCCGAAGAGTTGCTAAGCTCAAGCGGCAGTGGGCAGGGCACATTGCTCGCAGGACTGATGGCCGCTGGGGCGGAATAGTCCTTGAGTGGCGACCGCGTACCGGAAAGCACAGTGTGGACAGGCCTCCAACAAGGTGGACCGACGATCTGGTGAAGGTCGCGGGAAGCCGCTAGATGCGAGCAGCACAAAACCGATCCGGAGATCCTTGGGGGAGGCCTTTATCCAGCAGTGGACATCTTTAGGCTGAGATGTTGATGATGATGTGTAGTGTTCGCGTAAACTTTTAAAAGGGGTTTTTTTTTATACGTATCACGGCAAATGACTCCATTTCAGCTGATGTTAAGTGAATATGGAATCCAGATGCGACGACAACTGGTGCAGCGTGAAAACAACGAAGCATCAGTTACCCTCACTCTGCCGGCCTACAAGGTGCCTCTTCACGCTTCGTTTGAAGGACCCCATATCATAGGAAGGAGGGAAAACGTGTGCTGGCAAACTATTCCATGTTTTGGAGGTGCGACAAAGAAACGAATCACCAAATTTCTTAGTGCGCGATGGAATATTTGAGACAGTGAAGCGGTGACTCCGGAAAGCAGCACGTGTACTCCTATGGAGGAAGGGAGAAGGTGGGATAAGGTCAAAGAGTTCTTCAGAGCACTCGCCATGGTACTCGTATAAGCGGTAAAACACGCTGAGTGACGCAATATCTCTACGCAATTACAGAGATTCAAGAGTATTTGTGACTTCTGCGTTGCCGATAATGCGTACAGCGCGACGCTGCAATCTGTCCAAGGCATCGAGAAGGTACTTTGCGGAACCGTCCCAGATGTGCGAGCAATACTCCACGCAAGACCATACCTGTGTCTTGTACAAAAGGCACAACAGGTCAGGCGTAAAGAATCGCCGCACCCTGTTCCTCAAGCCGTGTGAAACGAAAAGCTTTCAGAGGTTTTCTAGAGAGAATGGCATCACGCACCAGTGCGGGTCCCCGGTCTTTACTAGATTCTCTGAGGGTTACGGATCGGATCAGTTTATACAGAGTGGTATTTGGTAGTACCTGTACAATCCCGAATACGGCAGATGGGATACCGTATACAGAACCCTGGAAAATTGGACGCGTTGTTGAGGTTGTTTGTTACAAAGTAAAATTGCAGTGGCATCCCTAGGTCAAAAAACAACAGAAGTCAAAACATGTAAAGGATGAACAAAAATAATGAAAAATAAAATTGAGCTTTTCATGATGCATACAGAGATGGTATGCATCATGAAAAGCTCTCTCTCTCTTCTTCTCGTTTCTTCTCTCGTTCTCTTTACTTCATTACATTGCTTTCTGGGATGTAGCGTTAAACTTAAGGGGTTCTTCAAGCCGTGTTCGAAACACCGTCAGAGGGTTACTAGAGGGAATGGCATCACGCAAGCGTGTCCCCATTCCCTACTTGATTTACCGAAGGGAACCCGATCTTATAGCGTAATAGGTCATGGCCCGTTGCCCGATCTCCTCATGTGTTTCGCACATACGGGAACTGAGAAGGCCTGAGCAGAGCTCTGGGACGTTAAGGTTTGTTTTTCACGTACCACAACCACACCACAACTTCAACCACAACAGGTGGGCGGGCGCCACATTTTGCCGTCATTATTGACCGCGTGTTGATACCGACTATATCGCAGCCACGTCGCAACCACACCGCAACCACCAGCGACGCCGCGAAATTGTGGCCAGCCATAACGCAAACATTTTTTGTGGTGTGGTTGTGATTGTGGTACGTGTTTAACAAGCCTAATAGGCTGATGATGATAATGAACCACTATTTGCGTGGTGATTCGGCGGCTAAATCGGTATCGGCACCCAAGATCGGTTTCGCAGGTAGATAATGAGTATCGCAAAAAAAGTGCTGAGGTAATTTATGTATATTACTCTTAGCATTATTTTGTTTATTTAATGTCTTTAAATTTAATTGGCAGACAAATGCGAGGCTTTACAGTTTGGGGTCATCAGCTCCGACTATCACTTTTTCCTATACATCTTTTTATTGTTATTCCTTCTCTATCAATTCATGAGTACATAAGCATGAGCAATTTATGAGCATTTAAAGGTACTCGCTGCTGACTCTTAATGTAGGTTAGGCTTTGTTCTCCGGAATGCCCGTGAATTCCACGATGCTCTATTATAGTTCTATTTTTTTTTTTACCGTGGAAAATAAAAAAAGAAGAAGTGAAGCGAATCAATTACGGTCCATCAGGACTGTAATGTTCTAAGTACATCTTCAAATTCCCATTTCTCCGTAAGCGAAGATACACTGTTTTTTGATACTGTACGAGAAAATGCCTTGAAATTGCTGGTTTATTTTCTCAGCATCTCATTCAGTTTACTGTTGGTGCCATCGGTCTTCCTAGGCGTTGCGGCTGGAGCAGCCGGCTGATTACCCTGAGGTTGTGATTTAAACAGCGTTGGTTTAATAAGTGGTGTCGGTGGCCTGCTGGCTTCCTTAGAAAAGTTTGCAATGGTTTGCCTAGTATTATTATAAAATTCCCTAGTTTTTTGATAATCGTTCTGAGTAAAGTAATAGTTTTGGTCCCCATGAGTATGTACACAGTTGCGCGTGGTTGGCTGGTGTCTTGCGGTCATGACCATCATTATTAAAATTTGACAGAAGATGGTCCATCTCCCTCATTATTTGGATTGGGTTTTCCAACAAAGCCTCCATGGTATCAGTAAAAATTATTATAAGTAAAAATTGGAAAGATCTTACTGGTTTCAAGTGAGCCGCTTGTGCCTGGCCAAAAGAGCCCGTGTAACCCACGGTTGTCGCTGGTATCAGGTTAGTGTAACGAGTCTGCCTGACCCACTATAGCTGGTTGCTAGTTATGGTAAATCAACTGGTAAAATCCAATGGTACTGGTTGTCACAGAACAATCCTTGAGCTTACAGTCAATCACTATGGTTTTAGTCACTTTTCACTCGCGGATAGTTCTTTCACGAATCGAAGGACCACTAATATGTACGGTTTGTACGTCTCGTAAGTACGTAAGATACATTAAAGTCACTGGTAATTATTGACAAATAACTAAGAAACTAGAATGGTAAAATGGTAATGATTAATGGTGATCGGTCGTGTGCTTGGTAGCAACTACAAGTGACGACGTCTGCGTAATAACTAAAATTAAAGATACTTAGCCTCCCGCCGCCGCTGCGCCGGCGCGTCTCCGATTACCCAATGTACGTAAACCGTACGAGTCCTGTGTCAATCTTTGACTCTGACTTCTTGAGAAAATTTTAAAACTACCTTTTAGTGCCAAAAAAATGTAATTGAAATAATATGTAGTGTTAATTCCGCTAAATCACTCGTTTATCCAGCTTAAATGGAGTACGCTCGCACCGCCCTTCTGCTCGTATAAAATATGCACATACAGAAGAAACAATGGATGCAAGCGAACGTGCTTGCTTCCACCGCTTTGTCGTAGATATTCTACCTTACCGCACTAAGCGATTTGCATCATCCTTTCTTGTGAGGACAGCGAAGCTGTAGAATGCTCTTCCGGCGACTGTGTTTCCTGACAAATATGACATGGGTTTATTAAAGGTCAGAGTGAATGGGCACCTTTTGTGTGGGCGCGGTCCATCTTAGATCACATCTACCCTTCCCATCAGGTCAAGCGCAAACCCATTTTTTTTTTAATTTACACCGACACCGATACCCTACGATACGCCTAATTCCATGAATTAACTTTTAGTTTTAATTTTGATTTATTTATCAACACTCACGCATGAGCAAGAATATATCGTCGAAGCCCTATTGTTTTGCCTAAATACCCTACAAAACAGAAATTTTATTATATAAAACATGACTTTTCACTTTACCACTAAGAAGTCAAGAAGTATAATTATTTTTGAAATTAGCTTTATTATCTTCAAATAGCTATCAACCATTCATAGGTTAAGAAAAATCCATCAATAGATTACGATTGGTTGAACCAGGTCATTCAAAACTATTGATTGCTTTCATCGAAACTTCTACGCAACTCTGTTTAGATGGTTGAATCGTTGAATCGTTAGTTCGAGTTTCTTGCGCCGATACTTCTCCACAGCTAAAAAAATAGACGTCCTGAATGGGTAGTAGGTAAAAAATGTTTCAATGATTCAAAAGCACTTTTTTAAAGTTTATTTGAATAAAAAATATTTGACTTTGACTTGTTAATGACTAACGCTATGTATTGTTTTCAGAGTGACCCCAAACCGTCTAAAAATCATCGAGGCCAGAAGTCATCAAAAGTAACTTTAGCGTCCTACGGAAATACTAAAACGCAAGTACAAACCCTCTACAATAATCCAGAAGAAGCATTCATACTAAGAGAAATTATAAATTTATCTTTGACCAACAAATCTATGTTAGAAGATGTAATTGACGAAGGTTTTAACAAAGAAAATCTTAATTTAATGGATCTCCCTAGTACGAAAATGAATGCCGCACATTATTCTTTATTGAATAAGAATAAAACCATGGTACCTGATCTTTTCTTGCCACCATTGAATCACTTTACGAGATACAACCCAGTGACAATGAACAAGTACAAAGCTACTAAGACACCGGCAGACAGATTTAGACCAATGTCCGATTCTAAAGAGAATTACAAAGAATTCAACAACTTGTTTGAGAAACTATACACGGCAATCATATCATCCTTACACACACAACCGACAGAAAGTCCAGCACGAACTGTTTTAAACAAACATTTCACAGACTTTGTTATTAATTCAAAATTAATCGGACGACAAGGGATAGTTAATATTGACGCTGAGGATTATGTTTATAATGATGATGATGATGATGATGATTATACTTCCAAAGATGTCTCAAGCAACTACGAGGATTATGTTAAAGGTTTAAGCATCGAAATGATAACAGAGAGAATTTATGACAAACCTAACGATTACGACGGCAGTAATAGTAAAGATACTGTCGAAACTACAGGCAAGCAAAAAGTGAACACCAAAAAAAGTAAAAAACTGAACCGACCTTACACTGTATTCGATAAACCAAAACAATTTGTTAATAAAGAACATGTTTTTGGTTATGACTCTTTTAAAAATCGTTATAGACGTGTAACGGAACCAGAAAATCAAAACAATTACTTATATAAGCACACACAAAGCGAACATGAGTTGGTCAATCCAAAAGCTATGTATGATGAATTTGATAATAACAAAAGTAGTCTCGACTCCTTTCAAAGTTACCCAATTGAACATACAGATGACAACGAAGATATTGGTAATGATTCATTCCAATGGCATACAAAAAGTATACATTATGTGGAGAAAAAAGTTAGCGAAAAAGCAAAGCAAACTTACCCCAACCGACAGTCACACAACAACAAAAGAATTTTTTAAGTTGCTTTTGATAAGTATCCTAGAGTTATCGAAGGCTTGTAACGGGAACCAACTACTTTTCATAAGTATCATAGACATACCTTTACACCCGACGTTTCTCTGTCCAAAGGTAGTTCTCAAGAAAGTGGCAAATGTCGAACGGGAATAGAATGTTTGTTTTTTAAGTTAAGTTGTTTTTGTTTGTTTTAAGTTTTACCACAGTTGCTGCACCATTTTTGAATTAAAGATACTTTTTACATAGAGGCTGAGTAATTTTATAGAAATTAAACTGAATACATTTATGACATACATTTTGGTGTATCTGTTTCTGAGTAACCTGTCGAGTCCAAAAATATAGTAGTCACACTTTGAAGTAACATAAATATATATTTTTTGATAAATACCTATTAAATCAATGATACACAGTTTTATATTTATTATATTACCAATAACATATTTTATCATTGTTTTTATGTTCAAGTTGCTGGCTGAGTAATTTTCTCATTAACCTGGATTGCACTCAAGTCTAGCGTAACATTGAATGTCAATAAAAATGCCCAAATCGTTCAATCTGCCCAAAGTAATTCTCTAAAAAAAATCGTGTGCGTGTGCTGGATGTGCGCAAATGTAGACCCGCCTTAATGTGAACTGTAATCTCAGATTCCTCTGAACAGTAACTAAAGCCTAACTAAGGATTAAAAGGACATACCTAGTCGACAAGTTTCTTATGTAAAACGTAAAATGGGCATAGCATTATATCCAACCTCTTTACACTATAGTTTTCTAAAGTGTTCTTACTTACGTTACACTTTAAAAACATTCCATTTAGCTTGAGTCTCTGAGATTTGAATCCTTCTTTGAATACCGTCAGTCAAGCTGGGCTAACCGTCATTGCGCTCTCTTTAGCTGTCAAAACTTTTGATATGGCGCTCCTTGCGAAAAAGAGCACCGGTTTCGTGATTCCTTGGTCACAGCCCTTCAGAACAGTGTACGGTACGTGCAGAACCGGCAATCGGGACCTGGTGGGGCATGGCATTAATGGGTGCGCCAATTATAAGGACGACGCTCACTTTCCCTTCCCAGCAGTGAGGTTTAAAGAGAATACCAGAGATATCTGTGTAAGTTTTTCATAAATTTACGAGAACATCAGAACATAAAAACATAAAAATAACATCATACATAGATACATACATAAATACTTTTTCCATAAACGAGTAGAAAGACCATCAAAATCGCCGCAAAATTTTTGAGTAAGCTCGCCGTTAGTGACCTCGACACCGCATTTAGCATAATCTAAGTAGGGCTGCGAGGTGGAGTAGATAATATCAGTGATAGGTTGCTAGTCGATCTCCTGATGTGCGAACATCTTAAATCCCTTGTCCCATAGTCAGCTCTGACGGACGACATGCATCGGAAGTTAGGCAGCTAATACATCATTGTCGCGTCCCAGACCAGCATGGAATAAAAACATCAGAAAGCCAATTATAGGTTTTCAAATCCTTCTGATACAAACTAACTAACTTCTAATGCATTTATTTATACAGAAACACAGTAAATTACTCTTTTACCTTCGAATAATCGAAGTGAAGTGGTAATAAGTTTTTTCTGTGTTGTAGCTGTTCTATTTCATTCATTTTTTATCTAAGCACGCACGCTAGTTTTACACTACAATTGCTCGTCGATCGAGTTCGTGTAAATGTTCGGTGTTTGAGAGCTGGAAGATCATGGGAATTAACGGTCTTACAAATAAGAATATTTAAGTAATTGGTTAGCGTTAATCAATGGATAACTAATTAGTTAGCTAAAATTGTTACAAATAAAAGTTATTTAGCGCTAAGCAATTACTTAAATTCGGCGTAACTAACTGCGTAGCTTCCCAATTTGCCGACCTTTTTCTCTTTTCTTTTAATGACATTATAAATGCAGTCCAAAATTATTATAATGACTACAATATCTATAATATATATAATAATGGTGAGGTATGTAGCGAGCAATTTAATAATAAACGAAACCCAAATCAAAGCGCGGCACAGGACAAAATCACGAATACAATACAATATATTTTTTTGTGTTCGTTCCCTGAGGAACCGGCTAAGGTCATAGAGAATGCTGGCATGTCATTAGTTGCTTAATTTCATTAGTATTATAATCCAGTTAAAGTCTTTAGTCGAAGTTCTTGTAAGATGATGATGAATGATAATAGAAATAAGAAGTGAGAAATGATATACCCCCACCAACCCCTCGAGTATCTCAGTAAAGATGTGGGGTTTTACTAAGTCCTCAGGCGGCCTTCTTTCTTCTTTCAAACTCAATAACGATGTTTAGTTAACCAAATTATTAAAGTGTTTTATTTGTGAGCTTAAGTAATTGTTTAGATGATGATTAAAAATGTTTTATTTGTAAGACTGTTAGTATTAAAGTAAGAGGTTCAATTGTAGAGGATCTAATAAGGGAAAAGCATCCCGAAATTTGGGGGTACTGTGACATTTGTAGGTGCCAGGAATGTGGTCACAATGCCATTCTGAACAACTACTATGAGAATTTAGAGACAGCTATTAACATAATGATTTCAAATCATTTGATAAATATGAACCTTCTATAATTTACTTCTATTATATGTATTTTTGTTTGCCTGTGAGATCAGGAGTCTCAATGTTAATCTACATAACAGTTGTAATATCTATCTTGTTTAAATCTATTAAGTTTCAACTACAAAATATTCGGTACCTATTCAACCGTCCTTCTCCAAGGCTCTACGAGAGAAAGAGAAAGGCGACTGGAAGATGCTCTGCTGCGAGGAAAAGAAGGAGCTGTACCGCGCCTCTTTCTGCCAGACCTTCGCGGAGTTCCAGCACAATACCGGCACCTGGAAGTTCATCCTGGGCTCCATTTTTTTCTGCACTTCCTTCACGCTCTGGATGTCGATGTTCTACCACTATTACGGTATTTTTGTCATCAGTTCATCATCATCATCATCGGAGGCAGGAGTTCTCAGCAGGAAATACTTAGCCCTGGGTTCAATTCCCGAGTTAATAAAGTGCATTTCGGAAAATTCGATCCATATCCCGGGTTCGTAATGTTGTGTGTGATGCGTGCTGATTGAAAATGGGTATTGGACCCATCAATTATATCAATGAGTACCTGGAACAGTACGTAGGTATATTACTCCTACTATTTAGATACTTCAAACATGTCCCACCGATCAATTTAATGAAGTCATTCTTAATCATCAATCATGATTAATAGATAGATAGAACTTGGTATGAATTAACACAATCAGCTCGTGGCAGCTATCAGCTAGACAGAGTGCCTAGTGTGAAAAAAATAATTTGTATGCTATTAAAGTAGTGCCTCCTGGCGACAAGCAAGGCGAGTTAAAATAAATGTTAACGAGGCCAGAGAGAGAAGCCTTTCCCAATGTATGCCACTAAACCTGATCTTCTTCTTGAAAAGAGGCGAAATTGGTATGATTAGGAATGTCAATCTGACCAAACCCTCTGCTTGTAGTGGCAGAGCCCCTCCCCAAGTCTCTGTCGAAGGAATCACAGAAGGCGCAGCTGCGGAGGATGCTAGAGATCCGCGCAAACCCTATTGAGGGCATCTCTTCCAAATGGGACTACGACAACGACCGATGGAAGGTGAGCTGTGGTGTTGATAATTTACCAAGTTCATGATCACCATCATCATCATAATCATCCATTTTTTTACCCTGTAAATCCTCTTTACTCTATACGAGCGCCCTTGAAGTGAGCCCAAGTTATGTGGCCGTTCTCCCATACCTCTTTAATGCCCAGAGCCTAAAAGGTAGAGGAGGAGGCCATCACAGTGTTAATATATTTCATTTTCTTTTGTTTCAGTATTAAACCGCCGTTCAAATGAAGTTTTTAGAATAATTACTTGGAGTTTTTGTCAATTTTTAAACGAAGTATTAACACAAAGCCAGTCAATGGATCGGTAACGAAAATGTTGCCGTTTTTTGACAATTTGCGACCAGAAATTGTACCCGTCTGGCGGTCTCACGGCACGGCATCGGCGCGAGAAGAAAGTGGTTCTCAAGATTGCTATGACAAAGTTTTCGTGACTTCTGCAAGTCTATAACATCACTATAATTATTATAGAAGGCAAACTTTAGTAAACTTTAGATATTATAGAAGGCAAACTTAAGATGTAACTATATTATTCTGACAAAGACGCGTCGCGTTTCGGTCACATATACTGCAACGAAAGATTCCGAAAATTTATCAAGCAGACTGCATTCGGTGTGGTGGCGAACAATCTTATTCGGCATGTAAAAAATAAAAACATTATTATTTTCTTTTCAGCAAACATTCAGGCACTTGTGATTCAATTAGAATTATATAGACTGATATTATTATAGACTATAGTTCTACAATACTTGATAGAGAAATAGATAATGTGATAGCCATTAGATTTACTTTAATAAATACACGGTTTTCTTGAAATGTATGTGTGTTTTAATTCGTCTATTCCTACCAGTTCGGTTGTTCAGTTCAGCTGGCTGGACTAGTGAGATTTCTTTTCTCGTTTGTTCAATTGAAAATAAAACAAACTTTTGCACCTGGTTACATTTATAAAATGTTCAAATAATTTTTAACGCAAATTTTGTTGCGAACAAATTACAAAAACACATGTTGAAAAAATTTCCACGAGCAGGATTTGAACATGCACCCTTCTGATATACTGGGTCAGGTGCTCTTCCAATTGAGCTATCGTGGTTCTAACCAACCCGCCGAAATTGTTCAACACTTAATTTTAATTATTTTTTTATTTGTTTTTTTTACATTTTTTTTAATGATCGGATGTTAGTGACGGTAGTTGTTGATGTCACTGCCAGTTTAAATATATATAATAAATTTTAAAAATGTTTGTTTGCATTTGTATTACTGAACTGAACAATCAAGAAAAAAAATCTCACTAGTTCAGTCAACTGAACAAACGAAAAAAGAAATCTCACTAGTTCAGCCAACTGAACTGAACAACTGAACTAGTGGGAATAGACGTTTTAATTTATCGCCTCTACGCGAAGTGGAACCTGGAGATGTAGATAAAGCATAGACGGAATGATATAAGCAAGATTATGCTCATTTTGCTTGTGCTTCAATAATAGTCGATTTATTTCCTTATACCTTAGACCTAAGCATGATGGATGACCCAAGGCATGAGCTAATAGTAGGTGTATATTATTAGTCCGTGCCCAAGGTAAAACTTAAAAAGGGCATTTAATATGAGTTGTTCATATAAAGAAAAGAAACCTCATTAGAGTATGTTTGTTGCACATTAAAAACATTTCATTAGTTTTGAAAATCATCAATCAAGTTGGGCCAACCGTCATTGCTGTCACTTTAGCTGTCACAACTTTCTAAATGGCGCTCCTTGTGAAAAAAAGCACCAGTTTCGTGATTCCTTGGTCACAAGCACAGCCCATCAGAACAGTGTACGGTACGTGCAGGACCGGCCATCGGGACCTGGTGGGACATGGCATTAATGGGTGCGCCAATTATAAGGACGACGCTCACTTTCCCTTCCCAGCAGTGAGGTTTAAAGAGAATACCAGGGATATCTGTGTAATTATTTACATATATAATTCACGTAAATATTGTTGCGAACAAATTACAAATTGAAAAAAGACAAAGTGGTTCGAATCCCGTTCGTCGGAATTTTTACAACAACGGAATTTTTTTAACACTCTTTTCTTTTTTCAGTTTGTAATATATGTGTAAGTTTTTCTAATATATTTATGGCTGTCCGGGAAGCCGCTGGATGCGAGCAGCACAAAACCGGTCGTTGTGGGGATCCTTGGGGGAGACCTTTGTCAGTGGACGTCTTTTGGCTGAGATGATGATGATGATGAAGATGGCTGTTGACAACATAGAAACATGAAAATAAAAACAGAAAGCCATTAAAGTTCTTTTACTTCTATTGATGCAATTATTTTTACGGAAACAGCCACACGTACATACATTCTAACAGCTGTAAATTACTCTATAACTTTGGAAAAACCTAAGCCTGTAATAAGTTAAGATTTATTCTTTAGTAACTGTAACTATCTTTTCATTTATTATATTTCTCTAAGGACATGTCTGAAATAAATGTTTTGAATTAAATTCAATTGAATATCTAAAGCTAGCTCTACGCTGTACACACAACCTTGCTCGTCCAACCAGGCAACATCAATTGTATGGGATGGATCGAGTTCGGGTGAACGTTTGGTATTTGATAGTTAAATGTTAATTATTAATAAGAAGTTTCATTATCTGGATCTACGGGAATGACATCCCGAAAATTAGGAGGAATATTGTCACATCAAAAATGTCTAGGGGTAAAGTACATTTTTAACTATAAAAAAAAATTTACCTAATCTAGTGTTCCAGACTGGCTTTTCGCTCTATTTAATTAAGAGAAAATGCAATTTTAACAAATTGGGGGAAAATAGCTTACGTTAAGGTCGTCACCTAATTGGCAAAAAAAGCAAGAACAAGGTTGATTTTTTAAATTTTATTGTAAAAATAAAGAAAATAATAATCTGTATTTCACACGAATGAATGGTAGTTCACACGAATCACACAAGCACAGCGCACATGGTTAAAATCAGTTCATCCAAATCACTTTGATTAATAGCTGCCCACGTTCTTTCTAACAAGTCAAAAAGTTGTTGTGGGGTGTGCACGGCACGGCATCCATACTCGGCAGAGCTCTTCTTTGGAGCATGTCCCATGCATGCCCAATTGGATTGAGGTCTCGTGATTGTACAGGCCACGGCAGGACGTTGATATGAGAATCGGCAAGAGTGCGTGTTACGGCTCTACCCGTGTGTGGACGTGCATTATCATGCATTAGTCGAAACGAATCACCCAATCGGCATCGCAAGGGGATGATCACATTTGAAACAATCCTCTCTGCGTAGATTTCAGCATTGCATTGAGGTAGCCCCTGATCCAAATGAGATCGGTTTTTCAACCGATCTAAACCATGATTGTTGCCCCTCTATATGGATGAACTTCCTGACAAAATCTCAAGCGTTCTTGACGGCCAGAGACAGATACTTTAAAAATTTGATTCATTTTAGTGAATTTTACGATATGAATGAACAATTTTATGTACTTGATCCCTAGACATTTTTGATGTGTGTATATAAGAATTTAGAGACAAACAAAAAAAAATGTATCCTCCCATCTTCTGATGGATTATGAATCTTCTGTTAAACCATCCTTCTCCAAGGCTCTACGCGAGAAAGAGAAAGGGGACTGGAAGCTGCTCTGCTGTGAGGAGAAGAAGGCGCTGTACCGCGCTTCCTTCTGCCAGACCTTCGCAGAGTTTCAGCACGAGACCGGCACTTGGAAGTTCATCATGGGCTCCGTTTTCATCTGTACCTCCTTCACGCTATGGATGGCGATGTTCTACCACTATTACGGTATCTTTATCATCAATTATATTAACAAAGTGCTTAACTTATGTAAAATCGGAGACCGAGGCAGGAGTGCTTAGCAGGCAATGCGTAGACCCTGGGTTTTATTACCAGGTCGATAAAATAAAGATTTTTCGATGCATGCATAGCCCAGATTTGTGATGTTGTGATGCATGGTGACTAAATGGGCATCGGACCCATCATTGGAACTATGACTTACTTTATTGATGACGGCCTAGCCCAGCTGTGGGACGGTGTGGTACACAGGCTAATTACTACTAACGAAACACTAACTACCTCCTTACTACTACTACTATACTATACTTTCACTATACATATAGGTACTTCAAACATGCTCTAGCGATCGTTGGGTCCTTGTATCGTAATAGATAGAACATGGAATGAATTCGCACACACAAACATCTGAATAAAATTCGCCATGCGACTACTCGTTTTAGTTAACGTAACCCAGAGAGACAGGCCAGGCCAGAATATCCGGATTCTTCTTCTTGAGAAGAGGCGAAAATTTATATGATTACAAATATGAATTTGACCGAACCTTCTCCTTACAGTGGCGGAGCCCCTCCCAGTGTCTTTGTCGAAGTACTCCCAAAAGGCGCAGCTGCGGAGGATGCTGGAGCTCCGCGTTAACCCCGTTGATGGCATATCTTCCAAATGGGACTACGACAATGATCGGTGGAAGGTGAGCTACGGTGTTGACAATTTACCAAGCTTCTTTTTTTATCACGGCCAATTACTCCACTCCACCTGATGTTAGATGGGAATGGAGTCCAGCCGCGTAGACAACTGATGCAGCGTGAAAACGACGCAGCCTCAGTTACCCTCACCCTGCCGGCTCACAAGGTGCCTCTTCAAGTCTCGATTGAAAGACCTCATGTCATAGGTAGGAGGGGAAATGTGTGCTGGCGCTGGTGGTATACCATCTTTCATGATCATCTCATCATAATCAGCCTAGAAACGTCCCAGTTCATGTTCAGGCCTTCCCTGATTAATGAATGAGGCCATAACCCGCCTCGGGTCATACCAATTCAGAATGGTGAGTTCAACAGCTGTCACCTTACGACCACAACTGAGACAACAGCATAACGTGCCTTCCGTTGCTAATTTCAACATTGCCTTTTCTACCTCAACCATTTTCTGTACTTACATATCACCAAGCTTCATATTACCTTCCGACGCAGGAATAATTTCGAGATATTTTAATTTGTTGGTGGAACTCCAATCAATCCTTTTGCTATCACCGTCTTATCACCATCACCAAGCTTTAGATTAAAATAAAACATCCCTATTTACTTATTTCTAATCCCTCAAACTAAGCTTAAATTTGAAACAAAACTCTATAAATCAGAAAAGTATATTGTTAACTGTTGTTGAATTTGTTTGATTGCGTTCTGTGTAGAGTGTTAGACAAAGCAGCCAAGACACATTATGGTTATTGTTTTGCACTACCACTATTTAGAGGTACTGAATTAAATTTTATATAATTTTAAGTAACTTGATGTAAATTGTGTTATTAATTTCCATTTGAAAATTTGTTAGCAACCATTTTACCGTTAAAATAACCGTCATTTTCTCTTGTTCCAGGAATAATCCGTCCTCACTTAAATGAATTTTTTAGAACGGAGTTTTGTCAATTTTTAAACTAGTAGCCAGTCAGTGAATCGGTAGCGAAACTGTTGCTGTTATTGACAATTTGCGTCCAGAAATTTTATCCGTCTGGCAACCTCACGGCACGGCATGGCATCGGCGTCCGAGAAAAAAGTAGTTCTGAAGATTGCTACTGCAAAGTTTTATTATAGAAGGCAAACTTTAGTACCTAAACTTTAGTTATTATAGAAGGCTACAAACTTTAGTTATGTTATTATATAAATCTGACAAGGACGTGGCGCTTTTCGGTCACACATGCCGCATCGAAAGATTACGAAATATATCAAGCAGACAGAATTCGGTTTGGTGTCCAAAAAATAAACTTCGGGCTTTATTCTCGACATTAGAGAACAATTTTATTAGACGCGTTACAACTCGCAAATCTTACACTATTGTTTAAATTTATTTGTATATCAAAATAATTGAATATTTTTAAGGTCAAAAGTAAAAATGCTCCTTTTGTACTGCTATTCGGCGGCCATCTTACTTTGTCGTTACCTGTAATTCAAATCAAACCTCATTCGCGTTTTAGTCATAATATGATTTAGTCCTCCGCTAGTCTACACGTCTTTACAATCCGCAAGAAACGTTTTCAATATATAAGGAGTGGTGATAGCAAATCAATAAGAAACAATGGTTCGCCTGTGTTAGCTGGTGCTGTCACTATACAGAGGTACATAATGCAATTCAAACATTAAATATATAGAGGTAGTTTTATCACTTTAATTACTGATCCAATTGAAAATATTTCCACCGTTGTTTTTTTTACACACAAAAAATAAGCGGTTTGATGCCTCTTATGCAGCGGCCCTTCTCAGGCTTACACGATCATCGCCAGCAGCTTGCCCATGTCCTCAGGCCGCAGTAGGGCATGGCGTTAATACCGAGCGGTTTCGAGACCCCTGCCTGCACTAGTGAGAGTCGGGCGTTAGTAGTTGTTAACATAAAATAGATCTTTGTCCAGCAGTGGACGTTTTTGGCTGAGATTTTGAAGATGATAATGATAATGATGATAAAACTTAAAATATTAATGTACAAATACTAGAGCACAGTTCTGCCATATTATTATGGTTTCTAGACTGAGCCGTGTAAATTAAATTTTGTACAAATATCTATCTATCATTATATTACCTATTTACAACTTATATTTGCAAGTTCAATCTTCCTCCAATTTACGAAAATAAGCAAATCCTTATCGACTATTGCTTTGTAAGTTCATTTGCTTTGTAATTCTAATTCATTCCTTCTAACAAAGTGCAAATTTCTACAAAATGCATATTCTTCAGTCATAGTCATATTTTTAAAGTTTCAATAATAATAATAATAATAATTCTTTATTTGCAGAAAACATGGTATAGAGTTGTTACATTAGTATATAATTAAAGTGCACATGTTCAGCTAACACGGATAGCATGCAAACCACAGTGGTTCATTTAACATTATACATTCAAATTCAAAATATAATTATTAAATCAAACATTTAAAATTTAATAACCAATTCATAAAATAAACAATTACTATATCCGTTTATTGAACAGTTCCTTGACATCATAAAAACATTCCTCCTTAAGCCAGTCCAAAAGTTTATTTTTAAATAAATTATATTTAGCTTCTTTATTTCATTAGGTATTTACATTATATATTCGAACACACATTGTTAAGCGTTAAGCAGCTTTTCCTATATTTATCAGATCTAGGAATATGATTGAGGACTAGTTTTGTGTGGATCTCTTTTTAGTTTGGAATTGACATCACAAGCTTGTTTAAAAAGATTCTTGTTTTTTTAACAATATTACATATTTCGAAAATATACAAAGATGGTAGCGGTAACAATCCAAGATTCCTAAATAAAGGTTTACAGTACTCGTCGTAAGGGATACCACATATAGCACTTATGCATTTTTTTGTGCAATAAATCATCTCTTTCTGTGCTATTACCCCATATCATTAAACCGTAACGTAGCTGTTTTTTTGTTTGTGACATTCTTCGCTTGCTTTAAAGCATACAAACTGTTTTATTTTTTTGTATAGGTTCTCTATATGAATCATCCAATTGAAATGGTGATCGATAGTTAAGCCAAGAAATTTTAAATGCGTAGGTAGCTTTTTTTATTTTTCTTATATTAAGTTTAAGTTCAAGACTGTGTCGTGTGAATAATTTTGTACAAATATAAGAAAGAGATGAGTTGCGAGACTTGGTGTTTTTTACAAGTTTGTTTTTGATGGATCTAATTTACGCTAATATCTAATAAACCCAATTTACGAAAAAAAGTTAATATTTAGCGACTGTCGCTATGTAAATACATTGCTTTCGTAAATCTAATTTAGTTGAAATTGCACTATTTTCCAGATGGTCACGATGAACTATTGACAGTAGTCACTAGCTTCTAATAAACCGGGATTCTAATAAACCCACACAGAATGTGAGTCTTTAGCTTCAGCTGTGCCAGAGCCATGCGCATTAATGCATAACAATCTAAACAATGGGGGATAATATAAAATACTTAGACCTCGGGTCTAATGAAATAATCTAGTAGAGTTTCTTGGTTTTATGATAAACAATTGTTCTCTAATCTCGAAGATGAAGCACGAAGTATAATTGACGATTAAACGAACTTACCTTTGGGTAACGTTCTATCATAATTATCGAGGGCTTCATCCGAAGAGATTAAAACCCACCCTCCAAGAAATGCACCCATTGCTCTGAAGTTTCAATTATTCGAATTGCTTTTTAATATTATGACTTGTGTGAACACAAGAAATAATAATTAACTTGTAACATTATTACTACAATTACTTGCTGAGGTTAGAATTACAGGTAGATAACGATAAAGTGAGGTGGCCATGGATACCAGTACAAAAAGATAATATTTTATTTAAAAATTTTAAAAAATATTTTTAATACCCACTACTCAATTTATCTTATCTTATCTTATCAATAATTTATTTCATTCCACAATGGTAACAAGATGGTAGGTAAAATTACATAAAGTACATTGTAGACCCTGAAAAGGGACAGCAATTATAATATATTGAGAGGACGACTGACTGTGAATTGTTCACAAACACAGATAACGTTAAGAGAGAGAAACCGGTAAACGCGTCTATGAGACCCTAGCTAGATCATCAAATACTAAATTAACCTATCTTAACGCTAACCACACATAACTGAATAAACAGACGCTTGTTAAAAGGGAGCGGAGAAACGCGCTTTATGAAGTTTTGGGAAAATTCGCTCGTTATATAAGAGCGTTACGAAAAAAAATATCAGAATAAGCATCCATAAAAGGGAGCGAAAAAAATTACAATAACATTAATTTTTAAATTTTTAATTCTTTATCTTGTATAAATTCTGGAACACTATAACATTTCCATATTCCTGTACGCTGCAGAGACGTGGACATTGCAAGAAGTGGAAAGGATGAAAATAGATGCTTTGGAGATGTGGTGCTGGAGAAGAATGCTTGGAGTATCGTGGACTGAGTTTCGCACTAACATCTCGATACTCCAAGAACTCGGCATTGAGCAGCGTCTATTTTCAGTAGTACAGTCTCGCATACTCACATTCTTCGGACACGTCTCTCGACGCGACCATCAGTCCATCGAACGTCTTGTCGTTCAAGGTAAAATGGAGGGCACAAGACCGCGTGGAAGGTCTCCCATGCGATGGACGGACCAAATTAAGTCAGCCGTGGGAGGTTCATTAAACGACTGTAGCAGGATGACCTCCAACAGAGAAAAGTGGCGCGCTGTCGTGAGGCGAATAACATCTGCCCAAACCACTACTACATGACGACCACGACCGCTCTGTCAAGAGCGTAGCGGATTAGAAGAAGATAACATTTCCCCTAAAAGTAGTTTTTTAAACTTTTTAATGAACACATTGTCACTTTTTTCATTAGCTAATTCTACTAATTTTTTAATTTTAAAAATATTTTTAAACTATTGTGTTAGATTAGCGAGTTGTAACGTGATACTACAATTATTGATCTCTAAGCACGAGGTAACACCCAAGGTAAGTTCGTTTAATCATCAATCTTATTTGGCCTGCAAAATATTAAAACCTAAACATTTTCTCTTCAGCAAACATTTCGGCACTTGTGATTCTATCAGAATTATATAGACCGATTATAATTTAGATTATAGTTCTAAAATACGTATTTGATAAAGTAATAGATAATATGATAGTCATTAGATTTACTTCTAATATATACACATTTTTTTTTGTGACAATAAAGATTTATACACGGTTTTCTTTAATGTCTGCCTTTTTTTATTTTATTACCCCTGAGCGAAGTGGTGCTTGGAGGTGATTCTAAAGATTTGGACATGATTTCTAGATTTCACCAGGTATATTCATTAAGCCAGAGCATGAAAGCTGTTTGGTTGTATGCAATTTTGTGTTTGTATGCAAGGAAACGATCATAAGTAGAATGATAGAAATTGACAGAATCGAACTCCGGGTCTGAGACGGCGGTTAAAATCGAAGTATTTGAGGGTTCTATGATGTACTTTTGTAATAAAACGTTTTTAACTAAATATTCAAAGCATAATTAATAAGAGAGATTGTAAAATACGAGTCTACGTGTCCCGCCCGATCCTCAAAATATCACTACACATTTATATGATACACTAAACATGCACACTTACTTAGGCCCAAGACTCGTAGGACATAAAAGACAAGACCCGGCTCACGCGCTCTATACAAGGTACAGACATGTAGGTACCTGGGTGCTTCTCCAGCCCACGACCCGGTCAACGCGAGCCTAGGTCACAGCTTTTAGAGGCGCCCTCGGGATGTTCCACTCCCGATCCGATACAATCTCCTCGGAGAATCTAGTAGAGATCGGGGACTCGGTTGCGTGATGCCATTCACGTTTCCTTGAAAACGTGTGACGTGTGACTAGAAAATGTGTCACGTTTCCTAGACAGCTAAATGGAGGACGCGAAGACTACACTATGTATCCCACAGGAACTTGTTACCGGGATAAAAAAAAGTATCCTTTATCCTAGTCCGGGTCATGGTCTGTCTATGTGCAAAGTTTCATCCAAATCCGTTCAGCCATTTCCACGTGATGCGCGGTCAAATAGACAGACAAACAGATAAACAAATAAACAGACAAACAGACAAAAATTCTAAAAACTGTTGGAACGTGTTCTGTTATCAATTCTAAGTATCCCCAGACAACTTTTTTTCGAATATCTTCCATGTACAGACTTTGGACCCTCTTTAGCTTTATTATATGTATGGATAGCCAGCTAGGAAGCAGGGGGTAAAAACTAAAATCAGTTGCTGACCCTTTTTAAGGAAAAAAAGGTCCATCGCCCAGCTCCTGTCGAACACTGTTACCACTACACTAGACTGCCTACGAATATACCTATTTATCGAAATGTTACAAAAGTACTCAAACATAAAATTTTAGATGCAATAAAACTTCACTTGCTCCAATAACGCTATGCGGATAATAAAATATTTTCCATCGCAGTAATATAAAATATTGTAGTTGTAATAAATAATAAATGCAAATAATAATATAATCACTTTCAATCAGGCTGTATATCATGTTGAATTTAATTAATAAACAAGCGCTACTAAGTGTCTCCATCGCTTGTCTGTTGAACGCTCTGCCTGTCCGAGCGCATCACGAGCCTTCCTCGAGTCTGTCTGATGTCACATCCTCGGATGACGGTGAGCATACACGCCATTCAAAGAGTGCTGACGGCTCAGTCTAAGTTTTATTACACATTGCTAGGAGAGAATTTAGTGAATTTTGGCTGGACGAGGGAATTAAATAAGTGTTCCACATAACCCTGGGTCGCCCCTGGCCCCGGTGTATGAGTAAAGATAGCGTTTTACCTAATTAAACAAAAGGCAGCTCTTTCTGCCTTCATGAAACAAAAAACTTTGCAAGGAAGTTTACTTACGTCTTTAAAATGCTGAAGCAATAGCCCACCTATAAAATGGTTAGCAACGTCCAGTCAGGTTCAGGGAACTCTCCCTATAAATACCAGCCACCAGAAGGGCAGCACGGTTAAGTGGTGGCTCTCCCGACCCCCTTTCCCATTGCAAGAGCTAGTTGAGGCGAGAGGAAGTGGCATACCCACTATAACCTGGGGAAATCGCAACCAATTAAGCAGAATTTACGTGGAGTTCATAGACTCAAGCCAGAATTCTACGCACAACCCTATCAGCAGGCAAACACAGATTTGTCGGATGACGTAGGGTTCTCATCATCACCTTATCACCAGCTTATTTTATGTCTCCACTGCTGGGGCACAAACCTTCCCTATGCATGGCCAGGGAGAACGGGCCATAAACGTGTGTGTCTACAGCTTCCTCATAGTCATAAGAGAAATTCTAAGCATGCCATATTTTAGAGCATGATTGGAGCAATCAAAGGTTTCAGTCATACATTTGGAGCCACCACAACTTCGTTACTATGAGTCGTTTTTTGTGTGTAAGCTGGAGAAACGTGTCTCCAGCTGGCACATGCCGTTTAGGCAAACCTGTGAGGCTAAGGTTTTAGACTATAGTCAGAAATTTAAAGTATAATTGCAGCAATGAGAGCCAAAAAAACTAACCATCACACTCAAATATTATTATATTATTTTTGTTACATGTTGTGTTTAATTGTGTGTTTTGTTATGTGATTCCAATAAATGTCTTTTATTCTTCTTTATTCTTATTCTTAAATACTGTTGAAACTACGATCATAAAACTATGTGCGAGCTGGAGTACCGTGTCTCTGGCTTGCACATCTGTATCTTCGTAATTATTTAAGCTACAATTATGTATTATACCTCAAAACTTAGAGCCGAATTGCAGCATTCGGCTCCAAATTTATCAAAACTTTAGTTCGAATAGTTTTTGAGCTACGAACCGATATGTATGTGTAATTACTTTAACTGTATAAGTTAGTTTCGTTTTAAATATCAAATAATACGTTATAATTGCAGCACACGCGAGGCATAATTTCAAATCTCTGGACCTCTTAGTTTCCAAATTATAAGCCAAAAACGGTTTTCCCGCCAAAAAAAATCAAAAATAGTGGCTCGGACGCCGGACGCGGTTAAGAGCGCTGTTGCCGTTGCGTGCGATACACTATTGCAATCGAGTTGAGTCATTATTATTTGCGCTCTCGATCGTTTTAATTTAGGTACTGAAGAATTTTAGACTTGGAGCCGTCTGATAAACTGGTTAATTTAAAAGAAAAGTAAAGTCTATTAAATTTGGTAATGTTTATATGACATACTCCTATAAGTAGTTTTTTAACTGATCCCACTAATATTATAAGTGCGAAAATTTGTCTGTCTGTCTGTATCTTTGTTACTCTTTTACGCTGAAATTTGGCGAACACATAGATTTGGTGTGTGCCTGGTTTGGCATGTGCCAGCTGGAGACACGATTCTCCAGCTTACACACAAAAAACAGCTCATAGTAACGAAGTTGTGGTGGCTCCAAATGTATGACTAAACCAAAGGCATGCTTAGAATTTCTCATATGACTATGAGGAAGCTGTAGACACACACATACCATAAACCACCACGCAGCCACGGGCCCAGTGAATGTGATGGTTTTTAACGACTGCTAAAACAGCCAGTACCAACGGCTTTACGTGCCTTCCGAAGCACGGAAGAGCTCGAGATGCAAAATTTTTGGACCAAAAGATGGATGCAAAAGTTGCATAGTCTTAGCAATCGCAGACGGGCCGCGTTAACCACTGCGCCATCGGGCTCCTCAAAATGGATAGGGTTCTGTCACGACTTAATCTCTGCCAGCATCTTCAGAGCCTAACATACAACGTCGCAGCGAGAATCGGCAGGAATGGCAGTACGAGGGGCTGCCCATCGAGTTCCCGTCCAGGAGGTATGGTGGCAACGCCCTTTCGCTGACCGATGACGAGACCAACGGTAAGTAAGGCAAAGTAGCTCTATCCAGTACATTTAATATGTCACTGCTTGGGCACCAGCCTTCTCTATGGATGGTCCCACCACAAGGAACAAGCCATGAACCATCACGCAGGCCCAGTAGAGATTGGTGGTTGTTAACGACTGCTAATGCAGGCGGAACCAACGGCTGTACGTGACCTCCGAAGCATTTATAGAAGTAGCAACAGAGTGTCCAGTCTGTTTTTTATTATAGACTAGTTGTGCCCCGCGGTTTCACCCACGTTAAAAAATATTTTCCCGTTTTTGCAACATTTTTCATTGCTGCTCCACTCCTATTAGTCATAGCGTGATATAATATAGCCTATAGTCTTCCTCAATAAATGGACTATTCAACTCAAAAATAATTTTTCAATTTACAATACCTGCTATTAAATTGTATAATACAGAACTCAAAAGAGTGGAACAATTTAAATATCTCGGGCACTTGGTAACCTCTGACCTGAGAGACGATGCTGATTTAGAAAGAGAACGAAGGGCGCTGTCTGTAAGGGCCAATATCATAGCCCGCAGGTTCGCACGGTGTTCGAGGGGCGTCAAAATTACTCTATTTAGGACATTTTGTACGTCCCTCTACGCCTGCAGCCTGTGGGTGGCATATACCCAGAAACAGTACAGCGCCCTTCGTGTACAATATAATAATGCGTTTAGGGTGCTGATGGGGCTGCCTCGGCACTGTAGCGCATCGGGGATGTTCGCCGAGTCGCGGATGGACTGTTTCTACACAACCATGCGAAAACGGTGCACGTCCCTGGTGCGCAGGGTTCGGGGTAGCCCCAACGGCATCCTAAACATGTTTGCGAACAGATTTGATTGTCCGTACGTGAACCATTGTTGTATGGTTCATGTACTGACAAGTAAATAAATAAAATACTTTATGAATTATTGAATTAAAATTTTATTTTTTTTCCTTTACTTGATTCGCTTACTTGCTTCGTGCGATTAGCACATTTAGCCAGTGTCAAAGTAATTTTTCTTACAAGTAATACATAAATAAACAATAGGTATTTCTTTCCTGTGATGATACTGATGATATTGATGATGATAAATGATAATAGAAATGATATACCCCCAACCTCTCGAGTATCTCAGTAAAGATGTGGAGCTCTACTAAGTCCTCGGGCGGACTTCTTAAAAGAATTTGAAAAGTGACGTTGCACTGTTTTGTTTCATTTGCCAACACTCATGCACACTCACGAACACTTAACGGTTAATAATCCACCATTACTTCACATTAATATTCGATATAACACAAATTTTCGAAAATAAAACCACACCGCAGACATGACTCTTTACTTTCCCGCCAAGAAGTCGGTCCATAGACCAACCCATAAATGTTTTCCCTTTTGTTGATGGCTTCGTTCGATTAGCACATTTAGCCAGTGTCAAAGTAATATTTCTAACAAGTAATACATAAATAAACAATATTTCTTTTCAGTATGATGATGATGAATTATAATAGAAATGAGAAGTGAGAAATGAATAATGATATACCCCCCAACCCCTCGAGTATCTCAGTAAAAATGTGGGGCTTTACTAAGTCCTCGGGCGGACTTCTTGAGAGAATTTGAAAAGTGACGTTGCACTGTTTTGTTTCATTTGCCAACACTCATACACACTCACGAACACTTTACGGATAATAATCCACCTTTAATTCACATTAATATTCGAAATAACACAAATTTTAGAAAATAAAACAAAACCGCAGACATGACTCTTCACTTTCCCGCCAAGAAGTCAACCCATAAATTATGACACGTGGACGCTAGTTTCAATTTGACCATAAATTAAAATTTTATGAACATTTTATTAAATATTTTAATTATTTTAATATTTGTATTCACAATGCTTTATCTCGGTAGCTCAGTGGTCAGAGTATTGGACCGGTAATGCAAGGGTCGTGGGTTCGACTCCCACTCGAGCTTGCTGAGACTGTTTGTTTTTTTCTCGTAAAATTTGATCTTGTACTTATTTAAAATGTAATTATGCCAAACACAGATATCATAATAAATTCTAAGTATATTTTTTCGATTTAACCACTTGCTCCCACCAGATATAGACACCACCACTACCACCACCACATCGACGACCCGCAACCCCCTACTGGCACGCCGTTACCGTCGCGTCTACAACCCGGATGAGACCGCCACGGTGGAGGAGTACCCCTTCATGGCGGCGCTGCTGGTGAACCGGGAGCTGTGGTGCGGCGCCATCATCATCGACACTGATGCGGTGCTCACTGCCGCCCACTGCTTGCAGCTGTGAGTATACTAGGAGTATGAGCACAAAATGAGACGCTTTATTCAAACGCGCTCGAGCAACTCACGTAGCAGCTGCGCTCGGACTGGTTTAAGATGATCCGACATTGCGTGTTCGTGAAAGGATTATGGGTATGTTCCGATATGCACTGCGAGCACTGTAAGGTGTGACGTCAATTTAGTATACTGCGAAGCCGCTCCTTTATAGTTAGCTATACTGGTTACCGTTAAAAACGGAACGCAGATAACTATCAAAACATACTTTCTAGAGGAGCTCGATGGCGCAGTGGTTAACGCGCCCGGTCTGCGAGTGCTGAGGTTAAGCATTTTTCGCAAAGGCCGGTCATCGGATGGGTGACCAAAAATGTATCATCTCGAGCTCCTCCGTGCTTCGGAAGGCACGTAAAGCCGTTAGTCCCGGCTGCATTAGCAGTCGTTAACAACCACCAATCCGCACTGGGCCCGCGTGGTGGTTTATGGCCCGTTCACCCTATCCATCCATAGGGAAGGCTCAAGAAGTGAGAACATAAAATGAGCTGTAGATGATGATAATGATGATAACTATTAAAACATACTTTCTGTTTTATAATTTAGGCAATACAACAACCGTTTCTTCCGCGAGTACGTCAAGATGCTGTCAGTACGAGTGGGGTCTGACAACGCGACCGCCGGCGGCGAGGTGCTAAGGGTTGTGGAGATCTTCTTCCACCCCAACTACAAGCCGCAGACGCTGGAGTTCAACTTCGCGGTGGTGAAGCTGCACAAGAACCTGACGTTCAGTACTGAGGCCAATGTGGACATGGTGCCGTTGTCGTTGAACTTGGTGGTGCCGGTCGACAGGAAGATTACCTTCTTAGGGTGGGGGTCTGTGCTGGTAAGACTGGTAGGGGCACCAGTTTTCGACAGGAACCGGCAATCGACACATTTTTCCTTTAATCTAACTGTCGGAGCGCAACTACCGTAGTGATACCGTGGTCAACACTTGTAAAATTGTAGTCGCCAACACTGAGGTATTACATATAAATACCTCAATGCCAAAAAATAATATACTTAGATTTAAATAATTATAAAATATAGTGAAAAAATTAAATGCCCACCCGACCCAGCCAGGAATTGAGCCTGGGTCTTCCGCTATCCGGGCGGCTGCACTGTAGGGTTACTCTTGAAACACAATTGCATTAATCAATTTCCAATCACAAATCTAAAAAATTCAAATGGCACTTTTAAAAGCGATAATAGCGCCACATTGGAATTAAATTGCGTGGAAATTAAGTGAACAAATTATTATCGAAATGGGGCGTTCCGAAATTGCGAAATTATCCCAATATCGATACATATTAATCGCATTGGAATTGTATTGAGATTGAGTTTGCGTCAAGAGTAGCCTACCTGACCATTATGCATCTGTGGCAGTAGTGTTATCTATCCAACGGTTTTTGCGATTGGCTATGCAGATTCATCGTTATAGATGAAATACCACGATAACACAACGCTATAGTATATTTTTTTTAAATAGATTTTATTTGAAATTTTACGGAGGACAGCTAAAAAGCAGGTGGTTGTGTATTCAATTGTTACAAAAGTAAAAAGTCAGCTGATAGATCCATATTTATCTAATTGCAATACCTGAACAAGCCACCTACATTTTACCTAGAATAAGATCTTTATATACACTTTATATGCAATAAATATATTTGTACTATTTGTACAGACAACCGCTTCCTAGCTGTCATCCCGTCAAATTTATATATTATATACTAATATTATAACGAGGAAGCTTTGTATTTTTGAATGTATGTTATGACCGATTTAAAAAATATTTTCACTACTTTATTGAATAAAAGAATAAAATGTCGATCACCGGTCCCTGTCAAACACTAGTGATGGTGCCACTACTCTATGCTATTAACATTGATGTTATAGCGACATACATATTAAGAAAACATAGTGTGACAAGGTCTGGGCGAATGGATACACCTGCATCTTATCTTATCTTATCTTAGTGGGGCCTGCTGAGGTTTCCCTCTTGCAGTAACACTTCGACCCATCGGGATCTTTTGTGCAACCCCGTCTTTTCACTCTTCTTCCTCTGTAAAGATAGATGCCATAAGTTTGGCCACGTCCTTAAGAGCGAAGAGCCTGTAGTCCTCCGGTTTCGGGTAAGCCGACCCCAAGAGTTCCATTCTTTTCCTAGCCAGAGAGTCACAGTCACACAGTAGGTGCTGCATTGACTCCGTTTCCTCTCCACATGCCCTACATAAGCTATTAGTTGATAGATGCATTCTGTGGAGCATTTGTTTTGTGGCATAGTGCCCTGTCAATACACCTGTAACTTAGGTACATTTATTGTGTTCAACAACCTTGCAACCGTAAAAGAGTGAGTGGAGGGCGCGCAGGCCCTTAAATAATAGTAGACTGGCGCTGTCTACGGTAAATACAGAAACTACAGTGCAATCAGCGAGTCTAACGCCATCTATGTATAAATCTATGATGGCGGCTTCGCATTAGTGCCGTGAAGCTCCGTAAACAGGCGTGAACGTGAATGTGAACGGTTTTCGCGGAGTTCACGCGCGTTCACGCCTGTTCCCCGATCAGAGTCGGTATTTTGTCCCGCGACCATCGATTTAAATCGATGCCCGCGACAAAGGGTTCGCGCCCTCTTCGCGCGGCGTTCACGCGTACACATCCACATTCACGGCCCCTTGCCAGTTTACTCCGGACTACAAAGGACCACACCAAACAAAGTTATTGCAGCAGCAGCTTCTACGTCCATTTCGCGGCGGGTTTCACGAACGATTGTGAGATGTGAGCATCCCGTGAATGTGGAGGGCGCGACTTGAGCCGTGAATTCATGGCGTGAATTCGCGCGTGAATTCACGGCACTAATGTGGAGCCGCCTTGAGACACGAATTAGTGAAACATTTGTGTAGATTGCATTCATAGTTAAGTCCCCTTGTCTGTGTCAAATGGCGCTAAATATACAACACATAGTAATTAGTATCTTCTTACTGAGAGACTTACTAGAAATCATTTTACTTAAATAACTTATCCGACAGAAGCAAGTTATTACTTTAATAACTTGCTTCTGTCGGATATACTAGTAGATTCTGTCTTACTTAGCTAAATGTGAAATTATCTGAATATTCGAACGACGAAGTGACCTATATTTAAATCGAAGCAGCGCCATCTAGTTATGAACTTGGAACCAACCGATTTATAAATGCTATAATGCAAAATTTACTACATATTTTAGTCTATGTAACTCGGGCGATTTAAAAATAAAAGTTGCACTAAAATACATGTTGTTTTTATGCAGATTTGAGTAATAAACGCAGTTGGATAGAAGTGAAACATTTAATATACAGGGTGTTTAGTAGAGGGTTGGACATACGTAAATGTCGGATAGCAGGGGTATTCTGCTACCCAGTCAGCCCCAGTAACATCGCATTGGCTTCACAGTTCAAAAGGCTTTTTGTTTTTTTTAATTTTGGTTAAAAAATATCCGAATTAATTTCTTACACTTTCATCATTGAAACTGGAAAAATAAGTAGTACCTGTGTTACGAAAATCTTGAAAAAAGCTCATATATTATTGTCAAAAATCTCTCTTCTTTCTCTATTTTGCTTTGCTTAATCCGGTTTTTACGATACTATGATAATCGCGTATATTCGGAATATACGTAATGTAATCATTTGAATTTGAATTTGAACTTCTCAAACCATTATTAAAAACATCTGTTTTGATATTCAAGGGTATCGGCGGCGTGGGTGGGACAGTGCTCCTGCAAAAACTTGAATTGCCAGTATACGATCTGGCTGATTGCCAGGAAGTCTACGGAAGGTATAATAATATTTTAGAGATGTTTTGGATGGAACCAAGGTTTAAAGAATATTTATTGTCTTAAGAAATTACAACTTCACTTATAAGTCAAACTTTGATATCTTAATATTTATTTAATATCTTTTCTTTTAGGGATTTAGTGTCAAGGAACAACTTCTGCGCAGGCTACATCACGTTACAAAAGAACGTGTGCAATGTAAGTATTTAAGTACTTTTTACTTTTTATGCTTGAGGACGTTACAGATATTTTAACGTTGAAGTTTTGTTTCGGATACCAAAGTGTATAGAAGAATAAAGAATAAAAGATATTTATTGGAATCACATAACAAAACACACAATTAAACATACAACATTTGACAAAAAGAATAAAAAATAGTAACAAAAAAAATAACAATTTACATTGTGCCCTGTTATGTGATGCCAACACTGTGCACAGCTCAGTATACGCAGCAAGCGGGGCCTGCTACACTGGTATTCTGCTGTACGCAGTAGTGACATCATTGCACTAAACAGGAAAAAAAAATACTGTATACTGGTTGCCTAATGTGAATTTTGTGTACAATCCGTATTCATTCGATTACGTTTACGAAAACGAAAATTAGTATGGTATTGAAGCAGCGCCTCCTGGCGGCATAACAATGAAACTCATTAGGCTAGGCACCAAAGGGTGCCAAATGCTAGTTTCAATCGCCATTCGAAACGAGAATTTGTATGGCAAAGTGTTAACTCTTCTCGTATGCAGGGTTTGGCTTTTTTTTTACATGTTGTGGTTGTCTTCTATATTTTTTGTGTTTATTGTAATGGAAAGTGTCCTGCTATGATAGGGCATTTTCCAATATTTTTGACGCTGTAAGGGAGAAAAGAGCTGGACACTTGCTGAGTTTCTTGCCGGTTCCTCTCAGTACAGATCTCCCGCCCAGAGTAGACTTACGAACCGATGGCATAGTGACATTCATAAGAGCTACCTGTAGCCTAAACTGAATAAATGATTTTGAATTTTGAATTTCTTGAAACCGGTTCAAAATTAACCGGTTTCATTAGGGTAAAACCTGTACTATCGTAAAGTACCGTTCCGAAGCGGAACCAAATAGGAGCGATATTTCGAACCTAAATAAACCGGTTTATTTCTAGCGATCGCTGGCTGCGACTTGTTGTAGCTTGTTAGACGAAATACCCGCGCGGCGCGCACCAGTGTTGCGTCGCGAGCGCTATCTCGTTTGATAGTAGCGCGCATCTTATCAATATGGGTCGAAAACGTAAATCAAGTATTTATCATTTTAAATTTTAACCGGTTTATTTAAAAACCCATTTTTTGTAAACCGGTTCAAAAACCGGTTCAATGGAACGTAACCTTTTTAATAAAGTTCCATGCATAATTTCGTAAAACCGGTTCAAAAAATTAACCGGTTTCCAAGCCCAGCCCCCCAACCGCCTAATGCTTTGAAAGCGAGGCCCTCGCTTCGCTTTCTAATATAATATCAAATAATATGGAAAGCTATAGCCTATAGCTTTCGATATTGCTTTCGAAATGACAAGATGACGCCTCCTCCTCGCCTCGCCTTCAAAGCGATCGAAAGCGAGAGAGTTAGGCGGTCGACCCCCTACAGTATGTCGCCAGAAGGCGCTGCTTCAATCCCATACTAATTTTCGTTTTCGTAAACGTATTCGAATAAATACGAATAGAAACAAAACTCACATTAGGCACTCTGAGCTGTGCAGTGGCATCACATAACAGGGCGCAATGTAAATTGTTATTTTTTTGTTACATGTTGGATGTTAAATTGTGTGTTTTATTATGTGATTCCAATAAATGTTTTTCTTCTTTCATTCTATGAAGGTTTATAAAAAATATATATATTATGATACATTTTTTTGTGATAGCATGACGCTGGAGGTCCAGCTATAATGGACGGCATGCTGGTCGGCATCCTCTCTTTCTCGTCCAAGAGATGCGACTTGCCGGACCAGCCCGCAGTCTTCTCCACCGTCGGAGTCATAACGCCCTGGATTGAGCAACTCGGAGAGAAAAGACTACAATTACGGTAATAATTGATCAAGTAATAACAGACCTAAGCTGTATTTATTCATCATCTCCGCCAAAAGACGTCCACTGCTGAACTAAGGCCTCCCCCATGGATCTCCACAACGACCTGTTTTGTGCTGCTCGCATCCAGCGGCTTCCCGCGACCTTCACCAGATCGTCGTCGGTTCACCTTGTTGGAGGCCTGCCCACACTGCGCTATCCGGTGTATGTGTTACGGCTAAAGATGGGTACGAACATAAACTTAAGATTAGCCGGCTAAACCTAAGTTTATGTTCATACTTCTAACCTAACCTAACCTAATCTTAAGTTTATGTTTATACCCATCTTTAGCCGTAACATCCATTATAGAGACATATTAAATAAACAGGGACCGAATATCAGATTCAATCTAAACCCTCCGGGGAATCTAGTAGGGCACGGGGGTGATGCCATTCTAGAACCCACAACACTCTAGAAACTCTCTGATGGTGTTTCAATCATACGGCTTGAGGAACCCTTCAAGTTTCTTGCCCTCCCCAAACAAGCCCGGTGACGCTGTAAACGCCGTCTAACGCCAAGAGCAAACTCTCAGCAAAAAAAAACACCTCAAGCATATTAGTTTTCAGGAGGGATTATATACAGCTAGGATTGGCTGGAAGAGATCTAAGAGATCTCTTTCAGTGATAAGCTCAGCCTTGTATGTCTTTTTTAATGTGTGATTCAAAGTGTATTTTCTATATACAATAAAGGAGCAGTAAATATCTTTATTGAGGATTTACAGGGCTTTATTTTAATAAGAGCGCTATAGCAACCAGGGCTTTGTATATCCGGTATATATAAGATACCGGCTAAAAAAGTACCGGTATACTTGGTATCGTTACTGTTACGGTATCAAGTCCTGATTGCGACATTTGCAACTGAGCTTGTATATTTTGAGTAATTAACTTCGCGTTAAATTAATAACATGCATTTTTTGTTTCAGCAACACTGCAATAAAATCTATGCATCCACAATGAAACAATCTGTATTCAAGACATCAATAATATATTTCTAATACTGTACACAACAGTTTCCATTTGACTATTTACGCAACACCAGAAATAAAAACATTATATATACGTTTTTAAATCTTTAATTTCTATTCAACATACAACATTGAATAACATACAATTTACGAGAAGGTAATTTATTTATAAATTTAGCGTTCTACAGCGGATCTTCAGTTTACTTCAAATGGAATGATATCGAGCTGATTTCCGTTACAAGCTTATCTATTGTTGAAGTAAAACAATTATTATCTGGTTAATAGGGAAAATCAAAGCAAATATTAATATATACAGTGAAGGCAGCCATGTAGGCTTACGCCTTGATCTAAGTAAAGTTAACCACTTACGTAAGCGCCAATTTATAACATTATTTTTCTCAAACGCAAAGTGCCTATCGATTAAAATCTGAATAACAATATCTTTAAGGGCTATAATTGCTTCACCGCCGATGCGATGTGTTATTATTTGCGCTTACTTAATACGGTAGTTGACGTGAAGCTCGGGTTTGATGTCGTACACCAAGTTCAAGATGTCTCTGATCACCTGGAGGTAACAAAAATGTTGTCAAATACTAAAAACATAAATTTCATACATTAAGACCCAAAATACCTAATCATTTATATTTTTAAACAGTTAAGCACAGTGTCTTTATCTCACCTGATGTTAAGTGATGATAAGGCCAATGGTGAAAGCAAGCCCACTTCAGAATCCTCAACTACTGAGGTTACTACCTCCGGGAACACAACAATGAAATGACCAATAAAAGTTGTTATTGGCAAAATACATCTCAACCACAAGAGATGTGAAAGTCATAGTTTAAAGAAAAATGCTACAAATATTGATGTTATGGCGACATATTTAGATAAGATGGTGGTAGCTAGCCAGGCGGGCTAACAAGCCCTACCAACCAAACCGTGGGCACTAACAATTAAAACTAATAATTGGAAATCCCTTGGGAATGGTGGTCATAACCTGTCTGTGGTCTAGTACAGAGGAGGTGGTTACAAAATATAATGTACTTACCACTTCTTGCTTCTGCTGGACCGTTTTGTGCATCTCTTCAATCTTGATCTTAGTTTCAGCATCGATTTTGGCAGCGACACCTTCCCTTGTGCCCATGTGCTATGAAAAGATTTTTATGTCACTACTAAGAACTGTTTTAAAAATTACTAAGAAAGATGGAGAAATGATGATGATAGGAGGCCTATATTATCGAGTTAGTTATCTATTTATAGGTATCCAACCAGGTTTGATAAATAATGTAAAAAAAATCAATTAATAATAATGGGCTTGGTAACAATACCAACATGACCTAAGATAAACCACCACCTAAGATTTGCAGATGACATTATACTTATTACACATAATGCTGAAAGCCTACAAAAAATGCTAGTTATACTTAATATTTAATAAGAAATAATAACTTAACATTTGTGACCATAACTAGGCCAGAGGTTCTGAATTCAAAAGGGAGCCGCCGTATTTGGGGGGAGGGGTGGTATACCCCTACCCCTCCCCAAAACTCAAAACTCGGAGACACATACTTTTTTATCGAATTTTCAATTCTGTCAAAACGAGACGTTTTAAACGTCTCCGGCGCTGCGAGAAGTGCAGCCCCTCCAGTTTCGACTTTTTCAGCCTCAGCCACGGCGGCGAGCTTGATGCCTGCGTTTCATTACAGCGGGTGGGGACCGCTCTCCCTCCGCGCCTCCGGGCTCATAAAACACTATCTAGCGTAGGGTAGACTAGTACCACGTGGAGTCGGGGGTAGACTAATTTCGATTAAGTATTTGACAAATTTTTACTTATCTTACCTCACACTGAATGAAACAAAGGGTATGTTCCGATATGCACTGCGAGCACTGTAAGGTGTGACGTCAATTTAGTACACTGCGAAGTCGTTCCTTTATAACTGGCTATACTGGTTACTGTTTAAAACGGTACGCAGTCCAGTATACTGTCATCCATGCTGTCACTGTCCATGTCATTTCTGGACGCTGTTGATCACGTGATCAAAGCACTGAGAGCACCTTACCTCGAATATGCCAGTGTTTACAGTACAAAAATGGCGACGATTTATGACGTCATATATTTCCCTAGGATAATGCGTCAGTATACTGTCAGTCCCTAACGGAACAAATTTCTCACCAGTAAGAGCACTGGACAGTGCTCGCAGTATATTTCGGAACATAGCCTATGAGTTATGAAAAATGTCAAAACACACAAAATGGCAGCTGATTAGATTTTTAAACATTTACTTCATAGCACTGGATTTTAGCTTTTTTGTCAATTTAGTAGTGCTGCCAACTTAACATGGTTGCTTTCAAAGCGTTTTTATGTTGAAAAGTTGGCAACAGATCTGTCATTTACTATCAGAATAAATTTTTGACCTAAAAATTAATAATTCTTAATAATTTATTGTGAGAGTCCTAATTGAGTCCTAGCGATAAAAATTCGTGTACTTGTTCCTAATTATAAGTTCTTTACGCAAAAAAAATTACCTCAAAATTCGGCGATTCCCATTGGAATACTGAGCCGAGTAAGGCCCATCATAAGTCAAAATTGTAACTTTAACAACTACATATGTCATTGGGTTCAATCAGACAAAATAATACTACATGTTACGACGTAATCTAAAGCATGTTTATAAACAACCATAGGAGCAGTCTTTAAAACCTTACTACCATGCTCTTATACTACTCACATACTTTTTTTTGTTATGGCTTTGTGTGGTTTGCACATAGTATTTATATTATTTATATATTTATTTTTACTACTTAGTAACATGCGGCAATGGGATGAAGACAACAGCACAATATAAGGAAAACCACAGAATTTAAGCTTCATACAAACACGCTCAAGCAATGCACATAATCTATATTATAGACAACTTCTCATGAACATGTGTTGTTCCGAGCTGTCTATGTGTGCGTTGCTAAAGTATGGTATGTATTAAGCTCATCTTCTGTGGGTCTCCTTTCTTTCTTTTGTGACAACGGACAGAGGCAACACAAAAGCAGAAAATGGGTATACAACTAAGTTACTGCAATAAATTGTTTGACCTTGACTTCAATCAATTTACAAGGGATTTCTTGGCTAAACCCCTCGGAAGAGTGGCAGGGCGCTCAGCCTAATACTAAGTAATGGGTTCAACTCCTAGGATGGGCAAAGTGAGTTTCAGATTTTTCGATGTGTAACTCGCGTTTGTGATAACCAACCTGCATTTGGCAAGTGTGGTGATTAAGCCAATACCCATCAATTGAATAAAATAGAATCGATTTTATTGCAGATAATGTGTACATTTTTGCCATAATAAAATAAAATAGCCTTTATTCTGAGTTCTACAAATAAACTTAACTAACATAAACTATGTCTCTCAACAACCCAGCATGCCTTTCGGCATAGGCCTCCAACTGTCTCATTCTCTCATTGCTGTCTGTCAGATGTCTCTGTCATTTTTGCCATAACTTGATTTAAATGAAGGCCTTTGCCCAGCAGTGGGACAGAATATAAGCTTTTTACTTTTTGGCTAAAGAATAACTAAACAAAAACTAAACAGAAGACTAGTTACAAAATAAAAATACTGTCTTGAGAAAATTTCTAAAAAAGATACCTTGGCCTCGAACTCTTTAAACTGCCTCTCACGTTCTTGTCTGTACTTTTCAACCTCATCTTGGGCCTCCTCCTTAGCCTGCTTTAGGCGTTTCGCTTTTCCTGTAAAAAATAATATAACCAATTAATTACGCTGATGCCTATCACATGTACCATATCGTCGGGATAGTTCAAAAGCGCATAGTAGCATTGGTGGATTTCGCACAAACTTTCTCAAATATTGAACAGTGCAAGTGCTTTTGTCTTAACATTAACTTGACATAGTTTTTATAGAAAAAACTTCATTATTATACATAGGAGCCATAACAATTGCTATGTTCTAAATGGTACGTAAAACCACCAAGTAAATAATTAAATAATCAGTGTTCAATCCTCCACATTCTCTTAAAAAAAATCTAGATGTTTGACGCTTATGTGGTATTCACAAAATACTAATTACTCGCTTTTGAACTTTCCCCGACAATATGAATTACTAAAAACCATGAAACTTTTGACACTTTACAACAATCAGCAACTCTTTTAGACCGTTCTACTTGCAAAATAAATTAGCTTTTACTTTGACTTTTTATGGTTTTCTTGTAAATAAATTAAGACAACGAGGACCTAACGCATAACATAAGAATTTTAAATTAAATGTAGGTGAAACTGTGTTGAAATTTAACAAGTCATCAACAATTTCATTAACAAAAAGCATTAACAGGTTGCTGCAGCTCAACATTTTAATGAGCATATCGCAATCACAAGATCAATAAGATGGATTTAACTTGATTAATGTGTCTGCCCTTAAAGTGAACATGATTATTGCACGTCACAGGCGTCAGACTAGTTAAACTAGTAAAGATGTCTCTAATAAGCTATGGGAACCTAAGGTCATGTGACTACATTTCTAAATCAAAGTAATCTTCACAACACATATCTTATAAAGCTCAAAGGCCTTATTCTTTAGCTGGATATCATTTACATTAAGATAAATAATGTCTTAGATAGGTAAAAACATGGGAATGGAAAATATGAAATACCCTTCCCTGAAAATGGGTGTAACTAAATACGCATTAGGAGCACTTACGCTTTCTCGCCTCTGAAACTTTCTCGGCTGCGCGTTTTTCGGCAGCCAGCAATTGCTGGATCCCCTGAGTCTGACTCGCCATTTCTGAAACACACAATAACTATGTCGATCGAGAATCAAGACCAAGACACGAATCAATAGAATCAACCGAGACTAGACGAAAGTCATATGATTAATTTAGTTCTTCCATGTTGTCACAATTGGCGCTGTCATCGGCTCGTGCTTGATGCTTCGTATGTAGAACGGAACGTAAAATTAAATTCAATACGACTTAAAGCAGTGATGACGAAATATTTTTTTATAAAATATACAAAAAACAGAAAAATATATAATGCAACTAGTTAATTACAATTAGTTTAAAATTTTAACGTAAATATAACAATAATTAAAAAATTTTGAAACTTGAAATGGAGCGTAAATGTTACGATGATTTATATACTTATCTCATAGATGGCGCCAGGTGCAATGACTATTATTATTGCCACCATCACGTAATAATACATAATACTGATTTGTACATTTCCACCATTCATTATAAATTAAAATAAACTTTACAATTTTATTAATGGAAATCAAACGGATGTTGTGAGTAAAAAGGATTCCCTTCTGAGGGATTCCCTATTCTAAAATTCTATCAAAGTATTAAATTTTATTGTTGCAACACTTACACAAAAAAGAAACGCGCGTAATTTAAAGTTAATTTGAACATAAGTTTAAAAGGTATAATACCTACCCTACACTGTATGTACCCACCACAAGATGTGGGGTCTACTCTACGCATTCTTCTAAACAAGTTATAAGTTGGGTATTTGTATATTAAGTGGAGTAAGAATCTACCTATCTAATTACTTCATCAAAAGTAAGCATGTTTTGTAATTCAGAATACAACAGCAGTAGGACACCATAGTAGCTTTTGATATTCGGATGCCTCGGATGGGTGACCAAAACTCATATCAGTCATCAACAGCTAACCCGCATTGCCCCAGGCAGCGTGATGCGTACATAAGGCTATAGTCTACACTAGCTGTGCCCTGCGGTTTCACCCGCGTTAATTAGCGACTGTTCCACTCCTATTAGTCATAGCGTGATGTAATATAGCCTATAGCCTTCCTCAATAAATGTACTATTCAACACAAAAAGAAATTTTTCAAACAAACAAACAAACAAACAAACAAACAAACAAACTCTTCAGCTTTATAATATTAGTATAGATATGGCCAGCCCCCCAACCGCCTAACTCTCTCGCTTTCGATCGCTTTGAAGGCGAGACCCTCGCCTCGCTTTCTAATATAATATCGAAATACAATACCGAATAATATCGAAAGCTATAGCCTATAGCTTTCGATATTGCTTTCATATTGCTTTCGAAATGACAAGATGACGCCTCCTCCTCGCCTCGCCTTCGAAGCTATCGAAAGCGAGAGAGTTAGGCGGTCGCCTAGCAGGCTAGGGCTAAGATTCTACTATTTTAAAACGTTAACAATCTTGTGTCGGTGAGCTAATTTTAACAAGTTTTCCATTTCTCATTACATTCCGTTAGTTCTAAGGTCAAAATCAAGCAACCGACACACTATTGAGACGTATTTGAATTAACAGACTTCAGCAAGCCTGAACTGTGTATGCTTTTAAAGGATTATGATGATTGAAAATACGTATGTAGTAACACCAGTTATCGACACTTTAGGCCGTGTTCGTCACCAGTTTTCGTCATCAAAAGTAATTAATATACTAAATGACAGAATAGAAAGCAGGTGATCTGTATAAGTCAAAAATCAGTTGCTAACCCTGTAAGCATCTGTGGTCTAGTGGTTAAGACCACCGGCTTAGACCCAGAGGTCCCAAGTTCGATTCCTAGCGGGGGGTACACGTTTGTGCACTCGGTTTGGTTGGTGGTAGGGCTTGTTTGCCCGCCTGACTAGCTAGTTACTACCATCTTATCTAAATATGTCGCCATAACATCAATGTTTGTTGTGTGCCGGCAGCTAAAGATAAGATAACCAGTGCCTCGGTGAAGTGCACTTCCACCGTTGGCCTTTGTCATCACTTAACATTAGGTGAGATTCCGTGAGATGAAGGCACGTGCAATATAAAAATAAAAATGTCGATCCATGTTTCCTGTCAAACATATTAGTGACAACACTCTATCTACCTACCAACCTACTTTGAAAAATCCAGCCCTAAAACTTTTTATTTTAATCGCTCTCATTTGGCAGAAGAATACATTTCGCACCGTCTAGCTACAAGTAAAAAGTGGTGAATTTTAGTGAACATGTGAACTGAGGGCCCACCTCACAGAATGCTGATTTGCCTACCTGGAGCTATTGTGACGGAGATATGAAACCTTATTTTAGTTTTTAAATTCATTGTACCGGATTCCTGGAAGAAGGATGGATCAATTTCGGTGGGCCCTCAATCTACATGGTTTTTGAGGTTAAAATGTCAAAAATCGTCTTTTCTGCGTAATCGCATGAATGTACCGAAAAGATGACCATTCCAAACCAATGTGACGACATATATGTGACAGCAACAAATACATAAAACAACTAACAACGATAATTGGGACGAAGATATAAGCAATTATTTTTTTGACAATGGGTGAATTGAGGGACCACGATCTAAACTTCTAAAATCATCGTGAATCTTGTATGAAAATATAAATTGAACAGAGATTCTAAGTTATTTAGTCATGCCAAATGCCTCATTTACCAATTAACACCAGTACTTCAATAGTTTTAGAGAAAATTACATAATTATGTTCTCCATTGTAATCGACGTAAAGTGACCATGATTAAAATTACTTTAGGCAGGACACCTTATTTTTTTTCCTAAACATGCTTGGAAATAGGATCATTATTTCGAGAGAAGTAGAAATTGCTGTACTGTCAAATACACGCAAGCAGCAGCGCCTCCTGGCGACATACGAGAAGAGTTAAAATTTTGCTCCTACAAATTTTCGTTTTCGTTAACGTGATCGAATGAATACACCGATAGTTAACAAAACTCACACTCGATACTCTGGAATACTCCTACATAATAAAGGCTGCTAACTGCAATTTGTTGTAACGATGGGCGATTGTTGTCAAAAACAATTGAAGTAGGTATTGAAATAATTTGTTAAACGATTGTGTTCGAATAAGAACCAAAATTATTCGATAGTTCGTCGAAAGTAAATTGTAACTAGGGTAGAAAAACGAGAATTAGTATGGCATTGAAGCAGCGCCTTCTGGCGACATACAAGAAGAATTAAAGTTAGGTAATATAATTTTCGTTTTCGTTAACGTGATCGAATGAATACGCCGATAGTCAACAAAACTCACACTCGATACTATGGAATACTCTTACATAATAAAGGCTGCTAGCTGCAATTTGTCGTAACGGTGGGCGATTGTTGTCAAAAATAATTGAAGTAGGTATTGAAATAATTCGTTAAACGATTGTGTTCGAATAAGAACTAAAAGAGAGTATAAAGATAGTATAACCGTAGAAACCATACAAAAAACATTATCAGAGTGTAATAATTGCAAAGGCAAAGCTGAATCCATGTATGATTTAAAACAGATAATAACATTTGAAATGACGGGTTCTGACCCAAGTGATTCAACAATTAAAGAAAATTTAAAAAATGTACCAAAAGCATTATTGATTAAAGGCAATATTTACCAATTACTAGGGGTCATTGAATTTGTTGGCAAAACAGATGTTAACATCATGGGACATTATAAATGCCATATTTTAAGTGACAACGATAACTGGCTCTGCTATGACGATCTTGGACCAAAATTAGAATCAAGCCCTACGACCGAAATTGATATTTCCATTATTTTATATGGTATTATATGATTGTATTTTATGTGTGCGTTAGGAGTAATTTCACATTTCAAAACCCCATACAAACGTTAAAGCTCTAATTCTTTCAAACCTATTAGCCAATTTTATTTAAACTTTCTATGCTTACATGCTTTTAATAATAACAATAATAGTTTTATTAATATTAATATTTCAATGTAATGATTTCTTTTCACTGTCAAGTACTCTTTATTTCCCTTGAGCATAGAAACTTTAATTAAACTCGGCTTATTGGTTTGAAAGAATTAAAACTTTGAAGTATGTATTAGTTATCTAAAGTGCTTGGCTGGGCTCTTAAATCTATGCTTTTTTTATAAGTTACCGTAAGTGATTTCACTTAAGACAATAATAAATTTAAGTAAATAATAGCCTATATACTTACCTACTGGACCCAATACCATCATACAAATTTAGTCATCGCTACAATTGTTGAGTATTGCCTTAATCTACTACTGCACTTACTATTGATTGAGATTGTAATTTATTCTTTGAATATAAAAGTTGTAAAAAATGTTCTGATTTTCTGAAGCTTTTAAGGTATCTAATTTAGTATTGGTAAAAATATAAGAAATCTTTTTTACATTGTTAACTTAATTTTATCGTAACCTACTAACCTAATAAAATTATATTATTAGATTACTACTACATATACATAATTTACGTCCCTTGAAACATTATTTTAAAATACTTATAACGATTGTATACAATCTGTAAAAAAATAAGGAATAATATTTAAGGGTGCGTACATAGTAAAGACTTCACTGTTGAAATATCACCATTAAATGTGGTAAAAAAAATCAATATTTTTTTTAGTAGGGTTTTACTAAATGTTAACATTTTGTACAACCCTACTTTGTTATTGATTGACAAGCGCAAGCGCAGTAAACATGGAATCATTGATTTGCTACTTTTGTGTTATTAATGTTTGAAATAGAGATTATTGCACACTTTAAACAAAAACTTGAGCTCCTTTTTGTCTAAAAAATATAAATTTCTCAGCTACCTATTACTTGTGAAAAAAACAGTTATCACCAGACACGTAGGCTGCTCAAATTTTATGGCTTATTTTTTTTACAGGTTGTATAAGGTCACATTTTATCAACTGCAAATATTTTGACAAAACATCTAATTATATCAGGTACATAAGGAGTAGCATTTAAAAAAAATTCAGGCTAGTTTTTTTTTACTTTTCCTGACACAAAAATTGTAATATTTTTAAGAGCGGCCTCTCTGTCGGCTCCTTTGAATGAAACCACGGGCACGTGCAAGCGGTGAAGGCATTGCGGTCTCTCTGTTTCGGTTTCTTGAATTGAAACTACCGAAAGTGCTTTATTTTACTTTTTAATCGAAACGTTTTTTGGCGTTTTTCTTGAAAAGTAGCGTATAAAAATTTAAGATTTTTTCATAAAAATAGTTTATTTATGTTGTTGAATTTATCCTCAAAATATTTGCAGTTGATAAAATGTGATCTTAGATACTTGTATTCTACATGTGCTGTGATATGAAAAGGTTCAAAAAAAATATTTAAAGATTAAGAATAAAGACAACTTTACATACAATTACTTATGTGTTTTATTGACTCTTCCTTTAATTTTAAACTACATGATGAACTCCTAAAAGTACGTACTGTTTGGATTTGGCGGTGCTTGTCCTATTGCAAAGATCGTGTTTAAAGACTCCTCATTTAATTCATAAACTACATGACGAACTCCTAAAAGTACGTATACTTACCGTTTGGATGTGGCGTTGCTTGTTCTATTGTAAAGATCCGATAACTCGACGCGCTAGCGCAGTGACTATTTCTAGTTAGGTTAATTTATAATACGAGTTTTTCTAAATTAATCAACCCAAATCTGGTCGCTCAGATCAGACCCAGATGATGCCCATGGAGAAAATAGCCATTATCTGGTACCATGTAACGCTAAGATGAAAAGGTCTAATTTTGGGATCATGATAAAAAATGTATTTTCTCCCGTACATATTTTTAAAGGAGGGACTTATCCTTAAATTATTAAAATTATGGTCACCCTACGTCGATTACAATGGAAAAAATAATTATGTAATTTTCTCTAAAACTATTGAAGTACTGGTGTTAATTGGTAAATGAGGCATTTGGCATGACTAAATAACTTAGAATCTCTGTTCAATTTATATTTTCATACAAGATTCACGATGATTTTAGAAGTTTAGATCGTGGTCCCTCAATTCACCCATTGTCAAAAAAATAATTGCTTATATCTTCGTCCCAATTATCGTTTTTAGTTGTTTTATGTATTTGTTGCTGTCACATATGTCGTCACATTGGTTTGGAATGGTCATCTTTTCGGTACATTCATGCGATTACGCAGAAAAGACGATTTTTGACATTTTAACCTCAAAAACCATGTAGATTGAGGGCCCACCGAAATTGATCCATCCTTCTTCCAGGAATCCGGTACAATGAATTTAAAAACTAAAATAAGGTTTCATATCTCCGTCACAATAGCTCCAGGTAGGCAAATCAGCATTCTGTAAGGTGGGCCCTCAGTTCACATGTTCACGAATTTTATGGTGGGAGTAGGTCCCTGCTTCGTAGCAAACGTGGTGCGCCGAACCGAACCCTTTGACCAAACCCCTTTGGTACCAAGTAAGTAGGACAGGACAATCTCATACAAAGATCTGCCCTGTTCAATGCCTAATGGTAAGGTAAGGACCGTTAAGAATAGGAATAATGATTGTGATGAACGTTTTATTATATTAGTAAATCTATGAGCAACCTCGCAGGAGCACGAATAAATCAAAAAGGCACAAGGTGGAAGCACCATAATATTATTTTGGTCGCACACACAACAGAACCCTCAACTCGTATTCATATACCACGTTTGTATTGCAATGGCTTATATCGCCGTCCCTATATTTCTCTAAAGATAAAATGAAACAGAGAATAACCATTAACCCCTCCTCGGCAATCCTCGGTGTCTACGACCGTCGCACAGCGTAACGGCGACTTACGATAGATTTGCGCTTGCCATTGCAGCATGTTTGCACTGCCTCTACAGTATCAACTGAAACATTAATTTTCCATCGCAACACAGCAATGTACGATGATAAATAACTCAAAGATAATATACACAGCCTATCTTTTAGTAGTTAGTACAAGCATCGGGTTCGGCGTCACGTCCAGTGTTTCCACAATGAGGGGAAATTTCCCTTTTGAGGGGAAATTGGGGTCCAGAGGGGAAGAAAAAGGGGAAAGAGATGAAAAGGGAAAATCATGGGTAAAGCCTAACCAAAAATAGAAAAATACCTCGCCATATTGCGGAAAATTTCGGATTTAATTTCTGTATGGACTATACTATGTGTTACCGTATAAAAGATACAGTGGCGACACTAATGCAGGTTTTTATATATTACTGGTCAGGCTATAAATAAGAATACGAATGTTGAATTATACTTTATTCATGCTTAGTCTATTTTTTTTGGATTCGCTTGCAGTTGCATTGGCCTGTACAAACTTGAGGTGTGGTATTTCAAACTGATTTTTCATCAGTTGTACAGAGGTTGTTCCCGTTCTTTTCAAGCCAGATTTTACGCACAGGATTGATCCAACTGTTTCATTATCGAGCATTCGAGCATGTTGCGTTTATCTGTTTTAATATTTTTTAAATCACTAAATAGCCGTTCTACGGCAGCATTCGAAAAAGGCAGTGAGTTTTTTTTTTCTACTTGGAGTGGAGACACTAAGACACAATAAATCGCGCGAACCACAGACTACGGATGTAGGTAAGCAGATTATTAGTAAGTATGGAAACAACAGACAAGACAAATTAAAATGATACGATATCCGTTCAGCAGATTTTTACTACTAAGTACTAGGTAGTGCCAAAACTATAGCGCAATAATTTTTGAGGGGAAAAAAGTCCTGAAAAGGGGAAATTTCAACTGAGGCGTGGGGAAAGTGAATCATTGAAGTGGAAACACTGGTCACGTCACAGTCACAATTTTCTTTATCATTTCGGAGGCAAACTTATCGTAGTATGGCCGTCGTTTGGAAGTATTCACAGTTTTACTTCCACAAAGAATACGCGATAAACATTGCACGGAGCGAATTACGAAAGACATTTTTAAACAAATACTTAACGCGAGTGAGATAAACAATAAATAAAAGTGTTCAATTACTAAAGAGTTTTAAAGAGCAACAACGAGCGACCTCCTTTTTAGCAATTTTGTACGGTTTTCTCCAAAATTTTATTCAAAATGTGGTTAATTAGCCAGCCGAATTCTGTGATCCTCCAGATCAAGGCAGACCCTAACGCTATTGGACAGGAGTGCCTGGAAAAGGTGAGTTATAAATCCACTTTGCCATTAAGTAATCTCATTGCATCCTGAAATTCAATATTGCATTATTTGTTTACTTTTTCATGTTTCATATTTTTTTATTAAATTTTTATGTTACTAACTTCATTGTTGTTATTAACATTTATTTTTATTTTTTAATAGCTATGTAAACACGTACGTAACTGATATTATATAGATATTATTATTCTATTACCTAGGTATATTCATTAAGTAGTGATTACTTTAAAATAAATCTCTTACAATCTATTAGAATTGTATTAAAATGGATTTTACGAAGGCGCTGAGCGAGGTACGTTTGATCGACGTCACTGTTTTACCTTGCGGACTTTGGACCCGGCAAACGGCATGGTTGGTTGGTATTACCACAAACAACTGTTCACGTTGGCGCGCCGTGATTTGAAAGTAAATTGTAAAGGTGCGAACTAACCGCTTATGGACTTCCTATAGATAGGTACGAAAATCATTATTAGGTATTTTACATTCGTAACTACCTATAAAGTTGTTTAAAAAAATGATGCTAACAGCTACCGAGGTAGATATATTAATTAATTGCTGATAGTGAGATAGGTAGGTAGGTAGGTACTAATATCATGCTAGCATTATTGATATCTTTTGTATATTTTATGGTTGTAAAGAAAGGCCTGTCCGTCATCATCATCTTAAGATAAAAAAGATTTCATTTAGGTACCTATTTAGTCGTATAACTCAACAATATGCGTTCGTAAACAAATCATAATATCTAAGTAGATAGTACAAATTTCGAAATGACCAAAGAATATAGAAATTCTTAGCCTTGGTCGCAGATGGTTCACATTAGGTATTATGCCTAGCAAATACCTTATGATATTTACCTACATGTTTTGGTGTTTAAATCTACAAAGACAGTATAGTTGTATGTAAGTTGGCTTTGCTCCAACTACTACAAAGCTTTTGTATTTAGGACAAGTTTTAGTCAGCAATGCTGATGAAATCATGTACCTACTTATCTAATGTTATGTTTGAAAGTAGCATTAAATGAACGAAAATCATAAGTGGATCATAAGGAATGGGATGGGACCGTTTCTCTTCCGTGGTTAGATAATATGTCCACACTAGTAGTAAAGTAACCATGAAACATTCCTTAACGCAAACTGTTAGTTCCTACTCATGTTTATTGATAAAATGAAATAACAAATGTTTCTGTTTACTATAATATAATTAGCACATGCAGCGTAGTTTTAAAGAGATAGGCAGTATACTAATATTGCATTTTTTTAAAACTATAATATGCCTAGATGCCTATTTAATGCAACGAAACGCATTACCACAGACAGACTAACGAGTAGGTATTAGTAATACAATATAATTGTTTCACCATATGATTATCAATGTTCGCATATTCTGAATTATTTCAGTAATTTTTTATGACAAAAGATAAAATATACCTTATTGTAGGTATGTCTTAGCAAATTATGTCTTTACAGTAATGGTATAGTTATCGAAACAAGTTCCTGGCATCAGACGAGTATATATAGATAGGTATATAACTAAGCCCGGTGATGGTTCTTAGAATAATTCACGCGGTCCGTACTAAATCGTTATTGTAACACCGAGACCGGTGAGTGTAGCGCGGGTCCAAAGTCCGCCCGTTCGTATAACAGCTGTGAGCTCACCGCACGCTCGTCGTGCCGCAGCGCACGTGCTGGCTGCGTGATCCAAATCGACGCCATTTTGAATGCACATTCAAAGTGTGGGACTTTCGCTCTTATTACTATTTCAATAAAGCGTACGCCAGATGCAATTGGAAAGGTGGAGGGATAATGTTTGATTTTCGATAGAAACGCCAAATGATGCGGTTGTTGTATTTTCCTATTTGCTGTATCTAAAACATATTTTCTGCACTTAGGGTTGAAATAGCTTTTTACGCAAATGTTTGTAAGATAATTTTTCAAGATATAAATAGGTACACCTAAATAATACCTAGCTATACCTATCTCATACTTAGTTATCGCCCCATATAATAATAAGTAACGTATAAAATTCAACCGCTAATGCGGAGGTCTTATAGCTCAGTTAACCAAAGAAATATAAATGAAGTGTACTTGGGGAGTCCAAACTCCAACTCATAGGGATATATTTAACTCAATTCATCAGAACAATATACCATTGAATTTATTAGCCACGTACCTAGTGTGAGAAGGTTAATGAGATCACTAGAAGTAGAATGTATTTTAGGAGCAGCATTGCATTATGAAACATTTTTAACAACTTAGATAACGTTACTGCTGTAAAATAACTAATAAAGTAATACACCAAGCAGTAATACACCATTAGTCTTGCTTGGCAATTTTTAAGTATTTTAACTTTAATGACTACCAAACAAAACATACAGCTTTCCAAAAAAAGGTCCCATTCGTCCTAGCAAGCAAAAATCATTTGTAACTGTCAAAGATTAACTTTCTGTCGATTATCTACAAATTTAATGTAACATATTTGTTTGTGTCGTCAGAGACCTCACAATTGCAGTTTCGTTTCTGCAATTTCGAAATAATAATTAGTGCTGATACTGCTAACTATTGGAACAATGGTGACGTATGTGACGTATCTAACCATTCATTTCACAATATTACTTGATTTGCATAAAATAAATACAATGATAATGCCATCACCAACATCTTGATGCTTAAATGTTACGACCGCTATTACAGCTATAGTTGTACAATCATCAATAATATTCGCTATACATTTGAGCTCTTTTTCAAGCCAAAATAAATTATCCGATAGGTGCTAGTCAACTTCTAGTCAGCGGCAGCGTCTTATGCTACTGACTGTACTGTAACGAATGAAAAATCAGTCTAGTTAATAATGGCTAAAATATTTTGCTACTATTTGTTGAACTTTCCAATTGGTCTCGTTTGGACTTCGTACAGTGACGTCACACCGGCATCAGCACGGCCTCTGCGTTGGGTAACGCTCTCATTGTTTGTCACACACAATCCTTCAAGCCGTTTATGCCGCCTGGCTACACATACTACTAAGCTTTGTATAGGGTCATTTCGCCTGTTCGCGTCCATCGCCCAATTCGCGTCCATTTTACGGATCTCCCTTTTAACATTCTCGAAAATAAGTATACTAACACACCATTAAAAAGAAAAGTCATTACCACCAATACCTCAATATATAAGAGGCACGTACACATAGATAAAAGTTCCGTGCGCCCAACCAATCCTGTTTAGAAAAATATTTAGTCTCGGCTGTTCAACAAGAGAGCGCGGATGCGCGGGATTTTAGGAAAAAAATAGTGTGCAGCGGCGCGTTTGACGGTAAGTCTTTTATTGTTTTATGTGAATTTTAGGTTACATAGCTGTATCTAGACTTTGATAATGAAAAAAGGAATAATATTAATTATGAATTTGCTTATTTTTTTATAGTTAACAGTTAAAATAGGGTGGACGCGAATTACTACACCGAATTTATAAAGCTTGCACTTTGCGTCCGCCATGGACGCAAACTTTACCTAGAGGGGATATTAATAAAGCAAATTGCGTCCATTTTTTCAATAAATACAATTGACTTGTTTTGTTTGTAAAAATAATTTAAAATGTATTGTCTTTACTAGGTACGAGTTTAAAATTCTATTTTTGAATAAAATGAGTAATTACTTAAATTCTTAATTTTTTCTGTAGGGATAAGAGTTCTTCGGAGACAAGAAAGAAGAAAGAAGAAGGAAAAGAGAACATACACAGAAGAAGATTTAAAGAAGCGTTAAATATAATATTCGAGAGAAGAAGAAATCGGTAAGACAAATATGCAAAGAATGCTATTCCCAAGACCACAATATTGGACAAAATCATGAAGTTGGCCGACACATTGGTCCAAGCCACTCTGAGCCTTCAGCCGGGTTCACAGCTGAGGGCTGGGGCTTCCTAGCTTGCGGTGACCCCGCCTGGGTTGCTGAGTCGATTCATCATCATCATCTCAACCGAAAGACGTCCACTGCTGGACAAAGGCCTCCCCCAAGGATCTCCACAACGACCGGTTTTGTGCTACTCGCATCCAGCGGCTTCCCGCGACCTTCACCAGATTGTCAGTCCACCTTGTTGGAGGCCTGCCCACACTGCGCTTTCCGGCACGCGGTCGCCACTCGTGAACTGTTTCGCCCCAGCGGCCATCAGTCCTGCGAGCAATGTGCCCTGCCCACTGCCACTTGAGCTTAGCAACTCTTCGGGCTTTGTCAGTTACCTTTGTTCTTCTGCGGATCTCCTTATTTCTGAATCGATCTCGCAGATAAATCCCTAGCATAGCCCTCTCCATTGCTATTTGAGTGACCTTGAGCCTTCTGATGAGACCCAAAGTGAGCGACCACGTCTCAGTCCCGTATGTCATCACTGGCAACACACACTGGTGAAAGACTTTAATCTTGAAACACTGCGGTATATCGGACGAAAAGATATTTCGTAGCATACCGAACGCTGCCCAGCCTAATTGGATTCGACGATTGACTTCTTTGCTGAAGTTGGACCTACCTAGCTGGACCGTTTGTCCCAGGTAAACATAATCGTCCACAATTTCAAGGGCAGAGTCCCCAGCCTTCAGAGGAGTGGGGTACGACACGTGAGTTCGACATAACTTTTGTCTTCTCCATGTTCATTTTAAGACACATTTGTTGATCGATAGGCTGGAAGTCATCAAACCTGCGTGCGAGACGATTCGTTATGACTCTCGAAAACAGCTTGTAGACGTGGCTTAGAAGTGAGATGGGCCTGTAATTCTTCAGCAGGGTTTTGTCGCCCTTTTTGAAGAACAGTACCACCATACCTTCGTGCCACGATTCTGGCGTTCTGCCCCCTAGTACGACGGAATTAAGTAGCTTCTGAAGAGCTACGAGTACCGGTCTTCCGCACGCTTTCAGAAGCTCGGCCGTAATTCCGTCAGCACCTGGTGCCCTGCCGTTCTTGAGCTGTTTGATTGCCATACTAATCTCGCAAAGGCTGATGTCCGGGATGTCTTCGGTATACTGCCGGGTTAACTAAGCTCAAAGGTCTTTAGCTAAGCTTTGTACAGGTGGCCGTGTGGATGTGTAAAGCTGTCCATAGAACTTCTCGACCTCTCCCATAAAATCGGACCTGGTCGTGACAGTTTTGCTGTCATCGGTTTTCAGCGTCGTCAGTTGGCACTGCCCAATACCCAGATCTCTTGCGAACACTTTCGAGCCTTTGTTCCAATCTATGGCCTCTTTAATACGGTTAGTATGAAATCGGCGCGTGTCGCGAATCATAAACTTCGAGATCTGCCTATTTAGCCGCCTGCCGAAACTGAGACGCATCACCTGAGGAAAGCAGATAAGCAGAACCATTGAGCGCCGATCTTCCATTAGTTTTAGGGTATGGTCTGAGAACTTTTTGGTTCCTTTTGTACGGTGGGTTTTAAAGAACTGTGACCCAACCGTTTGTACGTTTTTCTTTCTTGCTATTTTTATTTTCTTTAAAGTGATTTATTTATGAAAATAATGTTGATTTTAAAATAACTATATTCTTAAATAAAGAAATTGTTAAAATACAATCTTTCTTTACTTTATCTTAAAAAGATCACCCCCACATTCCTTTTCTAAGCAGGTGGACGCAAAGTGGTCTACGGGTGGACGCAATTTGGATTTTGTGGACGCAAACTGGGTAAAACGCCTAATTCTGAAGTTTGTCTATTTAAAAAATAAACACAAGATGTTTCGAACAAAACTGAAAGTTAACCTTAAAATAGACTATATAATGAACACATTACATAAATTTTTCATTGAAATTAGAGGTGGAACATTTTTATTTTCTCCTTCAAACTTGCCAACTGCACTAAATGGACGCGAACTGGCGAAATGACCCTATACTACTAGCTGACCGGGCGGACTTCGTACCGCATTTTTTTTTCTTTTTTTAATATAGCCTATGTTACTCAGTGCTAATGTAGCATTCTAATGGCGAAAGAATTTTTTAAATCGGTCCAGTAGTTTTTGAGTTTATTCGTTGCAAACATACATACATACAAAAATACAAAGGTTTCCTCTTTATAATATTAGTATAGACTAGCTGACCCGGCGGACTTCGTACCGCTTTGACAGTTTCCATCATTGAGTTAAATATTATATATCAATGGTTTCCATGACAACAAAACAAACAAAACATTTTGTATTGGAAATTAAATTGTCGTTTTTTGGTAAGTATTTTGTTTAATATTTTTTTAATATAGCCGATGTTACTCAGTGCTAATGTAGCATTCTAATGGTGAAATAATGTTTTAAATCGGTCCAGTAGTTTTTGAGTTTATTCGTTGTAATTATACATACATACATACATACATACAAAAATACAAAGGTTTCCTCTTTATAATATTAGTATAAGTATCAATGGTTTCCATGACAACAAAACAAACAAAACATTTTGTATTGGAAAATTAAATTGTCGTTTTTAGTAAGTAATTTTTTTTTAATATAGCCTATGTTACTCAGTGCGAATGTAGCATTCTAATGGTGAAAGAATTTTTTAAATCGGTCCCCGTAGTTTTTGAGTTTATTCGTTGCAAACATACATACATACATACAAAAATACAAAGGTTTCCTCTTTATAATATTAGTATAGATGTCTCAGTTGTGACCTAAAACAATGTCCACATGTAAACTAAGGCATAAAGTATGTATATCCTCAAAACTTTCACTTCGGACATTGGGGCGGTGGTTAACGCTTTCGCAAAACACGTTCCACGTTGCGTGATATCTCCAAAAACATCCATCTGCTCACATAATGTTAATCCTTTCGCGTTGTTTCTAAATGACAGTTCACTGCATAATAAAAAAAGTTACGAAACGAATTAACATACTTAGACAAAACATCAGAAAAAGTTAGAAAGCTAAAACTTCTTTTTTCACCCATTGTCATGATAATAATAGTGGAGTGTATAAAAGGAAAGAGGAAACCAAACAAATTAATGATTGATAAAACAATAAATAAAAACTAGACAACATACCATTTCAATAGTAGATTAGTAGCTCAACGACAGACGGCAAGAAGCCAAGGAAAAACAAAAGCGCATTGACAGCTAATAGTATTTACTATTTACTCCGTTCCGTGACAACTATATTTAACTGTTAATATGAGTAATTGTAGCAAGATAAAGTGAAATCCTAAAAGTTACCCGAGAAAAGGAAAAAACCTAAGAGTTTAAAAATACCCAATAGCCACTCACGCGCTCGTGAGAATGATTCCGTCCGAGTAATATAAAAACATAGCAGTTCTTTCTATTTTTAGATCTGGAAAAGTAATTAATATTTTTTTGAAAAAGTATGCATTGTTAATTATTCTATCTTCCCACATGAACCATAGCAAATGAAGAGATGGAGCCTTAAACCACCACGCTAGTCCAAAGTGGGTTGACGGGTTTTATAAACAAATGCCTCGAGCTCTCGAAAACAACTGGAAGCAATGGTTTTAAGTGCCTTTAGTATCACGGTGAAGTTTAAGATGCCATGTTTAGCCAACAATTCGGTCATCACCCGGCAATTGGGTAAATTTGCAAATTCGCATACCTACCTAACGCGCAGGCCATTACCCTAATCCGCTCCTTCTACTTATAATAAATATATATATATCAGCCCATTATATCCCTATGACATAAGTCTTTAGGGCTCTCTTCTTTCCACTTCTTTTTTGTCACGCTGCAAAATTACCAAGCATACTGGCCAGTATGCTTGGTAATTTTGGTATGCTTCGAGCTCGTCACTACAACGCGATCTTCGCTTCTATTCTACTATAAAATAATCTAATCTGCTTTCAAAGAGGCGTCATTAATTCCACCCTCCATCAGACGCGTCACAGTCTGCTGGCAGGTAGAACGCAGAGACGGAACTGCCAACACGTCATCACGTCATGACACGGCTGCGTATGTGACCCAATTAAGTGGAATACTAGGAAAAATGCGCTTTACCAGTCTTTCTAATGTGTTGAGTATGTTGTAGGCATTTGGATTGATCACAACTTGACTATCTGTTACGTAAACGTTCTATGACCAGCTTCCGTATATGGGGTTGACAAGTCTCGTTTCAGTATCTCATACTGTTAGTAAACCTTATAATTAAAAAAGTTAAAAAAATAACTAAAACTGCAACAAATTGGGTATATTTTATATCATATAAAGTATTCCCTGACCATAGCGCTTATAGCACAAAAAACAAAATGATTTTTGATGATGAATTCACTACAGAAACATTTCAATATAATATGTTTTTCGTTCATGTATAATAGAAGTATAAAGTTGACAAGAAACATAGTGTCTAATACAACATTGAATACAATACAATATTGAACAAAGAAGTGCTAACCTTCACAGTTAATTCTAATAAAGAATGAAAGAAGCCTTGGTCGAATAAAATTAGATTGGAATCATAAAATTGGTATATAACTAAAATTATAAAACTGTACAAAATCTCAATAGGTACTTAATTGGATTTAAAATTTATTAAAATTTGTCTTCATATAGGTGTGAGTAAACACATCTGCGTAAACGCATAAAATGGTGTTTACGATATAGCTACGTGACTGCAGAGCTGTAGCCAGAGCCTTGGCTCACATAGCGCCCATTATCATCCGCCTCACCTTGTAACTTCGATTCTAATAAAATATCGAATCATTTATTCCTCCATTGAATTCATAAAATTCCCGTGAGGGATATAAAAAAAATAAAAAAAAGAAGTAAAATAAATTTACTTCTTTTTTTTATACCTAACTAAGAAACCCGTGGCTCTCAACTCACTTGATAGTAACTGATTATTAGGCCGAAGGTGGAAGCGCACTTCAACCGGAATTCTTAACTACCTACTGAGGAACTGGTCACTTTATTTGTATCTGTATTTATAACTATCTAATGTTGATAGGTAAATATTAAATTTTGTTAGAAAGTTTTCGAGTAATGTAACCCTTCTGCGAAATTGTGTTTTATCTATGACAAAAAAATTCTGTTTTCGTTTCATCAAAAAATAAGTTTTGTTAGGTATTAATTTGTAGGAAATCAATTTAACTATTTAATTTATGAACTTAAAATAAAATACAATACGATGTGTTTCCGATTACTAAAGTCGGTATTGCTGCACATGTGCCGCGCAATTGGATTTGCAATAGGTTTCATTATTATAGTTTATAAAGCAAATGCTATTTTGAACAAGGATTTACGGAGTCACAGTATTTATTTATTATTTTCTATACATAATAGTACTTTGTTCAAAGAAGTAGACGTACTTACAGTCTTCTTCAATTGTCTTTTACTTACACGACACACGCTCATTTTTGGTATCTCACCTACTCGTATTGATTGATATGCATATGATTATTTCATCTGATAGTAGGTACAGTGAACAGCAAAAGTCTATAATCTAACCAGTATACTATTATATTACTAATTAAAAAACAAAAAATAGGTATATAAATTATTTAATTTTGTATGTTCCTAAAAGCAAGTGACCGGATAAATATTTGTACAAACGAAAACCGACTTATAGCATTGTAGCCTACTTACTTTTTTTAAAGAGCCTATTACATCACTCAACAATCATAGGTTAAAGAAACGTTACGATAAAAGAGCTTACAACAATTATAATTATGCAACACATTTATCATTCACTTGAACTTTATAACGGAAAATATGACACTTATTAAACAATTCAATGTGAACTTAGATAACCTTACTTCCTACGGTGCACAGATGTTGCTAGGACCCACTGAATCAGACAATTCACCGATAACCGGCAATGTCAAATGATAATTGAGAATTACGTAATTAGTTTGAAATATGTATGTGTAAAAAAACCGGCCAAGTGCGAGTCGGACTCACGCACGAAGGGTTCCGTACCATTATCTATAAAAATATTTCAAGTATCTACCTGTTATCGTTATTTAGACCGAGAAAAAAATTGGAAAAAAGTCACGTTTGTTGTATGGGAGCCCCCTTAAATATTTATTTTATTCTGTTTTCAATATTTTTTGTTATAGCGGTAACAGAAATACATCACCTGTAAAAATTTCAACTGTCTAACTATTACGGTTCATGAGATACAGCCTGGTGACAGACGGACAGACATAGACCGACGGACGAGTTTTAGTAGTAGGGTCCCGTTTTACTCTTTGGGTACGGAACCCTAAAAAAGGTCATTATGCCTATATCTACAGACGTCTTATATCTTTACAAACCTAGTACAAACCTTGGAGAATCTAGTAGGGCACGGGGACACACACTAATGCGTGATGGCGTTCCCCCTAGAAAACCTCCGAACGTGCTTCGTTTCACGCGGCTTGAGGAACCTTTTAAGTTTCTCAACGCCTGAAAACCCGGTGAAGTTGAAAATGCCGTATCAGGCAATCAGAAAACTCTCCAAAAACAAAAATACTGACAATTACATAATTTTTCAAAATGTGTCTGTTCAGGACCACCATTGGACCTATTATTTACATTTAAGATTTATTCATATAATGCTTACTGCATAATATCGTAAATGTCTTTAACCTCGAAACTTATTATCAAAATGTACTTATTTGTACCGAATTGTTTATCAAGTTATCTATCACCTAAAAACAAACTTCGATTTGTTTATCGTGACTAATTTATCAGATTTGAAAAGGTTGCTAAGGCTTGTTCCCGGATATACGATAATTTAATTATTGACGTAGGTACATTATATACATAATAATAAATAACGTTGTTGCAATTACAAATATTGCGATGAAAGGCATATCGGTCACCATTTTGTTATCAATCTATTTTTTTCTTCGACCTTGTACTTCGAACTAAAAAAATACCTTATTAAGATAGATAATTAATTAAGTTGCCATTCAAGTAGGTAATACCTTGTTTTGTAGATAAAAAACAGTAATCGAATATGTATATTCTGTTTAATTATAATTTGCTTAGCCATTTTATGATCATCATTTAATTTAATGGTTTCATGTTAACTGGTTTTTTTGTAAATGATTTAATATATTAACCATATATGTAGTATTGTGGTTCTGTCTGTTGTCGATTGCTATGACAACAATAATTATTATTAGCGTTGTGCAACGGGGTTTTCACAACAGCGTTTTAATAACTTGATCTTCAAAACAAAATTTTAAGTTAAAAAAATTTCAATGGTAATTTTTTAATGAATTTTTTTAAGCTTATGGAAAACACCGAGAGCAAAACTGGTAAAACGTAGAATACATTTAAAAAACGTTATGCTGCTGCTGTAACACCAGTGTCCAGATTTCATGGTTTCCTTTCATTTAATTTATCAGGTTTGTTAAAGAGATTTCATCCTTATAATTGACCCTAACGATCGATGCAATAAAAGTACAGGGTGTAATTTTTTCAGATTTTAGTCGGTTCGATTATCAGGTGTGGCAAGCGAATTTTCGAAAATATTTGAAAGCAGTTTTCTTTCTTTTCAACAATAAAGGAATGTTTTCTTTGAGCAAAATCTTCTATCTACAGTATTAAAGTACTTTCCCTTCAGGTGGCATTACAAAATTCCACCCTGTATAGACTCGTACTTACAAGTAGGTGGTGTGTGCACATGACTACTAAAGTCATCGTAATATACAATTTCTTTGTAAGTACTTTTGATACAATCTGAATGGTAGGGAAACGTTCGAATAAGAAGGTACTAGTATAAAATTAGAATTGTAAAACGGCCTGTACCTGAGCTACGAACTTGTAGAACCGGTTTTAGAGGTCACTTTGGATTGGCTGGATTAGTTTCCTACTCCGCTTTAATTTATTCTCACATTTTGCTTGTGTGCAAAAAGTTGGTTCTAAAAGAACAAAGACACTAGATATATATATCCTTTGAAATCAAATGTTAATAATAGCCTTTATTGTTCAAATACAGGTTCACTTATAAGTGAACACATGTTATTTTAGTTTGTTTGTGTGTTTAACTGTTAATGCAATGAAAGAAACACAAACGGTAGAAAATGTTTACATAACTGTGGTTGTGACTGTACATGCTAGTCAACTTTAACTGAAGACAGTTAGAAATCTTTCTCATCTTGGACAAAGTTCCGCTTATGGAAAAAAATTAATACTTTTTGAATTGGAATCATTTCTTTGCTGTAACCTTTAATTATTAACTTGTCTAATAATCAAAGGCTTTAACATAATTGATCATCACATCGTAGTTGTACCAGACTATCAGTTGGTTATCAAATGTCGATCTCTGTTGTACACAATTGCCACTACCCTGAACCCTTTATTGACAATTATAAAACACACATTGAAATACACATTCCACAAGACAATACACAGGGAAATTAAAATTATAAAATGTTTAATGTTTGCAAAATTTTATTTTTTGATAACTACATCAGTTATAATAACATCCGTCTACTGTAATATTATTGAGTCAATGCAACATTGCACAATACAATAGACGAAGTGTATGGAGGTCAACGGAAACTTTAATACAATTTCGGTGGTAAACAACACTGATATTGTTAACAGTAGCGGTGGACCACTTCTCTGTTATATTCCATATCAAAATGACCTTTATGTTCATACATAAAGTTTCTAATCATATTATCTTAATGTATGAAACATCGAAATGTGTAATTTTTACCTAAACGGGTTAACTTTTAATCAAATAACAGTTTTTATAAATGTGTACTCAACATACTGACCTGTGGTACTCCAAAATTTTAAAATTCATATCGTGTTCGCTCTCTTTCATTTATCTCAGCATTACCACACACGTGGTAATGGCTTCTACGTAGCTGAAATTAAAGTTGAAAGTCGTGTAATTACTTTTCTCCATTCAAAGGAGAGGGGATAACTTCGATCAAAGGGGGATAATAATACTGCATGCACAGCGTTCGGCAAAAAGTTACACGTGAAATGAGTTAATCATTACATTGCAAAAACATAACCGTCAGGCGTACTCGTAGGTTAGATATTTACTCATGTGCTCGTAGGTGCGAAGATAATTACTATTTGACTTATAGTAAATTTTTTTGGAGACAAGATAAAAAAGTTTTATATAAATTATTGTGTTCTTTGTCTGTGCTAGCTTAAAGGTGCGCCGACCAAAAAAAGCTAACGACACTTAAAACAAACCTTTATTGTTGCATTTGCTTATAATTAACATCGACATAATATAACATCAATATAATATACAGGAAGATAAAACGAATCAGTGGTGTGGTAGGTGTGGAAAACTTCATGTTCTGCCAAAATGACTAGCTTTTATTTTCGACTCTTTCAACATTGAGAAAGTATAAAAAGAACTCGCTAAATATAAAGCTTTTAGTCTATGAGGGGCATGCGTAAATGGTCACGAACCGAGCACGTGAACATTTGGATAATATCCAACATGAGAAGTCATCGACCAAGGGCTATTCCCAAAACACATCCAAGAATTTTAATTTGAACTTGGATACGTTGAAACTGGGACAAAAGTAACCAAATTCAACGAAACGCATTAGGATAAGCCACGAGATAAATGGATTCATATTTAGGGTGATTAAGTAAGTACCATTAATGCGATTTGCTAAGTCTTACTTAATGTAAACAGTCAAGGAGTGGAATGCGTTGCCCCCTGATGTGTTTCTCGTTATAACCCAGCCCTTTTAATGGTAGGGTGAGGTGAATCGGCACTTTCTCTGCAATCATTATTTTAAGTTATATCTTGCGGTATCAAGCAATTTATCATATTCAAGCAAGTAAAGGGGCAAAACATTACTCACTAATGATTTTTAACGTACCGATTTCAATTCAAAATATAATTTATGCTTCTTTCAACTTCAAACAATTGGTAGACACAATGATATTCTAAATATGTCAGTGATGATCAATCATAGTTTCAGAGATGAAGCTTGTAGGTGCTTGTCTTAGATGCTCTAAGGTGCTTGTAGTACAAGTCTCGCTAGAAATGACCCATAAACAAACATGTAACAATCTTGCAAATTACTTTTTCCAAATAATTGAAACAGGTTGTGAAAACATCGAAAATATCGACGTCTGTGACCCAAGACCCGAGTACCTGACCTGTAAAATTTTGTGCTAATTTGTTTATTGTAAAGAAAAACAAATTGTACGCACTTAAATGGTAATTTACCTTTTTTTCTAGTCCGTGTTTGCACGTAGGTACCTACGTGTCATTGTATAATTAACCTCGCTTAACATTTCTATGTCATTGAGAAAGAAATTGTGTATAGAAAATGTTAGAATTGGCAAATAATCAAATCGAATTAGGTAAACGCTGGAATGCCATGCTGCGGCCGCGTGCGATGAGAATTGAATATCCCTGGCAGCCTGCCAGGTGCCTTCTTACGCACTTCTCGATGCGGACTGCGATATATCAAACTGACCCTTCTTAAAATTATATCTTTATGTTCCACAATTATAAATAACATATCGCTATGTTCGTTTTATGTTAGGTAATGATTAATTTTCCATCGTTGTTCTTAGGTACTTTCGCTATTTCTTCATTGTTTTCTTTACTATATGTACTACTACATCTACATCTGCTATATCATTGAATTTTATTATGCTTTTCTTCCCCTTTATTAACAAAGCTTTTGGTAAGTTTTTTTCGCAATTAATGTAGGTAACTTCCTATGCGTAGAATGCGTATTCTGTACTTACACTATTCATTGTCAGCAGCACTTTGCTTTCTTGATTGCACACCTAAAGTTCTAAGCAATTAAAGCTTGTTTAACTTGTAACATAACAGTGCGTGTAGCGTGTATATATAAACTGGTTGCATTATGCGTTGTATATTGTTTTGTAGTATTAATTTTACGGCTTTGTTTACGAGTTCCAAGAGCTTGAATGACAGTCTGCGCTACAAGTTATGTGAGACGTCCCGTCCCATTAACAATATATGATAAGACTTCCTCATTCTTCGAATTAGATTACTTGCACAATTTTATTTTTATGTTGCAGTGGTTTAAAATTGTTTTGTTGTCAATTAATAGGTCTTGTGTATAAAATCTACGACAAAGATGACCTGTGCCAAAATGCCAATGTTTAAAACAATAATTTGGATGAGTCTTAAAAAATACTTTAAATATATACACATAATATTAGTACTATCTAAAAATAAAGAGTTATAGTAGAATATAATCCTGTGCAAATCACTAATGTTATTATCGTGAAAGTACTTATACGTTACGTGGGTACCTATTTGCAATTACGTTTTAATAGCCCACTTCAATTAAATAGATCTTCGAAAGCGTAGCTACAAATTCGTCATTAAAATTATTACTAACGTAAAATCTTTATTAGTTTATTTATAGGTTTTATCGCAAAGAAGCCAAAAAAACATGTTATTTTACTTTTATTATCTGATTAATACCTTCGCGGGGCGTTGTTGGCATTTTCAAAGATAGGTTTAAGTACCTTTGATATCACAAAACGACACGTTGAAAGGGAAAAATATGTATAAGAAAAAAGAATTAAATTTACCTGACAGAAAATAAAAATAAAATCAGCGAATGGTTTAAAGAGCTTACATTATAAATACAGTTTAAAACATCTACGTATTCTTTTGAAGAAGAAACACTTCTACAAGATGGCGTCCAAGTTAGCGCGCGAAAATGTTATCGTTATGCGCATAATAATTCGTATCAACGACATGTGGGCACGGCTAGTGAAGACCAAAAGCGGAATATTGTAAATTATAATTTCAACAACAACTAACGTAATACATAGTTCTGTTACTTGTTTCTAATTCATTGTCCATAAAATTCAAAAAGTTTGTCGTAAATAATTTGTTTATTCATGAACATTGGCTTGGTACTAAATACATAAATAACTAAACTTGTGTACTATTTGTGTGCTCTGTTCTTGTTTGGCTAGGTTATGTAGATTATGTTAATATCAATACTATTTTTAACACTTGTTTTTCTAATTATTTTGATTATTTAACCAATAGATTAACAATAAACCATTGCTTGTGATAGTCGAGTGGAGAGCTACGAACATTACAAGATAACAATTACAATTTTAATATAAAAAATTTAGAATTTATCTAATTAAACATTTTTATTTATAACATAAATTAAAAAAGAAAAAATAATTAAACCAATAGATTATTAGATATCAATATATTTTCAGCATCGCAAGCAAATACTCAGCTGTCTGAAGCTATTGCTTGCTGAAAATCTTGGTTGTTGTTAATTTATGCTGTAAAAATATTTTTTTTTTATAAATGTACTTACTTATTATAAAGTTTTTATTTTAAGTAGTTTTAAGAAATAAAAGTTTAAACAACTGCTATAATTTTACGTTGATATCGAGGCAGCAACAAATCTCGGCAATGAAATCGTAAACAAAATCATAAAACTTGATTTACATCTACTTATCAGTGAATCCATAAAACATCAATAATTAAACTAACAATAATTGTACAGTAAATACTCCTTATCAATCATATTCTTGATATTACCTACTTGATTAAAAAAAGGTGTTAAACATCAAGACTAAAATACAAGACAAGATCTAGGGCATCGATATACTCGTAAAAAGCCTTGAAGCTTTAAGACAACGCAAGAAAAGAGAGCTGTAACTTTGTTTACAAATAATCTTTGCATATTTGCGCTTAACCGACTCATTGTTAAAGCAATAAAATTTATCACCAAGGAAATATTACACGATTCCATATGGTACCTATAGCAGATATTGTTACAAAGTGCGCAGTTTTTAAAATTTTATTTCACTGTTCAAGTGGTTTATGTACAAATATAGGCATTTGCTAGAAGTACCCAAGTGATGATGTAAACAGAAGTTGTCTCTTTCATACACGAGGCAAAAGAAGCGATAAGCATCATAAAGCTAGAATTTACAGAAAACATAGATCGTATCGGTAAACAGAAAACATATAAAACGTAGATTTTGTACCATATTAAATCATCAGTCGTATTAGGTAGGTAAGATAAGAACCCCAAAGCCCCAAAAACTGCAAATACAAAAACATACTTTGCCTACATCAACTCAAGGTATTGTAAAACGTGGCTAAGTTGGAGATATCGCGTTAAGCAAATCTCATAAACAACAGTAAACTTGATCTCTCAGAATGTTTTTTTATGTACTTTAAAAAGGTTATTCGATGAGATGTTTCTAAATACGAGTTTATGTGGTCGGAATAACTTGAAGGGTATTATGATCCCGTTGAGGGGCCACAAAACCGTTGATAGGAGATTTCTTTACGAGAAGAAATCAAAACGATTTCTTATATTATACCTATGTCTTAGCAACACATGTATACTGCTTAACACTATATCAATATTTTCCAGCAATTCGATAATCAGCTAATGTAAAGTGTAAATGATATTGTGTTGGTTCATATCGTGTAGGTAGAAGGACAAATATGTGACATGGAAACTGTTTATTTGGGCAATTAGAGGACTTCAAAGGTTATCTCGGATTTGGGTGATGTTAAATGTTTGGATGTAGCTAGAAATTCACTTACAGTTGTATGGGAATGGGAAGGGAAGGCAGAAATAGTAGATATGTACGCGTATTTTTTGTGCCCCTCTTAACCCATTAACGCCATTAAATGAAATGTGTACTAAGAACTAGACGATTAGAATTCAACACATCATTTCATTGTTTGTTTGATGACAAAGAAAGACTAGCTTGTACAAAGTAATTAAACAATTAAGATCAAAATATGGTAGCAGTTTTAATTCCAAGGTTGTTTTTGTCTAAATTTGCAATGGGGTCTCGGTTCTTTATAGGTAGCGACTTCTTGTACGTTCTGAATGTTATGAAATCCATTTGTGTATAGACTGTTGTTTTTTTTAACTTTTGTAGCAGTTAATTGCTTTTAGATATTTCATACAACAAATATATACAAGGGTAAATATTAACTAGAACTACGAAGATTACGCAGGGTAATCACCCCCGTACCTTAAAGATAGCAATGACCTGCACCGCTTGCTCTTTGTTTAAAACGCAGGCAATGTTTAGTTATTGTCTGTACAACTCATCAAATTGTGTATACCTATAACTTGTATAAATCCCTTTGATTATTCGTGACGTGTCTCTGCTGTGGTCCTATATCCTTGATGACTGTCGTCGTTATGATTACTGATATTACTATTGCCAAAATAAGCATAATAACTTTCGTTCTGTTTACAACATAACCTAGAAGCCTAAAGCTCCTTTATAACAAAGGGTACAATAATAATGTGCAGTTTGTGTGTCGGACTCTTTCTGTTGATAACAACAAAACTCAAGCTGGATTGAGTCACAAATATGCGTCTGGCTGCGGATTATATTTGGCGGCGAGGTTAATCTGTACCAGTGTTTGGCATTCGATCGCCCAACTGGTGCAACGATTGGCTGGCCCTACAAACCAGTTGCACGATGAGTGCGCAGAGCGGTCGACTGAGCACAGACCACGCATCCAATGCGTGATCTGCTTGTAGCGAGAGCGGGACAAGCAACATGCGCAAGAGTGGGACGCATAGAAAACATCTGGGACCCGGTGTTTTGGCTGCTTTTTCTGTATGGCGTTCCCGATTTTTTTTTTGTTTGAGTAGATATTGCTTACATAGTAATGTTTGTATAGAAATAGTAGCTACTCGTAGCGAATCGTACCGCAGTGTGGATGGCGTCGTCGCCATTAAATTTGAATCAGAATGCCATTAAGATACACAAGTTAAAACTTACTTAGATAAGGTCGGTAGGTAGTTAACTATTGAAAGCTCTTGGCTAAGATTTAAATTGTATATATTATTGTGTAAACATAAAGTAAAACATTAAGTTAATAGGTAAGTACCTATTAATAAACGCAAGTCAATCGAGATTAGTTTCATTCATTTCACTAGATTCAGGAGGCGGGCGTGCGAATTAAAACAAATACAGCTTTTGACCACACTAGTTATTATATCTTTATTAACTTGAAAGAACTGATGTTATACGGTTTTAATGCTATGTTGATCATTTAAATTAATAATTTCAGTTGCAAATTTCATCCTTCTTGTAGGTACCTACCTACTGAAGACAAAAGAACTGACTTTCTCCAGTTTATGTACCGTATACTTAGCAAACATGGAAGTGAGGACCAAAAGTTAAAGGACCTTAAAACAACTTTAGTAAGGATTCAATTTGAACACAAACATATCCCGGTCGTTGACCGAGCTCCTTCCGCGGATGCGACAGCCGCACCGCACCGCACGTGTCGTGATTGAAAAACACGAAATGGCGGGCCAGCGAACAAAATGGCTGACATTGTTTTCGAAATAGTTAGTTAGCAACAAAATCTGTTATGATCCTTCGCTTACGAATCAAAGAAAAGAAGTTTCTGTTTTCTAAAGTTAAACTACACATTTAAATGAAACACATAACTATTCACACCTACAGCTCTCCTCGCGTTTACTTTACTTTTTTTTTCAGTCTCCTTGTGACTTGTGAATCTTGTAATCCATACCTTTATACTACCTATATAGTGTATGAAAAGAACTTTTGCCATTGCGGGCTGGGGCAATCATAAAAGTTTTCAAGTCTCGAAAATGTATGCAGGATGTTATTTTTTCTCCATAGGTACCTACATCAATCGAGCGAAGCCGTTAAGTGTGACAATTACGTCGAGTATTCCTGAAAAAATTTGCCGTATCCTCCGGGCGATGAGGGAATTAACTAAATTGCTTTGTTCCGTGTGGCAAAGATACCTATACAAATATACATATGTTTATTTGTATTTGCAGAAATGAAAAAATTCATGAAAATTTGCTTAATTTTCTAAGTGATATCTGCATGTTTGTTCAGTGAGAAACTGAGAAAAGAGTTAATGTTATCTTTTGCTGTATTTTAGGATAAACTAACAGACCTTTCTCGACCTCCATAAATTATTGCTAATGGTAAGCTATCACCGGCGTGGTACCTACGACCATGCTGGTGAAAGCTTCTAACTTATGTGAAATCATATTGCCGTTTACTATAACGTCTATTTATACAAGTTCCTTATGTTCAGTGGCTATATATCAAACGCTTATTTAAATTTCTTAGCGAGAGTCTTCCATAAATAGACACAAATCGAACGAGAACGTTAAGTTATGGGTTTTAATCATTTATAGTTTCACTTTGAATTGTGATAGATAGATAATATCTTCATTTTGACACTACATACACACACACACTTACAATCATAAAATAATAACACTGCTAACTGAAAATTAACATAATTTCAGAACACAGTAAACTATTAAAAAATACAAAAATGTGTATGTGTGCCGCAGCATTTCAAAAGCAGCAAGAACCAGGAGTGACCACATGGACGGTGCCACACCACAATTATTAAAAATTCAGAAAGTTATATAACTTACTTATAGGTATGATGAGTAGTTCAGTAAATTGACCTTTAACATGAGGATATAATTTCTCATTTTACATCTTAACATCTTCCAGAAGCTAACACTCAACATCTTGGGGAGGAGTTTGTTTAATAACAATTTCTTTTCTCACGCTCGTTGTACTCTTAATTCCTATAAAAATATTTTTGAATTCTGAGAGTTATATTATTCACTCACTCACTTTCTTTTCTCTTCCTGTTTTTAAAGAAATAAAGTTCACGCAATGGCTCAGGGTGTTTCGTAGAAACGTGAACATTTCAATAAAAGAATTGAGGTTTTTTATGAAACAATATAATGAGTATACATAAAGTATAACTGAATGTAAATTATGAAACAAAGATTAAAAACAATTAAAAATAACTATTAATCGCTCTCAGGCCGAAATAAGAAAACCATATTTCACTCTTAAGATCCATCCACCACCACTAGACATAGACAAAAGAGCCCAAACAGATAATAGAGATAAACGCGTAGAAACAAACCTTTTAGTCGATGATCTCATAATGTTAAGTAGCGTCCACTTTAAATGTTAAACCGCCTGGGTAGCTCTTATGTACACGAAACAAAGTCCATTTGCTTTGAGTTATGTAACAAAGACAACCTGCTAAGCAAACATGGCATTTCAAAGGTCTAAAGTGTTTGTCTTTTTTACTGCCAATAGTATTTTCTGGAAATACTGTTACGCTACTAAATTACTAGTAGCAGTAGAAGTAGTTTGTGAAAAGTCAATGATAGTAGACACGATATCAAAGTTGTATGCTTTGGGAGATAGTGTCGATGTGGACAAATAAATACAAAATTTCCTGAAATTTCTATATTGCTGATAATAATATAATGGTAAATAAATGAAAAGAAAAGAAAAAAGCATAATAATTTAGTTAGAACAATACTTGCAGACCAAGATTTTTTGTAGGAAGGATTTTTCGGGTAGCCTATGGTCTTTAGTGATACTGTTTTTATGAGCGGCAAGTTAATGATTGCTCAAGCCGTTATGACAAAACCATTCCCGGAGATTTTCGAGGGCCTGACTGGCACCACGCAAGCGCGTCCTCATATCTTACTGGATCTTCCGGGGAGTATTCAAGTCGGATGACGACCACACAAGCATGCATCGTTTTACTATACAAATAGTTAGGTAATACCTTTGTTATTCTGCAATGCAGATAGGGTAGGGTACCAGGTATAGTACCCCGAAAATTTATGAACATGCCCGAAAAACACCACAAAGCAGGCTGTAATGTTGAGGTTGTTTGTTAGAAAGTTATATTGCAAAGGGACAAAAGAAATTTTCCTTGAATTGTCTTTACGCAGCAAATGAAAAGTGATTGACTGACACTCGAATTGTTGACGATAACGACAACCGATGACAGCCAAATAATTTAAATTAATTCTGCTTGACCCCATGCGACAATGTGTCCTGTCGGGGCTTATAAACAATACATCGATGCAATGAATTCATTTGCCTTTAATATCAAAACATACACGGCCAGTTCAAACAATTCATGCAAGCTTTTATGACACACACTTACTATATAGACACAATAATATATTCTGGATGTTTGTTAGTTATGTTTTTATTTCCCGTTCCTGTCTATTTTCATAACAAGGATACCTAACGTTAGTGACGTACGCCGATGAGTTTTTGATAGATAATAGTCTGAGAGCAATACAATATGATAACATATCAATATCAACAGCTTCGTGTTACATGTTGATTGTAATACGAGAGCACGAGCTCATGCTGTGACTATGACACCCACAATCCACATAGCGTCTGGAAGTAAATATTTGTCATCGGAGACATCTTTGTTTGCACACATGATAACATCACGATGCTTTTGCTAATGCCTTTATTGTAAAGGTACATACATCGCTTTAAAATTAGAAATGTCAAGACGTTTAACAATAATAAAAAACAACCTACTTGGTTCATTCGTCTTTAGTCGACTGCTGGATTCAAGCCTTTCGCTGTGAGTAATATTGCATAGGAAAATTAGGGGGCTTATTGTCTGATTTCAACCTCGATCACGATACCTTTCAAAGGTATTTACGATTGTCAGTTTGCATAGACGATTCCAAATAAATGGCAAATTGACGATGTCGTTCATTCAACATCACTAAAAAATGTCTCGCGATCGCAATCACTGACATTGTGAATAAATTTGATGTTTTTGAATAGCTTTGAAATGTCAAATTGAAAGGTATTGTAAACGACAGCCATCTTACGATAATATCAAGAAACAACGACTTACGTGTCTTCTGAAAGACGGAGGAGCTCGAGATATTCTTAGTTAAGTTTGGGAACTTGCTTGCGTTATGCTGACTCCTAGAAAAACTTTAAGGGTTAATAGTCACTACGGAGTTTCTCGCCGCCAACAAGCTTGGTTACGTTGAAAAGCCTTAGGCGGCTTCATCAATTGCTACCAAAAATAATACCAATAATTTTTTCCGATTGACTAAACACCAACTGGGAAAACACAGGTGTTTGGAATTGAACTGTCTCCATAAATATGTCCCAAAACTATATGAGTCAAGCGGCGAAACCAAGAATTTTTCTCTTTCTGCGTTGTTATTTTCGCGTAATAAACAACAAAAAATTTCGACTTCATGAAAAAAGGGAGGCTCTCAATCAGTAATGTTTTTTAAATCTATAATAATTATGTGTGTAAAGATAATCACAACATCCTTCAGAAATTACGCAACACATGTAGTAGACATGCAGACATTCAAATTAATGGGCCATAAAAATAATAAGGCCTCCTTTACTTTCACTTCGATTTACCAAACTGGTTAGAACTTTTTTGGTTGCTGTTAAAACACGGTTATTACTAAAACTGAAACCTGTAATTAGTGATTATACTATAGTCAAAGCACTATTACATGCGGTATGGTTTAGGATTTAGGTAAGTCTAGGTAGATACAGTAGAATCAGAAATCCCATGGCCACTTTAATACCATGTCGTAATAGTGTTACAGAAGTTGAAAAGCGACTCTAAGACTATTTAGTTGGTATGACAAAGTGTTTAGAGACAATATGAGTAGTCAAGAATATAAACAAACCTTACTACTATGTGTTTAGACTCTGTTTTTGATTAACACTTTCAACGTTTTTGATTCAATTCGAACAAGGGAGACAAAACTTTTTGGTTTAAAGATTTTTAGCATGTTTCGACTATCGAATGCTGAGTTTCATGCATCATGCATTTCGGGTGTTCATGAGTAAGGCATTGAAGCAATATCTTCTGACAACGGAATGACCGAAGTGCATTACGATTTCGCCACATAAATTCTTGTTTTGGTTATCGTGACCTAATGGCAAATGAACTCGCACAGGCATCCAGCATCGTGATACTTTTAATTTAATTAAACTGTTTTTTGAGTCGGTCGTCCATGTTATAGTGATTTAATATGTTGCTACCATTGTCGCCAATTTATTACATATTTAATTTGTCACAGTTCATCGTTCACCACAAAAAACCCGTTTTTGATTTTATTTTTAGCATTGGTAGAGTTTTCCACTCGTTCTCCTTTATTATAATATTATCTTGATTTACATAATTTAACAACAATGTTGGGCTATTATTCTAAAAGATATGGATTGATTGATTTTTTAAGGTTTTTAGTTTTATTGTATTGTAAAGCAACAGTAATCAATAATTCACTAATTAAGCCATTTAAAAGAGTATTGTTTTCTTACCTATTTCATTAGTACTTATTCCAGAGTATAATTAACTTTTATATTTATATAAATTGTATATTTAAATTGTCGGGTCTGTAATTTTTAAAGCTTTTATGGCCATTTCGAAGTATTAATGTACCTAGAGCCAACATCATAGATATAAACTATTTGCCATTTGAATCGTTATACGTCAATAACGGTGATGTAGCAACTGTGAATAAGAGTTTTGAGTTCTAGAGTACGAGCCATGATGCCGACCATGACCCTTCCACAAATGTCGCCAGCCCAGCCACATGCGAATCTCATAAAGCTATTTCTATCTTTCCAGGTATGCGAAAAATTGGAGATAGGCGCCGAGTCTGACTACTTCGGGCTGCAGGTGTGCCCGGGATCAGGACCCGGAAGATGGTTGAACTTGCGGAACCCCCTGGATCCCCACCGCATCCCCGCCGGCCGGCTGGACTTGCGCGTCAAGTTCTGGGTTCCCCCCCATTTGCTCATCAACGAACCCACCCGCCACCAGTTTTACCTTCATGCCAAACTCGATCTCACCGAAGGTAGACTGGTTGTTGCCGACTTGGAAGTCGCTAGAAGAATCATCGCTTACATAGCGCAGGCGGAGACGGGAGACTTCGAGATTGACATGCCTCCGGCTCAAATTTACGAGGAGTGCGAGAAGATCGGTCCCCAAGGAGAGAAGCCAGAAGACCATGTGGACAAAATCATTGAATACCACTGTGAAATCGCTGGAATGCGGGCATCGCAGGCGGAGTACAGATTGTTGAAAGAGATATCCAACTTAGAGTCTTTCGGTGAAGAGCTGTTCTTCTGTAAGCCGGTGACGACGTTGAACAACGCCCATAATCTGTACAGCCACTTGCTGTACCACGCGCAGCAGGAAGAGGAGCCTCGAGCGCGGGATGAGCAGGAACAGATCGACGGGGGGGCGACGGTAGGCTGCCTGGCGTCGGGGCAGAGCGGCGGTGGCTGCGGCTGCCGGCTCAGCACCAGCGTGGGCGTGGGCCCGCACGGCATCGTGGTCTACCGCCCCGCCTGCAACGGCGAGCAGGAGATCGGTGTGGAGAAACAGAGGTATGCGTTATTTTCTATGTTCTCTAATTACGCCATATTTATTGTTGATAATATCGTTACTTCTATGTTAAGAGGTGCAGTTTTTTGCGCTCATTCTTCTCTACAGCTAAAATACGTCCTAAATGGATAGTAGGTACCAGGAAGTAGGTAAAACATACTTTGAATAACTTAAAAGTGCTTATTTACCAAGTTGATTTTAATAAAGAAATATTGATTTTGATATTGCCTGAAAGCGTTATGAAGTTAGCAAGCATCCGTAGGATAATGTCAAAAAGGCATCAGTAGCGTAGAATATTAAAATAAGTACTTATTTATTTATTTAACTATATGGTAAAATTTTAAGATAATATTATAATCATGATAATAATAATAAGTTTTCGCAGAACGGTGAAGAACTCATAAAAAGCAGTTCAGCATAAAATTACCAATTTTACATTCATATTTTGCGCATATAATAATCAGTTAACATACCGGGAGGTCATGTGTGAGCGAGCACACACTTTGTTTATATATTTAAGTGAATAAATTATTTAGGGCTATATGTATATGATTATCTTTAATGTTTTTGGCACACTGCGTAAAATCCAAGGATTTACGTCATTTTACGCATAAAAACACTTTACGAAGAATAAATACCAAACAAAAAAATATCGTTATACTTTTCTTACTTTCTTTGTGGGAGAGTTTTTTTCCTATTCTTAAGTAGGTACATTATTTTCGTAATGTAACTATTTTGGATCCACGAGCTCTATGCGATGGCGCAGTGGTTAACGCGCCCGGTCTGCGAGTGCTGAGGTTAAGCAACATTCGCAAAGGCCGGTCATCGGATAGGTGATCAAAAATGTATCATTACGAGCTCCTCTGTGCTCCGGAAGGCACGTAAAGCCATTGCTCCCGCCCAGCAGCATTAGCAGTCGTTAACAACCACCAATCCGCACTGGGCCTGCGTGGTTGTTCATGGCCCATTCTCCCTATTCATCCATAGGGAAGGCTCGATGATGATGATGATGACTGTTTTGGTGCTGGAAAAGAACTACCTACCACGTTTTCGTATAACGTATTGTACGGTCTATACAACCGCACAATTGCGTCACATCGGCGATTCAGCATTTTTGTAATTTACTTCATTTTATTGTAATATTAATTTAGTACTCATTCGATCGCCCCGACGTTTACTCGTATCAAATATTGTATCAAATATCAAGCATAATAAATTCAGACCTTCATCAAGGCTTCTTATCATTTCATCACTATCAAATTAAATATTGTACAGCAGCAGCTCGTACATGTTTATGGTCCTTCGAGTATTTTGACCTAGTGCGCGGAAAGGCCAAAAAGCGGGACCACGCGGTTCGACGACCACGCGGTTTGACAACGTGACTCGACAACGTGACTTCCTGTGACTTTCCGTTCATCATCAAACTTTATCAAGAATCAGTTCAGTGTTTTCGTGTTTTGGGTCCAAAGTGTGGTAGCGAATCGGTCAAGCCGGCCTCCCACCAGCGGGTCTCACCGGTGAGATTGAGACGAGCACGCACATACCGCACCGCGGATATCAGGCACGTGGCACGTGTAACCAGCGTGATTCAAAAGCGTGTGGTTACAGCATCATTTATCAACTTTATCAAGCACTAATCTTCCATCATGGAAGATATATTATCAGTTCAGCATCAGCTCATGGATGCCATGCGGCAACTCATCACCAATTTCAAGAAGGACGGTTCAGAACGAAAAACCCCTTCTTATATCAAGAGACGCTTGGAAACTCTAGATCAGTATTGGAGAGATTTCCAAGAAAATCATATCAAATTATGTGAAGGTGAAAATCGCGACTATACGTATTTTTCTGAAAGGCACTACGAGCAAGCTTCGGACTTCTACACTGAGAGCCGAAGAATCATTCAAAAATATCAAGTGGATCAGGAACCCAAGGGACTGCTCCGACCAGCAACTCCGTTAGGCGGCATGGACTGGCAGCAACCGGAGAGGCGTCAATCACCTTTAACCGTTGTCAGCACCCCCACGGAACAGCAACAACCTGCTAGATCAGACAATCAATCGAAACTTTTATCAACATCATCCATCAAGGTCGACAGTGGTAACCTTAGCAAGCTTGACGAGATGTACCGTAAGCAAAAAAGTAACATCAAAGCCCTTGAAAGAGCATTAAATGCCATCAATCTCGATTCACTTACCGAGAAGTGGGAATTCGACGACGCTTTGCGTACAATTCAAGGTCGTTGGAACACTATGGATACCTTACACTGGGAGATCGACAGTGAACTCACCACGGAAGATGTGCATTACGAAAATACATACTATTCCTTTGAGGATCGATATAATCAAATCAAAAAATCTATCAACAGCAAGATGTGGGGTATTTCTCATCAAGAGCAGTCAACACCAAAAATGGAGATTCCAGTGTTTAGTGGGAGCTACCAGCAGTGGACATGTTTCAAGGACTTGTTCACAGAATCAATTCACAAAAGCAGAACTATATCAGATGCACAAAAAATGCAATATTTAAAATCCAAGGTCAGAGGAGAAGCGGAAAGATTAATCCAACACCTTCCAATTAGCTCCGAAAATTATTCAACGTGTTGGGACATTCTAAACCATCGCTACAGCAACAAGCGCATGATATTTAGTTCACACATCAACGTCCTTCTCAGTTTACCAGGCATTCATCAGCAATCAGCTTTCGCGCTCAAAAAACTACACGACACGACGAAGGAATGCCTACACGCTATTAGAAACTTAGGTGTCAACATTTCAACCTGGGATCCGCTTATAGTCCATCTACTAATCCAAAAGGTAGATAGTGAAACGCACAATGACTATTTCGAGTACCTTAAAGATCCAAGAGAGTTACCAACTTTATCAGAATTTTTAACATTCTTGGAGATGAGATTTACAGCAAATAGAGTCATCTAGGCGTAAGCAAGATACGCCTAAAACAAATCTACAATCTCAGTTTTATGATTTTAAAAAATCTAATTATAACAAGTCTAATCGAGCAATATCAAATAAACCATTTATAAATCATGCAAATGCAAAAACATTTCAACAACAAGCAACTACGTCACGCAACAAGACACCATGCCTTCTATGCAATGAACCGCACGGCATTTATCACTGCAAATCATTTTTAGAACAGTCACCGGAAGCAAAACGAAAGACAATATTAAAACTAAGTTTATGCGAAAACTGTCTTTATGATCATGACGGCAAGGAATGTTTTTCGGAGAAAAGATGTGTTCATTGCAAAAAGAATCATAATACCTTGCTACACGAAGCATACTTATCAAGCAACCGATCAAGCCAGCAAGCAAGCAATGGAAAGCCTAACATACAAAAACATGTTTCACATGTATCACAAGAATGTGTCGCAGAAAGGAGTCTTGGAAACTCTTAAAAATGAATTTGGAGGACTACAAAGCACTTTGGACAGCGAGTTCTTCTCAGCAATAGCAGACCTTGAGATAGAATGGCACTTCAACGCCCCCTCGTGGCCTAGTGCAGGAGGTTTATGGGAGGCAGCGGTGAAGAGCCTGAAGTTTCATCTACGTAGAGTTATAGGAGAGCAAAAACTCACGTATGAAGAACTATCAACATTATTATCACAATTGGAAGCGGTACTTAACTCAAGGCCACTTTGCGCTCTTAGTGAAGATATTAACGATATCAACTATCTCACTCCATCACACTTTTTAGGAAGCGGTCCTACTTTAACTATTGTTGAAACAGAAAGGGATGAGCGCACAAGGTGGCAACTAGTTCAAAAAATATTTACTGATGTATGGAAAAGATGGCAGTTGGAATATTTGTGTCAGCTATCAATTAGAAGCAAATGGCAGCGAAAGCAAGAAAACCCACAAATCAATGACATAATTGTCATTAATGATGCCAATTTACCTCCCGGCAAATGGGCTCTCGGACGAATTATTGATCTACACCCAGGCAAGGATGGATTCGTTCGGGTGGTATCAATTAAAACAAAAAACGGGCTTATCAAAAGACCTATTTCAAAAATATCAACATTAGTACCAAGCACAAGGATAAACCAATCAAGTACAAGCAGCGACATCAGGGATACCGCTGACAGAATCAAAACAAGGAAAACAAGAGGCAAGACAGCATGTAACTTTATTATGTTAGCTATTATGCTCCTGCTCACCATTTTATCACCCGCTCAATGCGCTTACAATATATTGAACCTGAAAAGCAATCAGAGCATTTATTTGGACAAATTATCAAATATGCACCTTATCAGAGATCAGTGGAAACTAATCGTATACTACGATATGGAACCATATTGGCAAGGGATGACCTTAATAGATAAATACTACAAAAACCTTAAGACTATATGTTCATCAGCAGCAAAACAAACAAAGTGTGAAATTCTATTACATCAAATACGTCACGAAGCTACCGAACTCGAATACTACAACAACGTTTTGCTCGGTCAGAAAAATACACGCGCGGAGCGTAAGCGACGAGGCCTTATCAACGGGGTCGGGTATATTGCGCGAAGTTTGTTCGGAATACTCGACGAGGAATTCGCACTTAAGTATGAAAAAGATATCGATCAGATCAGGGAAAATCAAAAGCACCTCGCCCTCCTATGGAAAAATCAAACATCCGTAGTCGAGGCCGAGTACAACTTGTTAAAAAGAGTAGAAGATTCGATGTCCAAACAGCAAGAAGTATATATCCAGCATATAACAGAATTAGAAAAAGCAAGCAATACATTGGCCAAGGAAGTGAGAGATGTGGAGATCATCAATGAATTTATGTTATCAACTTTAATCACAAACAGCATTTTAACAAACCTGAAAAATATACAAGAAACATTATTAGATACAATAAGCAACATACAATACGAAAAATTTAATATTCACATACTGACACCAGATCAATTACGTCAAGAGTTAAATATAATTTCTGGCCAGCTAGCAAAACAATTGTCTCTACCGATAGACAATATTCAAACAAACCTACCCAGCATATATCACTTACTCAAGGTCAAGGCAAGAATGACAAGCAAATATTTTATTTTCGAAATTCAAATCCCTTTAGTCAGCAGGGACAGTTACGAAATATACAGACTCATCGCTGTGCCGCAACAAGTCAACAGAGAAATGGTCAGCATTAAACCTACAGCCGATCACATGGCAATCAGCATACTCAAGGATTCATATATTCCTTTATCAGAAGGTGAAGTACAAAGATGTACATCATTTGACTCTGATACTCACCTTTGCCCACTTCAAAAACCAATTTTCCACATGAAGTCAGACGATCATCTGTGTATCAAAAACCAAATCACAAATGAATGCGAAGTGGACACTCAACCTTGTAAAAACAATTGGGTTGAACTAAACAAGATAAACACCTACTTATATTTCTGTTGCGAGCAATGCACGATAAGAATAATATGCGAGCATCAAGTTACAGCTAAGCAACTCAGCAAGGCCGGAATAATCACTCTCGGCGACGGCTGTACTATCAAGGATGAGAATATTACTATATTGGCACACAAACAACAGGTGACAAACTTCAAGGTGAAGCCCGTCCTTGAAGAAATAAACATTGCTCCTATCAATGACGTCATCAATATAACAATCCCTCTCAAAATAATTGAGAAAAAAGAGAAAACTGAGCATGACCGTTATCAAGAGCGTCTTCTCCACGTCGGTCAAGAAATCGATCTGATGAAAACCAGCGATCCCACTATTGGATTATCAGATTCAATATCACATCATGATGTACATCAGTATGCAGTCATGTATACTATTTTGGGAGCCGGTATTTTGGTGGCCGTCCTGTATGCGGGACGGCGTCTGCGACGAAAGTGTTCAGCAAAACTACCTGCAGCACCCTTGAGGGATTTGAGCGCTCATTTCACAGGCAGTGAACCCAGAGTGGAAATATCGCGAGCTTATCAACTAACACAGCCGCAAAATCTAATTCACAACAAAGTAGTCTCGGACACGACAGCGAGTAATCCGAGTGCACGTGCACTGGATAAGGCGACTTCACCACAAACACGCAAGCGCTTCAGTGAATGTGAATAGTGTTGTGATGTGACCGTGAATTATTTCGTGGCATTAAATTTTATAAGTATATTTTTAAATTTTTTTGTTTTATATCAAGTCTTAGTTTTATTAAGCATTTATACATTATTTACATTTCTTATCATGTCTTCTTCTCGCGCCCGCAACATGTACGGTCTATACAACCGCACAATTGCGTCACATCGGCGATTCAGCATTTTTGTAATTTACTTCATTTTATTGTAATATTAATTTAGTACTCATTCGATCGCCCCGACGTTTACTCGTATCAAATATTGTATCAAATATCAAGCATAATAAATTCAGACCTTCATCAAGGCTTCTTATCATTTCATCACTATCAAATTAAATATTGTACAGCAGCAGCTCGTACATGTATAGTAGCCATATAATATGTTTACGAAACTACACTATTCCGCATTAACCTGAATATAGTCTAGGCAGAAACCGTGTCAGCCTTGCTTATCTTTGGCTGACCTAAAAACGACGCTTTGTTTCAATACCTGGCTGTCCTTTCCATATTATCTTTGTTTTACACAATTTACGTACAAATGTTATTTGGTTTACCAAAGTTTAATGTGAACACTACACATTAAAATGAACCACTTCTTATGAATCTGCCGTAGAAGGACAGTTTTCGTTGCCAAAAAATGTATAGATTTTCATTGAAATACAGGTTGGAAGCCAGTGATCTGAATTCGATAGTCTCTGAAGACTTTGTTAATTATTAAAGGGAAAAAATGTCCATCCCTGGTTCCTGCCGAACATTGATGTGCCTCTACCCCACAAAGAGTTTGATAGAGACGGTCTCTATCAAACTCTTTGTCTCTTAGAGACCAGACTTGAGATATCTCAAAAAAATCTTTGTTTGGAAGCCTTTAAAACGGTTTCAGTTGTATTTGCTAGAACTTTTAAAGATTTTAACTTAAATTACCTATTAAGTCACTTCCATTTGTTTTGTCAGAACTTTGTTATTGTGGGTGTTTATCGCCACTACAGAGATAAAATAATATATTTTATCCTCGCCTATAAAAAATGTTACTCTTAATCCTTCATTGTTTTTTTCTACATACTGTTTGTTGATAATTAGAATAATTACTTAAATAACAAATATTAACCATTATTAAATAACAAACTAAAGATACACAGAAATTTTATATTTCTGTGTTATCTTTAGTTTGTAGAACAACAACGTTGCTATTTATAATTGTGTCATTATTGTTGTATTTAAGGTAGGTATTGAACAAATAAACAGCTTTATACGTGTTATATTTTGAAGTAGAATGTCGCAGTATATTTATTATGTAACACCAAATTTATTCATTAGTAAAGATAGAGCCTATTCCTTCCTTAAAGGCCGGCAACGCAGCTGTGATTCCTCTGGTTTTGCGGGTGGGTGTCCATGGGCGGCGGTGATTACTCTCCATCAGCTGACCCGCCTGCTCGTTTGCCTCCTTCTTTTATTGGAAACTTCCTCCCTTATTTTAAAGCGGCCTTTTTTTATAGAAAGTTAGAAAAAATAAGTCTGCTCTGCTTGAAACAGGGTTCAAATGCGAGGACAGCTACTGGAACAGAATTCTTCCTCACTAGCCGTCCTTACCATGCCTCCAAGCGTCCATGGGCTGTGGTAGCCTCCTTTCGTTTACCGACAAAATTAAAAATAAAACTAATGACAATCAATCGTTGTTCCAGCATCAAGTACACGATGATCCACCGCGCGCAGCCAGCACGCCGGCTGTTCCAGTTGTCGTACGTGACGTCGGAGGGGCACGAGGCGACGCTGCACGTCAAGATGGCGACTTCCGGCCAGGCGGCCGCGCTTTACCGCGCTGTCACCGAGAAACACGCCTTCTACTGCTGCGAGACGGTGCGCAGTGACGTCACGGAACAGTTCATTAGGGATCTCAAGGTTGGTGGAACATGAAACAGCGATCTTTGTTAACTTCATAATTTTTCTGTCTTTCTATTTGTTGATTGAGGGTCTTCGGTTTCCTCGCTGTATTTGCGTGATTAGACTGCTGATTGAGAGTGTTCTTCATATTGAAACACGCCTTGTCTCTGGATGACGTGTTTTGATCTTACTTAAATTGTTTTGAACTCGGACTTACAACAACTACTGGTACAAAAACCTTTCACTGTGCTTGTTGATATTCGTGGCTTGTTTTCTGTAGTTAGTGTGAGAAATAACACAAATTAAGGAGACTGCAGAAGGTGTGCGCTTGCGCAACGCACGCATAGACACGGATCTCGGACTCGGAACAGTCCGAGCGCAGCTGTTGTTGCGAGATTCCGTGTCCGTGACAGGTTGCAATGAAGGTATAATCTATCTATTTATAGTATAAGTATATATCAATCTCTGTCTATCGATCTATGCTCGCTGGTGACCGCTTTGCTCATCAGGTGACATTTGGAATCCTAATTTATGAAAAACTGACTATCAGCCGTAAGGCTGGAAGACACCAATCTGATAGGTACCACGCTAGTATTAATACTGTCTTGAGATAATCGGCTGGGCTTTACCACCTACTAAAACTTTCAGGTGTTTCATAACTGCAATGAAACACCGTATGAGACCGCGTATCGGCAAACGTAGTGTCGCCCTCAGACTGGAGCGATGATCTTCGCAAGGTGGCTGGCAAGAGCTGGATGAGAGTAGCCGCGGATCGTGCTCGGTGGAGTGCACAAGGAGAGGCATATGCCCAGCAGTGGACGTGTGTAGGCTGATGATAAAGATTATGATGAATGAAACACCCACTTAGGTCTGATAAGAGGGGTCGTTCTAATCGGTTATACAGCATTCCTGCTTAAAATGCTTTTCTTAACGATAATCGGTAAACAAATTAAAATTCCATTTTCCACGCTTTATTTTTTATACGCATTTAAGAATATAGCATCAATAAATTTTACGATAGCCGGGCTAACTGCGCATATTGATTTGGAATTTAGATTTTTAGAGCTAAGTAACTAGTTTTATATGAAGGGAACAAGTTTTGTACGATGGATATAAATAAACTTTATTTTTGCTACGACTTTGTAGAAATAAGATTTGGAATAAATAATTTGCCTTTGCGATAAAGTATAAGCGGTAAATTTGACCTGTTTAACCTGTTTGAAAAACAATGAAATATTGTTTTTTCAACTTTAGTATTAGGTATGTATTCTTGTGAAGTGCGCAGTTTACTTACATAGGTAATGCATGTTAAAAATATTAAACAATTTCGTTTGAAAGAAAATATCTGCGTAGTCAATGTTTCTATTAAGTATGACACAATAGGTATCAGCGAAAATAAAATCAGCAAAAAATTAAGCTGTACATTGATGCTACATTAATGTTGTCTATTCAGACACATATTTTATAAAATATTTTGCAATAAAATTATTAGTGCTGTCTTGTTTGTTATAATAAATTAGAAATATACAATATTCTGTTTGTTCAAATAATTTTTAATGCAAATTTTGTTGCGAACAAATTACAAAATCACAAAATGTTGAAAAAAATTCCACGAGCAGGATTTGAAACTGCACCCTTCTGACATACCAGGTCAGGTGCTCTTCCAATTGAGCTATCGTGGTTCTAACCAGCCCGCCGAAATTAGGTATGTCAGAAGGGTGCAGGTTCAAATCCAGCTCGTGGAAATTTTTTCAACATTTTGTGTTTTTTTTTACAATATTCTATTAAAATTAGCATACAAAGCAATTCCAAAGTTTATGTTCGTAAATAAGTTTAGTTTGCATCATCAGGCTAAAATAATAATGTAAAATAAACGCGACTAGTTTCGTACAAAGGGTTTTGCTAAAACTAGATAACTGAACCAGTCAAATGTCTAAATACTCTTTGAGGTTGTTTTCAGAGCTAGATAGCAGAGGTAGCTGCTATCTCTGCTGTGCTGGGACTATTATAATACATAGCAAGGGCAATGTACGTCATCTCAGTAACCCCTAGCACAGAACTTAGATATTCAGTACAACCATACTTAGAAAATTAGAGTATTATTATTATTATTTATAATAGTCACGAGACTGCTTGTAATAGTACCCTTGCGCTATTGTTACGCCTCTGAGAGCTCTTTCATCGGACTTTTTTGGGGGGCGGCGAGAAACTTAAAGCCGTTTTAGAGGATTTCTTGAAATACTAGTTTCAGTTTCGTCTCAGTTTCGGACCCGATCCGATAAATAAATTAAATATAAGATAAATTTACTATTATGTTCAAAAACCCTTTTGCTAACAAGCCCCCATCGCTTGTCCCCAGGGCACAATCGCGTCCATCTTCAACGACGCCACGACCCTAGGCCGCCGCTACGTGTTCGACATCCGGCGAACGTGCCGCGAGGTTCACGACCGAGCTCGCCGCGCTCATCACGCGCGCCACGCGCCCGCCCCGGGGGCAGAGCCTAAGGTGAGAACTGATTAGAACTCCTCAAATTCGAACGGCCTGAGAAAATTACTGCATACCACGGTATTGCAATGGTGTTGTGAATCGTAAAAAGCTTACGAACTTTTGCAGTTTATGGGGATTTTTGTTCAAGCGAGTGATTTATACACTGGTTGCTCATTTAAAGATTAACGCTGTTACCGAGTGTTTCTTTGAAACTTTTATTAACTTAGGGGAAAGCACTCGGCCTTCATCTCACCTGATGTTAAGTCGTGATAAGACCAAAGGTAAAATTGCAGTCCACCCAGAATCTTCAAGTATTAAGGCAATCGTTATTAATGCTGTCGTCAGTGGATATCGGTGGTTAATAAAACTGCTTACGCTCCTCTCGATAGTTAACTCGATAAGTATCATCGTGACCCTTCAACTGATGCCCAAATTCTCATTCGTTTAAATTAGATTTGTCTCGAACAGTCGAGCTGATGTCCCATTTGTCCCCAGGAGCCCCGCCGCAGGTCTCGCAGCAGCGAGCCGGCGCTGGCGTGCCGCGCGTGCATGGACCGGCCCATGGACACGTTGTTCCTGCCGTGCCGCCACGTCGTCTGCTGCCGGGACTGCGCGCCCAGGTAAATATCACACATTACTCTTTCGACCGTTTTCAGAAAAGAACAGATTTTTTGTAAGCATCGTCATCGTTTAGTGACATCTTCTTGACGACCTCCGTAGTTGAATGGAGTTAACTCTGAGGGGACCTCGGGGGTCGTCGGGTCGATGTCGAAAAATAAGCTTATTGTGCCGGGTCTGGGTGGTTGTGGTACCGTCGTTGTACCTGGGCCTTGATTCTCGTAACTGAAACCGTAACAACCGTATGTATTGACACATTAATAAAAAAAATAATAAATAAAACAAAAATAATTTAATTAATGTTAATAAATACATTTTCGATACCTGTCGCCGCCAACTTGCTGCAATGTGCCTAAAATATAATTCATATACCTATTGTTACAGATGCGAACGGTGTCCACTATGCAGGGGTGAAATAGAGAAGTCTATGCACATCTTCCTGCCGGTCGAATACCAGACGACCACCGGTGTCATCATCAAGTGAAGCGGCCAGACTGATCGTTGATGGCTCAAATTGAAGACCGCCCCGCCCGACTCGTGTGAATCAGTCTTTATCGGGCCGCCATCTTGGCTGAAAGGGGTGGATGTCGTAAACATGAAAAAAAAACATTGGAAGTGACGTGACAATAAGTTGTTCGATATCAATATTTTTAATATCGATTATCGAGAAAGGGTTCGCGTGATGTATTCTCTAATATTATATCTACTTTACCTCTGTTGGATTTTGGAATATTGTACTGGGAACGAATCGAAGTGCCCTTATTATGCAGACTGCAAGTTTGTGTGTGTGAATGTCTAGTCAACATTGTGACTCTATAAAAAAAACCATGCATTTGTTTTTTCTCTAAGTGATTGGAATATTGGTATTATAAATAACTGATAAGGACCAACTTTATATTTTTGTTTTTTTTTGCATTCCAAAGTAACAAATCTGGAAAGTTCTCATTGGTACTTGTCTATTTGGATACTGAGTCGATTATTAACTAACTGCCTTTGTCATAGTTGATTTCGATTGGAAAAAGAGTACCATTTAATAATAATAAGTAATGTGATCCCTTCGTTTTAGAAGGGTGTATGCGTATCGATCATGTTGTGATAACTGATAATACTACGTAAGATTAAGCTAAAGACTCTTTCAAGTTATGTCCTCATAATAATTAATAAGCAAATTGTGCATTTTCTTTAAATTTCCTGCCTTTATCCGAAAACATTTTAAATATTATGTTTCTATGTTTTTTCTCTTTAACAATATTTTGGTGTATATTATGATTCTAAGTTATGAGTAAGACCCGGTCTGTAAGATGTCAACCTTTAACGTAAAAATTAAGAAAAAAATACTTATCAAAAGATAATAAAACAATATGCTATAATTATTCAGTTGTTTAATTTCAAACTACGTTTAATGTAAACTTAACTAAAAAAACAGGCACGGCATCGAATTGAAGGAGCAGCGGGTATGAAACACTCCAAATCCTTCCTAGGTGAAAACGCCTTAGGACGGAGTAAGTTCATATGCGGAGGCAGTAGAAGGCAGGCCCGATTAACCATCGGTGCCTTGACAGGGCACTATGCCACAAAACAAATGCTCCACAGAATGCATCTATCAACAAATAACTTGTGTAGGGCATGTGGAGAGGAAACGGAGTCAATGCAGCACCTACTGTGTGACTGCGACTCTTTGGCTAGGGAAAGAATGGGACTCCTGGGGTCGGCTTATCCGAGACCGGAGGACTTCAGGCTTTTCGCTCCTAAGGACGTGGCCAAACTTATGGCATCTATATTTACAGAGGAAGAAGAGTGAAAAGACGGGGTTGCACAAAAGATCCCGATGGGTCGAAGTGTTACTGCAAGAGGGAAACCTCAGCAGGCCCCACTAAGATAAGATATAAACTTTACAACTTTCGCGTTCTATTTTAATCTCAGGTTTATAAAGGGGATTAACGTAGACTACTTTAAATAGGAATCATAATCTTTATACTCGACGTTTCGACCGACTGACCGACCCGTGACCACGATCCAAAGAACAGAAACGTCCGGTATAAAGGTAAATAATAGCACCAGTGTCTGACACTTTAGGCCCAGTCACCGACACAACTTTCGTCGCCAAAAAATAACAGATTATCAATGAAATTTTTAATTTTGATTTTATTTTACTATTTTTTGTTACGGGATGACAGCCGGAAAGCAGGTGGTCTGTATCCAATTGTTGCTGAAGACTAAAATCAGTTGCTGACACCTTTTTTTAATTAAATTAAATTTAATTTAACTTTTATTTTAGGTGTAGCCCATAAAATTGTGATAATAACAAATAAAACTTATTGTCTATCGTATTACATTGACTGCATCAAAACCAGACACAATAGAAAATTTATTGTTTTTCGGTCACCGGTGACCACCACGGCGATTAAAGACTTAATTTACGTTGGCAGTATCCCAGTGCCTCCAAATAGGGCAATCCGGTTTATCTGTTAATGCCATCAGGATGCCATTGGGGCTGCACCTTACTCTGTGCATCAGAGAGGCAATTCTTTTGCGTAGAATGGCATGAAATCCATCAGTAGGGGCTACTGCAAACATATTAGCATCCTGAAAGCATTGTTATACTGGACGCGCAGAGCCGATGGCGAGCTGCGTGTAGTTGACCCACAGACTGCACGTGTAAAAGGATTGGCAATATGCTCTGAACAATGTTAATTTTACTTCACCTGCAAACCTGCGAGCCAACATGTTACAACGCACCACCAACGCTCTGCGCTCCCGCTCGATATCCAGATAGTCAGGTCCTCGGTGACGATATGCCCCAAGTACCTGAACTGCGGAACCCTCTCCAGAGGAACACCAATAAGTGACACGGGCGGAACATCAGTGGGAGTATTAATGAAGTATTAATGAGTACTAGTGGGCGCCCAGTGGTCGAAATTCGACCGTAATTTTATTAAGGCTGCCTTAATAAAACATTCTATCTTTTTTAAATTTGTATCCTAAGCAATATAAAATTAAAAAAGATAGAATGGGTTCTTGGCGGGAAAGTGAAGAGTCATGTCTGCGGTTTTGTTTTATTTTCTAAAATTTGTGTTATGTCGAATATTAATGTGAAATAATGGTGGATTATTAACCGTTAAGTGTTCGTGAGTGTGCATGAGTGTTGGCAAATGAAACAAAACAGTGCAACGTCACTTTTCAAATTCTCTCAAGAAGTCCGCCCGAGAACTCAGTAAAACCCCACATCTTTACTGAGAAACTCGAGGGGTTGGGTGGTATATCATTTCTCACTTCTCATTTCTATTATCATTCATCATCATCATACAGAAAAGAAATATTGTTTATTCATGTATTACTTGTTAGAAAAATTACTTTGACACTGGCTAAATGTGCTAATCGCACGAAGCCATCAACAAAATGAAAAAAAAAAAAAAAAAAGATAGAATGTGAGTTTGGATTGACATTGACAGATGTCGGCCGCATTACAGACAAACAATAAATACGTGTGTGTCAAATACATGGTAGTGTGTGTAGTTTTTGTTGATTTAATGTATTTTTTATGCATATTTAAAAAAAAATATTAACATTCGGATAACCTTCTCTATATAAACTATAAGTGTGCGAAATTTCATACTCCTCCGTCCGCGCAATTTTCGTAAAAACGGGTACAAAGTTTTTGCTTCACGTATTAATATATAGATTAATGCTTAAAGAAAAAAAAATTAAACACTGGTGCCACTCTACCCTAGCGTTATCCCCGAAATAAACTTTACATTTTAATAGTTTGTGGCTTTATTTCGCTAAGAGCGCCGAAGAAGGTATAATAAATCTTGGAAGAGGCCTATGTTCTGAGATGGTGATCCTTGGCTCTGTTATCATAAAGGGCAGATCAACAGAACCTCCGTGACGGCAGTCCATAAAAGCGGTCGCTGTAGCCGAAATCGACTATGATAGATAGATAGGTAGATCATATACAACCTACAGCGTACTTTTAGAAGACAAAATAAGAACTTAAATCCTTTACATGACGTAAAGTTAAGTAGAGCTTTTTAATAGTTTAGAAGATCATTAGTCATTACTCATGTGCTAAGAAGAGTTCGTTAGTCAATTATTTAATTAAACAGGTCGTTTTGCGAAAAGTTTTCTCGTTTATAATCCTGAGAAGTGTCGGTAAAAATGACGATAGGCTATGCATATAAAATCTTTTATCATTATCACCATGGTCATGGTTTCAGCTTAGTAGTAATATTGACATGATTTGGACTCTGAACTTACTCATAAACAGTCTATGGAGCGGTACTGCGGAGCGGTAGTGTAAATAGTATCTTTGGATCTAGCAGATTAGCATGTAATGACGGCAAAGCCCGCTAGATGGCAATAGGTGTAATTGTAAAAAAAACCTTTTTTACATCATCTTGTGTAGGTATCATCGCTTTTACTAAACACGTTTATTACTGTATTTAAATTTTGTTTATTATTTAATCACACTAATATTATAAATACGAAAGTTTGTGTGTATGTGTGTGTGTATATTTGTTGCTTCTTCACGCTGCAACGGATGGATGGATTTGGATGAAATTCGGCATACAGATAGTTTATAACCAGGATTAACACATAGAATAGTTTTTATTCTGATATTCCCACGAGAATGAAACTCATACCTTTTCTCTATATTTGGTGATTTGATGTTGGGAATAGAAATTATTTGGTAGTTTTTAAAACATATTTATTGAAATTTTGACAGACTTTTGAAACTATCAAAGCAGTACGAAGTCCACCGGGTCCACAATGCTCTGAGAGTCCACTAGTTTAAAGATAAAACTTGATTACTTTCTTGATTATTATACAAGAAAATACCGTTGGTTGAATACTTCTGTCCCTTTGCTTATATAAAAACAACTTTATAAATACAATATTTTTGTCTATGCTTATCAGTGTGACCAGTTATTTTAGTAATTCCCTCAAATAATGGAGAAAACTAAGTAGCTGCTTATTATTAGCATGTTTTGTTCCTACCGAAATCTGCTTTCATAATTGAATTAGGATTTAATTGAATTTCGTCATTTAAAATGTAAAGTGTTTGGTAAAACACTAGATAAACATATTCTTTGACAATATTAAATTCACCGTTCATCATGTGTATTCATCATGTAGTAGACCCTTCATATAGGAGGTAGTTTTTGTATTAGTAAATTGTGAACTGTGTACCACCAGTACGGTAGGCATTGCCGTAGATCTAGCAAAAACTTCTGTAGAAATCGTCGCCGATTGCTAAGGTTAAGAAACTTTCACCAAGGCCGGTCATCATAAGTAAACAAAAATGTATGAACTCGTCCGTGCTTCGAAAGGCACGTAAAGCCGTTTGTCCCGGCTGCATCAGCAGTCATTAACAACTACCAATCCGCACCTTGCCCGCGTTTTGGTTAATGTCCCGTTCTCCCTATCCATCCATAGGGAAGGCTCGTGCACCAGCAGAAGGGATATAAAATAATCTGGTGATTATAAATTTCCATACTATATTCCTATTTGACACTACAATACAAAAGCGATAGTTGTTTGTGCGTGCAAGGCCCTCAGGAGATGCGTCTTTACGGCGTGTGTAGGAGAAATGTAACTCAAACACGTGAACTTTACTTTTAGACACTATTGTGTATAACGTATGAAATAAACATTCGCATAAGTCACGTACCCTCTGTATACACAAAAATAAGCGCCCGATCATCTGAATACCACTACACATTTACAGAATACCCGAAACATGCACACTAGTTTAGGTCCAAGACACCGCAGTCGTAGTCGCTCTATACCAGACAATACCTGGGCGCTTCTTCCTACCCCCACGACCCAGTCAACCCGAGCCGAAGTCCGAGTCTTTAAAAGCACCCGCCGTGATCCAAAGCCCTCGGAGAATCTAGTAGGGCACGGGGACACGCACTAGTGCATGATACCATTCCCTTTAGAAAACCTCTCACGGTGCTTCGTTTCACATGGCTAGAGGAACCCTTTAAACTTTTCGCCGCTTCCGAAAAAGCCCAGTGAAGCTGAAAATGTCGTCTGAGGCAATCAGCAAACTACAAAAAAAATCTCATCTCGGATAGACGAAAATTCCAGAACCTCTATAATTATTTTTGATACAAAAGAAAGCTCAACATCCTGGTGAAGTAGGTATGTAATGAAACCACCATTACAAAAACACAAATGTTGAAAAAATTTCCACGAGCAGGATTTGAACCTGCACCCGTCTGACATACCGGGTCAGGTGCTCTTCCAATTGAGTTATCGTGGTTCTAACCAGCCCGCCGAAATTATTCAACACTTTTTACTTTGAAAGTCAAAGGCGCCCATTCAATGTCAACAACTACCGTCACTAACATCCGATCACAACATTTTTAATAATTTATAAATATTAAAGATCAGTTAAGAAGTAGGCAAGCTATTTATAATATGTTCAAATAATTTTTAACGCAAATTTTTTTGCGAACAAATTACAAAAACTTAAATGTTGAATTTTTTTTTAATTCTGTCAGTGAATATTCTACTGCAGAAAGACAGACGTAATTTTTTGTATTTGTATTAACGCGAAATTTCCGGCTTACCGTTCTGGTAAAATTGAAGGAAATACGTATTATCCATCGTATCACCAGGTAGCACCAGGAGAGATTATACATATTGACGTATGTGGTCCATTTCCAAATTCTTTTAAAAAGTTTCGCAGTTCTTTAAAGATGACAACAGCAAATATCGTCAAGTTTATGCATGCAAAAGTCTGAAGTAAAAGATAAGCTCCTGCAGATGATTAAAGAAACAAAGACAGCTGCTCATTCTATTAAAACACTTCTCAGTGACAATGGAGGAGAAATCCAGAATGAAGCTCTAAAATAGATTTTAAATTTAAATGGGATCCAACATCGTTGTTACAATGCCTTACACACCAGAACAAAACGGGTGCAGTGAAAGAGAAAACAGAACTTTAGTAGAAACTGCTCGTACAATAATGCTTGCTCATGAAGAACTGCCTCTTGCCTGTTGGTCAAAGCTTGTCAACACTGCCACTTATATCCTAAACAGAATTGGACCGATTTCTATAGAAGAAAAGTCACCGTTTGAGCTATGGTTTGGAAAGAAGCCACCAATAAGACATTTGAGAGTAATTGGTACTTCTGTACTGTGTTACGCTCATGTACCCAAACAAAAACGAACTAAACTGTCCAAGAAAGCTCAAAAATGCATACTCGTTGGTTATGATGACGATGATGGTTACCGGTTACTGGGTTTTAATAATAAATCAGAACCAACACTGATAAGGTCAAGAGATGTGACATTTAAGGAATCAATTATCGATTCCATTGGATTAGAGTCAGATGTCTCAGAAACAGACAAACGAAGTCCTATGACTGAGATAGAGATTACCTTCCCTAAGACTAATGAAAATGATCCAATGTTAGATGCAAGGTAGGATGTAATGCGAGATGAAGCTAGTACAAGTATGCCTCAAACATTGACTGAAGCTTCGTTTTCACCTGAAGCAACTCCCAATTTGCCTATAACTCAAAATCATATACCTAGTCAAGATGAAGATGAATCAAATTAATCCTTTGTTACTCCAGAACCATTTGTTAGTAACTCTGAAGATGGAGATCACGATGATGATACTCCTGTAACGAGAACCTTCGGAGACAGATCAAAACTGCGACCACCAACGCGGTTTGATGATTATGTTATGTCTGTTTTTGTACGAGATATCGATGAACCAAAAACATACAAAGAAGCTATAAATAGTCCTCAAAAAGATGAATGGTTAAAAGCGATGAAAAGCGAGGTGAAGTCTTTAAAAGAGAACAAGTTACTGAAAAAGAACTTGAAGTCAAATACGTTCCCACAGAATACTATTGTGCTGATATTTTGACAAAACCTGTCCATAAACCCAGAATGGCATTCATATCTAAAATGATTGGCTTAGAGCAAAAAAGTTTCTCAAAAAGGGAGGATGTCAAAGGAGGTGTTGTTATACCATGTTTTTAACAAAACTTTATGGTGGCGTTGACCGCCTGCTGTCATTATTTATTAATGTTTTTCTACTTCGGTTTACTTTTGTCTTGTCATAAAATTCTATATTACTGAATATTGTTTTATAATTTTAATTAATATTTTAGTTTCTTATGTTTTAACTTCCCGGTAGCATAGCGGTCAGTGCAGTCGCCCGAATTGCGGAAGACCCACTTTTCACTTTTTCTTTTTTTTTCACTGTATTTTAAAAAAAAATATATTTAGCTTCACTGCAGTAATTAGCACTTAAAAATAAAAAGTAAAGATTTACTATCGCGTTGTGTTATCAAATTTATGGTATTTCACCTGCAAAGATGAATCTGCATAGCCATCGGTTGCAATAACCGTTGGATAGATGGTGCACTGTGCCGCTGTTAGCACAAAAAAAAATAAAAAGCAGTGACAAAATTCAGCGCTTACGTCAACCTTCCCGGTAGCATAGCGGTCAGTGGAGCCGACTGGATTGCGGAAGACCCAGGTTCGATTCCTGGCTGGGTCGGGTAAGCGTTCAATTTTTTCACTGTTTACAAATGTTTTAATTTAGCTTCAGTGCAGCAATTAGCACTTATAAATAAAAAGTAAAAATTTAATGGTTTAGATCCTAATGTGGATATCCTAATGTCCTATATTAGATGGACTAATAACCCTGTCCATCTAATATATTTTATTTCATGAAATTATTCAATATTCTTTTAAGTCGTTGTTTTCATATTATTTGTGTTAAGAATCTCCCAAGTTGGGAGAATCATATTTACAGCTGGTAACATTTTTTGTTAACTCGTATGATCGCAAGATGGCTACCGATTTATGTGAATGCAAGGACATGTAGCGAAGTGCTATCTGTTAAAAGTGATATTCCCTGTTTATTTGTGATAATAACGTTTTAAAATATTATCCTGTTTTTGTGTTTGTGTATAAAATCGGTTTTTGTGCAATATGTTATGAGTTATCGATGGTGATACGGTCATTTGTGCAATATTGCGTTGGATGCCTTAAAAAATGTTCAGTGTTGAATTGTGATTATTTATGCAGTGATATCCCATTTTGGATCGCAATGAGCGCTGTTGTTGGATGATACCTGTTATTTTATGTGAGTACATATTTTTTTACGTATCAGTTCATGAATTTACAGCTTGTAATGTGACGTTATAGCTTGTCGTCACTTGTAACCTATTTGACTATATCGGGGGTTTGCAGTGGCGTGGCTGCTTTAAACTGGCGCCGGAAAGCCGGCTTCAACGTATTACAAGCAGCTGTTAGTTTCTCACGCGTTACATATTCGAGTTTCGTCTGCTACCACGTAGTATCAAAGATTTCCAGGCCAAAACTGCGATGTGTTGTTTTCTAAAGAACAGATGTTCTGAAACAACGAACTATCTCAATATTACAATGCATTGTGATCAAATCCTGTTAAACCCACTGGTTTCCCACACAGACAAATGTATTACTCAAGATTTTTGTAAACAATTAACACATTATAGGTTAGTTTCGGTGTCCAATAAAAACGAATCGATCAAGCAAACAGGTTTCTCAAGTAGGTACCTATTGAATTTTATTTCTTGTCAGCAATCAGCAAATAAATTTTCAATAAATATAGAACTTAGTACTTATGTCCCAAAACTGCAGACTTACAATACAAATCTTTTATAATTGAAACTAAAATCTGCCTAGCAATAATTGATTACCTAAAAATATTGTTAGGCTATTGCAGTTTTTGAAATGGTTTTAAACTAGCTAATTTTTTGTTGTAATTTATTGCAATATTGACAGGATTAGGTAAAGGTAGTAGTAGGTACAGACAATAGGTAGTACACTATTATACACAAATACTAAGAATGTACATTCAATCCCTTAAAATATTTAACATACACTTTCATTGTAGTTTATATAGTAATTATTAGTTTGTCATGTGTATAAAATCACAAAAATTGGCAAGCTACTGCTATTTAAAAGCTACTGTTCATAATCTACATGTAGATATATTTTATTACTATAAATTCAACCATCATAATTGATAACAGATATAGTAGACAGTCATATACTTAGACACTTTAAGAGAGAGATAACATATTTACTATAAATTTAGAATAGAATAGCAAGTATTTATTCAAAACCCGTAGACTGTAACATTTTCAAAAATGTTTCTTACAATGTTGGCCCTTTGCTATTCCCATGTTTGTCTATATAGCCTCCAAGGCAGTAGTTAACCATATTTGAAAACAACAAGTAGATAATTATAATAAATAACAGAAATAATAATTAAATAATCATGTTCATTGATTTATTTGTATGAGTTATTTTATAGTCATCTTATTTTACATTTAAAGTAAAAACATGGTAAATCTGAATAATGAAGCATCACATCAAATATCTTTATATAATCATAAAGCGTTCTTAAGACTATTGTATTATGGATAAAAGATATACAATTTTCTTAATTTACAAATTGTATTAAGTGTTGATTAGTAATAACTTATTTACAGTTGTTAGTATGATTAGTATTTAAAAAAAACTCTTATATGAATCCCTTCTTGGGTGTAGGCCTCCTCTAGGCAATTTCCATTTCTTCTGATCTTTCCCGACTTCCATCCATTCTCTAGTTGCTACTTGGCGATATCATCGGCCCACCATTTATTGGGTCTGCCAACTTTCCTAATACCGCCTGGTCCTTTCCACATTGTAATATTAATGCTTTATCTATTATCGGAGAGACGAGAAACATGACCAGCCCATTGCCATTTCATTTTTAGCACATATTTTAATGCATCAGTTACCTTCGTCTTACTTCTAATCAATATGTTAATTTTCTTATTTTTAAAAATGCTTCTATTGTATTGTATTAGGAAATTATTAATTTTCATTTTGTGTTTTGATTATTTTTTGGTACTAATATATTAGAACCTATATCTTGATACCTAATTAAAATATAAGGTGCCAAATGTGTACTGGTATCAATACAAATACTTTTTGGTCTGTTCCAAAACATACCTGTATCTCAAGCCCTTTTTGATACAGTGGAAAAAGCGTTGCCACATGTCAACATGTCTGTGGATGTAGATCTGAATAATTATGTGCTCTCTTCTCCCTGTTTAAGTGGTTCTAAATTGATTGGAATAGATTGAAATGGATTCTAAACATTGTTGCTAGGGTTGCTAGACCCAGTAGTGTGACTGCTTTCAAGATTTCGGTGTATTTCAAGGTCTGCTACCACTACTGTTAGATAGTACCAGTTTTTTGAACCCAGTCTTCCTGTCCTCACATGCATTGCATATGCATATGAATTCCAGCACATTTCTATATTGGCCCACAATGTGGTTTTATCATCATCATGAGCTCATTTTATGTCCCCACCACTGGGGCACTTACAAAAAAGGGTATAATTTATTTTATATTTTTAAAAAGGTATTTTTTGTACATTTTGCAGCACATAACAATTTTTCATGTTTGTAAAAGAATTGCATGAGTCCAAACATTCTAACTCAAAATTTATTTGAATCAAGAGGTCTTTTGGACTTTTTTGGTTCTGATAATCTAATATTACATGAAAACATTGTAAAAAAGAGTATTTTAGCATTTACACTCTTTTAGTGTTATAGATTATAGAGTACGCCTACATAATATAGAGTCATCATCATCATCATCATCAGCTCATTTTATGTCCCCACTGCTAAGGCACGAGCCTTCCCTATAGATGGATAGGGAGAACGGGCCATAAACCACCATACGGGCCCAGGTTTAATGTGGATTTTGAATGTGAATTTTAAATGTGGGTCCTGGGGGTCGACCGCCTAACGCTCTCGCTTTCGATCGCTTTGAAGGCGAGGCGAGGAGGAGGCGTCATCTTGTCACTTCGAAAGCAATATGAAAGCAATATCGAAAGCTATAGGCTATAGCTTTCGATATTATTCGATATTATATTTCGATATTATATTAGAAAGCGAGGCGAGGGCCTCGCCTTCAAAGCGATCGAAAGCGAGAGTGTTACGCGGTTGGGGGGCTGGATGAAGATAAGAAATATGCTGGATAGTGGGTCCCACGAGCAGTTTGACCTTGTTGTATTGCTGTGTTTCTAAGGATGTGAGATCCAGAAGACAATAAATTATGAAGTTTATTAAAAATTGGCAATGCATCCTATAGCTATACGTCTGGTGTGGTGATCGTCCATCCATAAGGCTTAGGTAGCCATTAGACAGATAGTATGCTTGTTTACCAATTCTGTAAATATGTATAAATATTTTTTTGTAAAAGTTGTAGTAATTTTAGTCCTTTATAGTAACTTATATAAGCCACTAAAATTTATTTATAAAAACTGCAAATCATAATCATTGCCTTTTAAGAAGCAGTGAATTTGCATGGTAATGATTGACTTTGTCAATACTTAAAAGTTTCGTACCTGTGCCATTAATAAATATTAATATCTATATCAAAAGTAAGAGTTGTTCTGCAAAGAATTAGCAAGAGACAAGGTAAGAATCTTACAAATAAAAACTTTTAATATTTTTTTTAATAAAACTTACATTTCAAGATTTTTTCAGTGTCCAATTACATCTATTTTCTGTTCTCTTTACTGTACTTTTTTGTTGTCTATACTTTTTTCTGATTAATGGATGCTGCTAATATCTAGAAGAAGGAGTAGCACCAGAAAACAGCTGTAGGGTAATTTACTACTAAGGCCCACCTAAAATTGTCACTATAAAGAGTAACCCGTTTTAAGCACGTTCCGCCTTTATAATAAAATTGTGGGCTCGTTAAACGAATTGGCAATAAAGAATCAGGCAAAAAAAAATTGCCCAGGGTCGATGGTACAGGTTTGGAGCGGTCGTTATGTCGACGCACCGTTATCGTCTTATTGAACCGCGATGGTGTCAAGCGGGGTCGGAATTCTGCTATTTTAAAATGTGTACAATCATGTTTCAATGGCCTCTGGTTCTGACATTTCTTCCCACAGTCGTATAAGGTCAAAATCAGGCCGTCGGAGGAATCAAAGTTCTGCTGGGTTTTGCACGCTACTTTACCGAGATCACATACGCGCTATATTACTAAGACTAGGTATACCTACCTTCCTTTAAAAATACCCTTTAGGTGCTTTAGCATTTGGGTCCCTCAGTGATTGCTATTCGTGATCCCGAACCCTCCCCGCGGCAGAGAAGGGATGGTACTTGGATTTTTAGTGGGTAGGTCGCTGGAAAAGCTGTATTAAAGTTAACGCTGATACCAATTTTCTTGCACGCAAGTCTATGTCCAGCAGTGGACTGATCTAGACTGATGATGATAATTACTAAGTGTAGTTAGTACTACCTATACCGATAACTTTGAAATCGTTAAATCATCCATTCTTACTTACTTACTCCGATGGCTTAGCGACCCAAAGTGAGGCCTCCGACACAAGGTGATGTCACTGCTCCCTGTCTTGCGCGACCTCTTGCTTGTCGCTGAATTAAAAAATGACAAAAAAATAACATTAAAACTATTCATAATTAAAAGTATGAGAGGAGTGCGTTTATCAGTAGGCAATTGTTACGCGTCTACACCTGCACTTAGGGTTGTCAACCGTACTCTAAAATAGAGTATTGTACTCTATATCATGTAGGCGTACTCTATAATCTATAACACTAATAGAGTATGCTAAAATACAATGTTTTCATGTAATATTAGATTACCAGAACCAAAAAAGTCCAAAAAAGCTCTTGATTCATATAAATTTAGTTAGAATGTTTGGACTCATGCAATTCTTTTACAAACATGAAAAATTGTTATGTGCTGCAAAATGTACAAAAAATACCTTTTTAAAAATATAAAATAAATGATACTCTTTTTTGTAAGTCCGTACTCTTTATTTACCTCCTTTGAAATCAGATGAGTATATCTGATTTATATTATTTCTTCTAATAAAAGTTGGCAACCTTACCTGCACTCCACCTGGTCGGCCGGACCCCTCGCCGACCCCTATTACTCCCAGTCGCAGGATAAACAATTAGATGCACTCATTTTTTACATCTATTCATTTCCAATTTCACTCTTGCCAAAACTACTAACTGCCGATACCATATTGAACCGTAAAACACTGCATTGTAAAGTCTGTATAACTATGACGATGTTATAGGGAATATCAACACATGTGTGTCCACTTCCGTTCAAAATGACGGTTCACGTTTTGCAGTGGATATTCTTACTATCGATAACAAAAGGCAGCTATTCAAATATAAATTTGATATGTAGGTACCTAGTTGCCTAACACGAAGTTAGTCTTGAATTGAGCCACGACGTTTCACTGATTTCTTAATCAATACTGTTATGAAAAATTACTACGCAATTTGTTTAAGATCCAACAAATTATTTTAAAAAAAATTGTTTGAAATAAAATACTTATAATGTATGTCACTACGCTATCGGTTGGTTGTACCATTAATTCTAAGTTTATATGGTGGGAGACTTTGTACTGAGAAGATCCGGCAAAAACTCGGCATTTTTTTCATTATCCACCATAATAAGATTAAGCATCTAAACGATGATGTTTAGTTCTCGCGTATGTTTCACATATTTCCTGATGTTTCGAGCTCTAGGCAGTGCTGAGGAAGCAATAATATAATTAATTTCAATGTCCATAGTTTTCTAGTAAACTTTTTGAAACGTAAAGAAAACTTTGCTTACGGTTATAAATACCAACATTATGAACAGCCATGCTTAAAATCACCTCCACAATAGTTATTTCGTACACATAACCCTTTGTTTTAGGGTGAAACGGTGGAGAAGGTATTATACATTGTCTGATATGCAGACCGCCATCACCAGCATTAATATAGCGAATGGGGCGATTCATCAAACCGCGACACTGACGGATTAACGACCGGAGATCCGCTCGCGCGGCCATGAGATTCGCGGGCGGCGAGTTGCCGGTTCGCGTATCAGGAAAAACACAGCAAATAAAACACAGGTCTAACACAGCAAACCTCCTTTTTTGGTGGATAATTCTGCTTTGGATAGTTAAAAAGGTTGCCCAAAGGATGAATAACATAACTTCGTTATTTTTCTTCTTTTCGCCTGAAACTCGGTCACGTGACCTGTCAGTATTTTAAAGGGTTTAAGGGGGTGCCGCGCGGAATTTCGAAAATTTACGTGTTTTTAGGTCACTGGTGCTAGGCGCTAAATAGGTCATATACATTAAAAGAACTAGTGTAGGTTAGCTTGATCCTCTCACAAGGCCATGGTTGTCTTGGAATTTGAAACAAATACCCAGAAACTGCATAAACAATACGTAAAAGTAATAATATTAAAACTTATTTCTTCAGAAACTTTGTAAATATAGCACAAATGAAACAATGATTCGACATCAAAATGTTTTTGATATTCCGCAGGCCACTGTTGTCTTATTTTTCAATAAAAAAATATGAATATGAAGACTTTTATTATTTTTTACCCAAATGCCTATGATTTTACGAAAGTAAACATGCTCTAATTAAATCACCAGCCTACTCTGTACAGATATTAGTGTGCGTGCGTATTCGTAGTCGTGCGCCGTTGTCATATCACTGCCACGCGCCGCTCGCTCGCTATTATAAAAAAACTTGAAACTCGCAGTTTTGCGTCCGCGCTGCACCCCCTTAAAGCTTTTCTTTTTTCTTTCACATTTTTTTTTTTTTTTACTTCTACCTCCAACATGATCGGAGCCTATTTGTCGCAATTTTTCATTCATGTCAGTTCTCACTTTTATTCTTCTCGCACTGTCATTTTGCATACTACTCATTCATCCATCACCTTACATTCCGAGCAGTGGGTGTTCTGCTTTTATTTCTTTTGACATTATATACTTTAGGATAAATGCATGTAACGTGAAAGTTTAATAGTCTTATGAAAACTAAACAGTTCAGTGACAAAACGTAATAATAATATGGTAATTAATGTCTTATGCTGTTATATTTGTTTAAATGGTCGTGAAGATTTCATGTGATAATCACCTTCGTCCATAATCGTTAACGTTAATTATTCTGATGCTCTCAAGAAAATGTGTTGGCATAACTGAATTTATAAAATTATCATAAATTTAGATACAATGAAAAGGTGCTATGATTTTTAATTACTGAATTTCAAATGTTCGCTGTTGGTTTGGAAATAACAACTTTCTGTTTTTGTTGTGGACTTAATGTATTAATAATCTATTAAACGATAAACATACTAGGGTAATTATCATAGTAAACGTTGATTTATTTAAATTACACTTAAATATGATACGATACTTTATTATCATTGACCGAAATCTAATTAAACTTGATTGCTCATCGAATTCGGCAAATAAATGACGCTATTTGTATATCCCGCGTTATTCACAATGTACCTATAAATAAAGTCCTTTAAAATTAATTACCTGACACGCTTATCTATTATGTATGACATTAATCAGTAAACTTTATAGTAAGCCCACACCACCTACATCTACACACCACATAATTGTTTTGATGTAACAACTGTTGGTGACCCAAATAAACTTAAAAAATAAAATATTTTAAAGAGGTATAATGTATGTTTGTATGTAGACATCTATAGAACCTCTTAACCAATTTAAAAAAATATTTTACTAATAAAAAGCTATACTATACCTGAGTGATATCTATAGGCTACATTTTGTCCCAGTAAAACATCATAATATTCCTTTAGAAATTCTTGTATTTAGTAACAATGTAAATTAAAAATTAACAGGGCGCATCCCTGATTAAAAATATCACAGGAACACTAATGAAGTAGGTAAGTAAATAGCATATAACTGTTCCTCCCTATGCTGGGCAAAGGCCTCTATCATTGAAATCAAGTCAATTGATGAGTATTGGCTTAATCAACACGCTTGCCAGATACGGGTTGATAATCACAAACCTATGGGTTATGTATCGATAAATCCGAAACACACTGGCCAACCTGGGGGTCGACCGCCTAACTCTCTCGCTTTCGATCGCTTTGAAGGCGAGGCGAGGAGGAGGCGTCATCTTGTCATTTCGAAAGCAACATGAAAGCAATATCGAAAGCTATAGCTTTCGATGTTATTTGATATTATATTTCGATATTATATCAGAAAGCGAGGCGAGGGTCTCGCTTTCAAAGCGATTGAAAGCGAGAGCGTTAGGCGGTTGGGGGGCTGGAAATTGAAACTGGGACCATCGAGTATCAGGCCGAGCGTTTTGCCACTCACCAAGTGTAGGGACCTACCTACTTTAAACATTAATTCATTACACGACATGTTTATTTTAAGTCAACCTAAAGGTTACATTACAGACCACAAGTATAATGGCTTTTTACAAAGGTTAGCTTAGCTGTCGTTCTCGAATTCTTATTTGATGAACAAAAACTGTGTTCATAATTTCGAGATTATTTGTCACCTCACCGATGAGGATGAGAATCCTTGCGAGCCAGTAAAGTAAACAGTTAAAACTGTTTATGTGAATAAACTTAACTCAAGGTTTGTCTTTTATTTATTTAGCTAAAAACAGGATTTTGCCCTCTATTATTTGAGAAATCATATATACGGCCATTTACGCAACCGAGTTTAAAAGTAATTTTGATGCTTTTTGCACACCTTAAGTCGAAAAACAAAACTTGACATTTGATTAATAAAGAAAAACCAGCGAAACAAACTTTAGGGAGTTTCGTTTTAATGAAAACATTGTCCCGGTGTCACGTTTCGAAACAACAGGGAATTTGTTACTTGTTATAGGCAATTGTTTGAAATTTTCATTGTCTAAACATGTCGCTAAGGTTTGTGGTTAACAGGACACATTATAAAAGCGGCCAAGTGCGAGTCGGACTCGCCCATGAAGGGTTCCGTAGCAGCAAGTAACATAATATAAAAGTTCTTGTAGTTCGTTGATTGAATGAAAGGTAAATTGCGGTTTACGATTTATGACGTATTAAAAAAAACTACTTACTAGATCTCGTTCAAACCAATTTTCGGTGGAAGTTTGCATGGTAATGTACATCATATATTTTTTTTAGTTTTATCATTCTCTTATTTTAGAAGTTACAGGGGGGGATGGGGGACGACACACATTTTACCACTTTAGAAATGTCTCTCGCGCAAACTATTCAGTTTAGAAAAAAATGATATTAGAAACCTCAATATCATTTTTGAGTTTCAGTTCTAAGTATGGGGAACCGCCAAAATTAATTGTTTTTTTTTTCTATTTTTGTGTGAAAATCTTAATGCGGTTCACAGAATACATCTACTTACTAAGTTTCAACAGTATAAATTCTTTTAGTTTCGGAAAAAAGTAGCTGTGACATACGGACGGACAGACAGACATACAGACTTGACGAATCCATAAGGGTTCCATTTTTTGCCATTTGGCTACGGAACCCTAAAAATATGCTTAAGTTCCGTCTAATTAGACAAAATTAGGTATATGCAAAACTATTAGTCAAAACTAGTAACGTTTAGCAACCTCCTTCTTTGACCAATTTATTTACCCATCTTAGTTACCGTCATTATTTAAATGAGCTAAACATACCGCAAGCATACGACCTTCAAGTACATTCCTAGGGCAAGAGCTGAATAGCTCAAACACTTTACTTTTCACTCGTATATCAACCGTACATCACAAATCGTCTCGGTCATTAGAGCGGACCACACCTCCTCCACCACGAGTGTATCGTTCATTTTTATCACCATCACTATAATTGAAAGATACAGTGATTGTCGTGACGGGCATGCGTATTCTATTTTCGCTATTGGTTGCGAATTCGTGTGTACTGAATCTGAATGACGTTAGCTATGAAAGGTCGTGTGGCACCTCTTATTGTTGGGAGGTATGTCATCGAATATTGAAATTCTGTAACAAATAGCCATCGACGATGTTTATGATATGGTACATTTATGGTATGACATAGTTTTGACATTTAAAGAATACTTTCCTTCCGCAACACGATTTATCCGAGTAGAGTCACAGATTAGTTAATAGTACTGTCGAGTTCCTATGCTAGACCTAATAGATGCCCTAGGGTTATCTGAATTGAATACCCAAAGGAATCTGTTAAGGTCCGAGATTCGCTCAAGGAATGCAATGTAACGTTTCTCATGTATGTTACTTTGTGAATAAAAATAAATATATTTTGTTTATTTATTTATCATAAATCCGGTAACACTGTAAAGGATACTGGTCAATAGCAATGTCGTCCAAAAGAAATATTCTTTCTAAAAAGATAATTTCGAATAACAGAAATGGTTTTGTTCTACTTTCGAAATAGAACTATCGCTATGCGCTTAGTATTCTCCAATCAGAAGAACTCCGAGAGGTTTCAAAGTTAGTTCCATGTGGGGATTCCACTTTCAGATATCATTTATAATTAATCCTTACAGATACTTTATGAGTTAAACGGTATTTTCCATTATTTCGTAATGTAAAGGCTTCGTAGATATCATGATACCGCCCACATGACAAGAGACTAGTAAATGTCAAGCACGTACAATACGCACTATTGGAAAGATAAATATTATAACCGATAGTGAACTTATTATTATCCTGTAGACTATCTTTTCACATTTTGTCTCTTTCCACGTGTTACGGTAGATCTTAATTTTATTAGAATTATTGTGTATAATTGTTAACTAATAAAATTAATTAATAACTGACGACTTAAAGTGACCACGACCAGCTCCAAGAGCGAAACGATAGAAAAGAAGAAGTATATAAAGATTTTCTTATTTTGTTAGAGACTTAACATGTATGTACGCATGAGTTTTTGTTTTGAATAATTTATCAACGAGTTCTGCAACAAAATATTCAACACACTGTTGTAAATCAAAATCTGAAAATAACACCTAATCTGGATTAACCTCATCGTATGACGTACAAAGAGAAATCGTGTTTTTTTCTGTCCCGCTTTTAGTAAATATAGTAAATAAGTTATACAATACGTATGGCCCTGTTGTTGGCATATTATATCAGTCTTATGATGATACAGATAACATCGTGTTGACTAAACATGCCACCTTGTTCGTGTTTTGTTTATTTGGCAGGCCTCACCCAACATAGATAGAGAGGCGTACAATGTACGCCTGCCTCTGGGTGCCTAGTGTTTTGTTTACTATCCGTATTCATTAGATTAAGTTTACGAAATCGAAAATTAGTATGGCATTGAAGCAGCGCCTCCTGGCGACACACGAGAAGAGAAATTTTGCCATACAAATTGTCGTTTTCGTTTTAACGTGATCGAATGGCGTATGAAACTCGCACTTGGCACCCTGATCTTAAAAGTAGTATTAGTTTACTTCGATTTTCACATGCCTACACGACCAGCCGAGGATTTCTTCTGTAGAAGGCTTAACAGACTACAGGCTAGACTTGTAGGCGTTTTTCACACGGTTTCCCTGAGGGTTTCGATTGCCAATGCGCCTCTACCATCAGACGCAGGAGCGGGCAGTGTTTTCTTGTTATGATTGCCGGTTGTCGGCAAGCGAACATACGTCTCACCTGATGGAACATACGGCCCACCTGATGGAAAGCCACCACAGCAGTTTTTATAGACTTGCGACACCACGAAAGCTGACGATTGCTGACCGTGTAGCTTTACTTCATATGGTTCTTCTTATGATCGTTGCAGCCCAAAGCTGAGTGTAGGCCTCTCCCTTTTTTAACCATCTCTCTCTGTTGGTAGCCATTCCAAACCAGTTCTTACCAGCGACTCTATCGATATCATCTTTCCACCCTTCCCATATGTATCTATGCCCTGTATTTCATATGGATCTTTAACTAAACTAAGTCACAGTAACCTAAAACGCCCTGGAGGACATGGTCAATACCTACTGTTAAACAAAAAAGCTGGAACGTATCCTCCGGTACGAAGGTATTCAAGAAGTTGAAGTACTTCTTGAATACCAACAACGGATTTTCTTGAAGTCCACTCTGTATCTTATGAGCTTTTCACTGCAAATGTAACTTTGTAATCCTATATTATATATATGTGATTACAAAGTTAATCTATCTCTGCATTGAGGCATAATGCTACCACCACAAGCTTCAGTAGTCTACCGTGACTGTTCCATTCCACCTTCTTGCTCATCATAACATTACAGCGTAGCAAATTAAAAAGTAGTAGGTACTATGTTGTAATTTCGTTTCGTTTTGGCCTTTACCTCACCTTAGGTAAGTGGTGATATGGCTAAGACATGGTAGAGATAGGAATCTTTAACTATCAAAACACGATAGCTATTAACACGATAAATACTACACCACAGAGACGGTAAAAACTAAAAAATTACCTCGTTAACTAACGTATACGTTCCTGACCTTATAAAAGGAAATGGTTTCCTTCGATACAAAGCAATAATTACGATCTAAACACTCTTTTGATCGGAACGGACGGAACTAACGCAATCCATCAGCGTGTACCTCATGAATCAAGATGATTAATCACCGGACGGACAGATCAAACCTATTGCTATAGCAACACGGTGCCACGCGATAGTTGAAACAATGTCAGAAATAAATCAATAACCAATCAGTGGCTGTGTGATTCTGTGGCTCGCTCGCTTCGGATTTGGACGGAATATAAAGTTTATGGAAATGATGTTTTTAGGACAGTGTCTGCGTATTATAAAAATCGTTGGATTCTACTTTTCACACAACTCTAGTTTAAATCAAACTATGTTGTTATGTGCAAATATATATCATAAATTAATTAATGGAATCATGTTTTACTTTGCGGAAATCGATGGCGCAGCGTTACCCAATCGGATATCGGTTTTGATGTGATGTTCGCTTGCATCCATTGATCCTTCTGCATGTGCATATTTTGCGTACTGCATCCAAGCTTAATGATAATAAACGAGTGATTAAGCGGAATTTACACTACATATTATTTCAATTGCATTTCTGTGTAGGTATTATAAATTTATTCAATTATTCATTTTTGAATAAGGTAATTATAACAGTCCAATAGACTTTAGAACTCACTTTGAAGTTGATAGATACTGTTTTGTTTTAAACAAAATATCACTATTTCATTGGACTTATAACTTCGTTGTTGTTAATATATTAATTACTAGTTGTCGCCCGCGACTTGTTCGCGAAAACTACACTATCCCACAGGAACCTGTTACCGGGATAAAAAGTATCCTATATCCTAGTCCGGGTCATGGTCTGTCCATGTGCAAAGTTTAATATAAATCCGTTTAGTCATTTCCACGTGATGCGTGGTCAAATAAACAGACAAACATAAACAGACAAAAATTCTAAAATCTGTTGGAACGTGTTCTGTTATCGATTCTAAGTATCCCCAGACCACTTTTTTCGAATATGTTCCATGTACAGACTTTCGACCCTCTTTAGCTTTATTATATGTTAGATATTAAGATCAACACACAACCATTACGATTTGTGGGGACGTTTTATAAAAGTAGAATCGAGGCACAGCACAGGCAGTTTAAATTTAAAATGTTCAGTATAATTTTCTGTCCCACCACATAAGCCAGTCTTGTTCTGTGCTAAGCCAGGAGTTGCCCGCGACTTGCCTTATGTCTTCGAATCACCGCACCACGACTTATTTTTGCTCTTAGTTTATTAGATCACGAAATATCCCGCAAGACTCAAGAAATTGCAACTTTCCTATTTTCGTATTAAATCTAAATAAACAATGTGATAAATGCCATTCATATTTATAAAACTGTAATAATTGTTCGCATGTATTATATTGCATTGGATTTGTTTCAGTATTGACGCTTCAATGGCACGAGCGAAAAATATATTTTAAATTGAATGGAGAAATGAAATATTGGAGTCACGCGATTCCCCAGCGTTGTTAATCTATTAAAAGTAGGTTAATTGATTTTTTGTTACATGTTCTTTATATTTCTTTTTTTATATATATTGTGTTTATATCGAGCATGATTACCACCCCCACCCCATTATGATACCTATATATACGAATTGAATATTAGTTAAAAATCTAAGCGCACCACATTATTTGCTCGATTTACTTGATTTTCAAATCAATACAAAAATACAAAGGCTTGATTTACTGACTACATTCTTCATTTATCAAACTCTTGAACCTAAAACGCTCGTATATGACGTAGACAAGGTATAAGACGGGTTTCGACTGTCTAGTGGTTAAGCACCGGTCTCAGACCCAAAGGTCTCAGGTTCGATTCCCAGAATACTTACATGTTTGTGACTTTATGTTTACGCCTGACTTGCTACCACCATCTTATCAAAATCATGTCGCTATAACATCAATGTTAGTAGCATTGCTGTGTTCCGGCAGCTAGAGATAAGATAGCCAGTGCCTCAGTAATTGAGGATTCCGGTTGAAATGCGTTTCCACCTTCGGACCTTATCATAACTTAACATCAGATGAGTTGAAGACCAAGTTCTTATGCGTAAGATATAAAAAGATCACGGATATTAATGCGACAAAAATCGCGAGCGGTCGCTAGTTATCACTGCGTAGTTTAAAACAAAGTCGCTTCCCGCTGTCTGTCTGTCCTTATGTATGCTTAGATCTTTAAAACTACGCAACGGATTTCAATGCGGTTTTTTTAATAGATAGAGTGATTCAAGAGGAAGGTTTATATGTGTGTAGGTGGCGCTGCGCTGCCATAGGGTTCTATAGGATACGGGTGTTCACTCAAGCGGACGAAGTCGCGAGCGGGCCGCTAGTTACATAATAAATAGATCTTTATTTAGACTTGCAACACTGCAAAACTCTGTCCCTATTGTTATTGTAACTCAATTGATGATGTCCGAAACAGTTAGCCCACAAAAGAAGTGAGTTTTCACAAAACCGAACCGCAATCGTTTCTGCAATGTCACCGTTGGACTGTTGCTGTGCTTTCGTAACGTTTCTTCGTGGCCGTTTGGCAAATTTTTTGTCGTCTAATAATGAACTCAATCGTGTTCTACCGATATTGAATTAGTCTAAAGGAAATGCGAAACTAAACTAAATGAAGTCTCTTATTATCGGAGGCCAAGACTCACCTTGGCTCGCTGTGACAACTAAGTTAGTTATAATGATAGTTATAATTAAGTTAAGTTAGTTAGTTAAAATCATTGGTATGGAAGTACAAATTCTATCAGTACAAACAAGTACACATCAGTTACATGCCGGTAAGGAGTTTGTGGTTTGATATACTTTTGAGATAAACGTCAAAATCTTGTTAGAATGTGCTTGGCATTGTGTGATAGAGGTAAAAACTGTTGTCTGTCTTTAAATTACGCATCGTTTAAGTTAACCTTTAATCTGTCGTCTGCTGTAAAAACAGACAATAGAAGTTAATTGTTTGTAGGACGGAAATGGCACTATTCAGCCAAAAGGTTAATAGGGCTGTTCCGATAATTGGACACCATAATTTTATCTTTATTACCTTAATATAAGGTCGAAAGCAGATGAGAAATTTCAACATGCTTTGCTCATTAAACGTCATCGTAATGTACAATTCAATGTAATCGATACAATATAAAAAGAATAATCCTGCCCCACCAACGCTCAGCTAGCGACCTAACAAGCTGAAATATTAATTATTTGTTCCTTTTATGATGTAGGTAGACGGTTGAATTTTCCGAAGCTTTCTCGCTAAAACGCTAGTAATAAATAAATCAATCAATCGTTTATTTATTTATTTATTTATTAGGAAATTCTACAGCTTTTTTTACAAACACATTTTAACTTACTTATTTCAAGATACTTAAGCCAATTAGAGAATTCCACAACAATGACTAATTCACTAACTAGGTACACATTAAGAATAACAAAAGGCACTTGACAACATATTATGCTCGTGTTCAATAATCAGTGTACAATCTGTCTTAAATAACTTACATTTACATTAAATAACTTACATTTTCACGAATAAATTAAGCCACAGACCAAAACCCTACAAACAAAAATAAATAAACATATTTATACATATACATATATATATATATATACACATATACATAAAACATTACAATTAAACTTACACATTCATGCACACGACTGCCAACATACACAGACTGCACACTAGACCACCACAAACTGCAAAACTTCCTCAACAGATCCTGAACCTTACGCATATGACATATGGTTGAACATCTATTGAAGAAATCCGACAGCTCCAGATAGGTTGATAAATTAAAATTAAACTTAAACAACAAAAATCGCAAAAATCGCTAATATAAATATAAAACACTTACTAAGCTACATTTTACAAGGATCTGTCACTATTTGAGATCGAGATCGAGATAAATATTCGGGATAAATGCTTTCCTTTTTAGGGACCGTTTACCAATATAATCTGCGCTTGGATTACGGATTAAAGATTCATCCATATTCAATACTAGTAGCCGTTCAAGGTTCATCTCTAGGCGTGATTTCCGTGTGAAATAACAAAATATTCCGATAATATTTATTAATTTGATTCCATGCCGGCCGTCCGTTGTCCGCGGCCCTCTCCCAGGTAGGCTGGTGAGTCGGCCCTCTAGTGCCCTCTACTTTTGTGCTTTCACACAAAAAGGTCGCCCTTTCCGTGTAAAAGTTACGCATTGTCGGAATAGTTACTTCATTCCGCCTGGGAATTCGCCTGTCTGAAATAACTAATTGTGTTAATATTCAAGCGCCACGTGTATGCCATAGCATTACTTGAGAACGGCTCGTCCGATTTGGCTTATTTATTGTGTTCATATTTGTCAGGACAAGGTTTGTATAACAAAAATGGTTTACAAAATGGTAAAACCGTTAAGGGATACGGGTCTCTGAAGCGGATGAATTCGCGAGCAGGCCACTAGTAAAATATAATCATCATCATCATCATCAGCTCATTTTATGTCCCCACAGCTGGGACACGAGCCTTCCGGATGGATAGGGAGAACGGGCTATAAACCACCACGCGGACCCAGTGCGGGAAGGCACGTAAAGCCGTTGGTCCCGGCTGCATTAGCAGTCGTTAACAACCACCAACCCACACTAGTAAAATATAATTTAAAAAAAATCTATCATTGACTGCCCAGCCTACGTCTGCCGTTGTTGGTCAGCTTCCGACCGTTCAATAGTTAGTCGAGATGTAATTGTAAGAACGATTTAAGAACATACATAAAAAAATACTAACAGTGGAACATAGCTTACCTTACCTTACCTTCTCCTTTTTTGAAGTCGGTTAAAAACTAAAAATACGTGTTGGTAGTTTTGCTTTGACGACCTGACGACTCCTCTAACCGCCTTACAAATAAACAAAGAATAAGATCCGAATAGTTATTCCGTGTTTTGTTCCTGTCATGTAAATGTCATTTCAAATTAGAGTAAAAGAGACAAAACACGGAATAACTATTCGGACCTTATTCTTTGTTTATTTGGAAGGGGGTAAGACTATAAGTTAAGGTATTGTTTGTTGAAATAAATATTAGATCCGCTTATGCGTATACATAACAATAATAATACAATTTAACGGATTAATTAAAGTTTTTATATACAGACTTTACTATGAGATTAAATGTTTAATATTACCATAATTCATCTATCATTATCTTTCATAGTTTTTTTTGCCAACAAACAAGTGCTCTACTGTGTATAAACTTTATTGGAAACCAATTAAGAAGGATTTAGTTTACTGACAGAATTGTAAATTTCTTTAATTTGGTTACGTTAATTGTGTTGGTTTAGGATACTGGATAATTTTGAAAACGGTAAATAAAATCACACTGAAAATCTATATGTTGGGTAGAACATGCTTTTATATTATTTATCTTTGTAGTACCTTACAATGCTAATTCACGATAATTTAGATTTTTAAATTTTTCCTACTAAAAATATTAGATCATCGATCGATCGAAAAAATAAGTAAATACTGAAGTTCTTTGGGCACACAACTCGCAAAGAAGACTCAATGGAGTGTTTTATAGTTTATATTTATTTATTCATCTTAGCTTAAGACTATCTTTTATTTTTATATGTAAATAAAAATTAAAATAAATAAATAACCTGTGGTTCCTCACAAATAAGATCGGAAGACCTCCATTTGACTATTAGATTCCTCACTCACTTCCTAAGACACAATGCTTTCAATAATAGCCAAATGGAGACGCATCAAAAGAGCCTTCATTCACCAAGACCCACCCATAACCACGAACAATCTGTCAAAACTAAGAAGAAGTACCTATGTGGCTAGCAGGCAGAGCTTCCTTCGTTGTACAATACAGTTATTATTACTAATTCTGTAGTGACATATGCGCATGCGCACACCGTCGTATATGTTGACTAGTGGACCCGGCGGACTTCGTACCGCTTTGATAGTTTTCATTCATTCCCGTGGTAATATCGGGATAAAAACTATCCTATGTGTTAATCCAGGTCAATCTGTATGCCGAATTTCATCCAAATCCATTCAGTAGTTTTTACGTGAAAGAGTAACAAACATCCACCTTGACAGTTTCCATTCATTCATGTGGGAATATCGGAATAAAAACTATCCTATTTGTTAATCCAGGTTATAAACTATCTGTATGCCGAATTTCATCCAAATCCATTCAGTAGTTTTTACGTGAAAGAGTAACAAAAATCCATCCATCCATACTTACAAACTTTCGCGTTTATAATATTAGTAGGATTATATTCGTATGTAGTTGTAGTAACTACTACAACAATGTAGTAGACAATCGAAACCGACGTACAACACAATATACAGGAGAGTTTTCAATTCCGATACTGAATTTCGATCGATATTAATATCGGAATAGCAAATATTCGTTATAAATTACATACATTGGTCGTAATGTTGGATTGGATACAAAAAAAATGTTTTAAATCAAATTCTTTAATTTGGTACCAATCTTAGTTGCAGTATCGGTATTATTAAGATTAAATCACAGATTTCTCATTATTATCCTATACTTATTTATTACAATTAAAACTAACTCAAAATCAACATTATTTCAAAATATGCAAGCAAACTCAACAACAATTATTCAAAATAAGTCTAGGTATGTTTATTTTTTAAACGCATGTTTTTTTTGTAATATGTTCTCAATACTTATAACTATTTAAACTAACTTAGAATCAACATTAGTAATATGTACTTCTTATAATTTCAAAAATGCAAGCAAAATCAACAACAATTATTTAAAATGAGACTAGGCGTTTATTTTTTAAACGCAACCTGTGACAAATGTGGCGCGTGCTCATAAGCTTTATTTATAACTCAAATAAGAATGTTTGTCTGATTCCGATATTACGATATTGGATCACACAGTATCGTATTTGTAATATCGGAAATCGCGTTCCGAGATTACGATATTCCGAGATTCCGAGATTCATGCCCTACCCGGGACCTTAGAGCGCTTTGCCATTCGGTCGCCGCTGCTTTAACGTAATATGACGATAAAATAGTAGTTTTGTAATATTGTTTAATCATAAAAAGTGACTCTGATCGTATAAACTGGGACGGTCGACAAACCCTGTGAATAATAAAATTTTATACGTTTTACAGCAACGGTCCAACGATATTTTTATCGTTATTGTCGTGTAAATATTGATATCGCAACGTTTTATTAAAATATATAATACTAACGCCCAAGTGGTTGTAACCAGGACATTTTGTAATTTTGGAGATGGTTTCGTAATTTCCAACTAGAATTACTGGTCGCGTTCGCGAGACGCTCGAAATCGTGGTCGATGCCTTACCTTCCCTAAATGCTGGACCTACATGCTTGATGTACATTTAGAATCGTGTGAAAGAGATAGCTGCTGGCTGCAGTAGATGCACCAGGGTGCCTAGTGTGAGTTTTGTTTACTAACCGTATTCATTTGATTCGATTACTATTTACGATAGCAAAAACGAAAATTTGGATGGCAAAATGTTACTCTTCTCGTATGCTGCCAGGAGGCGCTGCTTCAATGCCTTACTAATTTTCGTTCTCGTTAACGTGATCGAATAAATAATTTTTACAGCGTAACGGGACTATTTTAGGGTCGGCGAGTAACTATTTTTTTTTGAGTAACTTTGCTGATTGCTTCAGTTACAATTCACCGAGGTACAATTCTCCGAGGGGTTCGGATCGGATCGGGGAGTGGGACAACCCGAGGGCGCCTCTAAAGGCTCGGACCTCGGCTCGGGTTGACCGGGTCGTGGGTGTGGGGAGAAGCGCCCAGGTTCCCCAGCCCACGAGATCGGGCGGGGGAGGAACTAAAGGTTCCTCAAGCCGTAGTAAGCGAACACAAAGCGCTGTAGGAATGGAATAGTATCACGCAAGCTTGTCCCCGTACCCTACTACATTCTTCGTGGTATTGGTTCGTAATCAACTAGATTCTCCGAAGCGGTGTATAATACAATTACCACTAGGTTCTTTTCAGCTACTTCAGCGTGACGTATGTGTAACCAAATAAGAGAAAACACCTGTCGTACTTACTTTAATTATCGCAATGGTATTGGCAGTCCTACCCTGTATTTACAGCGCTACATCACACAATAAGGTGACCCAGGAGGTAAGCTTCGAATAGCTCTGAACAGACCGAGCGCAGCTGTTGCTAGATTTCGTGTTCGTGTGAGGTTGTCGAGTAGGGTTTGTCGAGCGGGTTTTGTATGAAGCTTTGAGGAGCTCGATGGCGCAGTGGTTAACGCGCTCAGTCTGCGAGTGCTGAGGTTAAGCAACTTTCGCAAAGACCGGTCTTCGGATGGGTGACCAAAAATTTATCATCTCGAGCTCCTCCGTGCTTCGGAAGGCACGTAAAGCCGTTGGTCCCGGCTGCGTTAGTAGTCGTTAACAACCACCAACCCGCACTGGGCCCGCGTGGTGGTTTATGACCCGTTCTCCCTATACATCCATAGGGAAGGCTCGTGCCCCAGCAGTGGGGACTAACGGTGTGCGGATCTGCTATTTCAATTAATATAGCATAACGTTATGCTATATTATAATAATATGATATTTTTACTGCTATAATATAGCACCTGAAATTATTTTTTTTACCTAATATTCACTGATCGATTGCGATTCTTATTTGTGATGTGCTATTCTACTTATTATGATTCGATTTGTTGGTTACGCGTAGTATTTAAATTTAGGTACTTAAAACGTTAGTATTATCAACAAAAACAAAGCGATTTGCACGTTTACTTGCACCGAACGTAACACTCGGCTGATTTGAATTCGTATGATTATTATTAGTAATAAATGGGTGAATCAACTTTTTAGGCACTCTTTTTACGTCCTCACTGATAATATTGAAAAAAAAGACCATAAAAAACTTTGAACTTAAAAGAACTTAAATTAATTAAAAAGTTAGAGCTATTCCATTACTGTTCTCAATATCTTATAAATGTTTTTTTTATTATTATTTGTCAGTTTCGTAGTAACGCAGTTGAGGAAAAATACTCCACATAGTAATAAACCTTGTCCCTGATGGTACCCTTGATGATACTTCTCTACATAACTTTAATAAGTTACTTACGAAGCTTATATTTTTACATTGTATTTTGAAAAAACAACAATCACACTCTTATGTAAACCGTCCAAACATAGAATTTTTTAATTATTCAATTTTTAGCAAATTTTTATTTGTTTGTCCCTAACACTGAGTAAAAAATCACATCCACTGCGTTACCGCTATAATTCACAAATTTAGACAAAGATGGCGTTATACGCGTCGCCAACGCTAGCTCGTGTATCTAGCCCTCTGTACTCATTATTCGACACGGTCAACGTCGCTCCGATTGGTCATCAGTGTGGCGTGAGCTCTCAAGTGGTGCGCGTGGGTTAATTGTTGGTGTACTGCGTTACCGCCAAAATCTTGGTAATTATCATTACTTTTTCAATGTTATTACTAAATATCAAAGCCATATTGGTCTGAAATCAAAGTCGATGCCGTAAAATAGATATTAATTTAATGTAGATGCAGTAATAGGGTTTATTCCAAAAATCTTCTACTGCGTTACCAGTAACGCCAGAGAATGTAAGACCACTTCCATATGAAAGTGCTCTTACATTCTCTGGCGTTACATGCACTTAAAGGTATCAATTTCACAAAAGTAATAGTTTTATGCTACAACATTTATACTACTATTAATTAAACATTAGGTCGGTTAATTATTATTATTATTACCGGTTGTTTGACAACCCGGATGTGGGTAAAAAATAAGGGGAAGAAAGAAAGTGAAAAAAGACAGATCAAGGGTTTATAGACAAAACGAGAAATTAAAGCTAGAAAATGAGAAACTAAAGCGGAAATAAGAAAAATATAAAAAAAAAATTCAAAGAAGGAATGAAGCAAAGACTGACAAAGCAAGTAAGATAGCTGAAGATACAAAATACAAAATTCTTAGCGGCGCTATTAAGAAAACCTTTAAAGTTAAGAAAGGAACGAGAAACAATAAAAAAATATTTACTTCATCCGAAATAAGAGACTCAAGGATAAAGAAAAAGCTGCTGATGGAAAATTTTGGAGTTGACAAAATTCTAACAACTGGTACATCTTTAAATAAAGAGAAAATAATCAAAGACGTAACGTAGAAAAAGTTTCCCTGGACATCTCTAAGGCTTTCGACAGAGTTTGGCACGATGGGCTTATCAATAAAATTCCATCATATGGCTTACCTGCTAGTCTATGTGCCTGGATTTCAGACTTCCTGCGAGACCGATCGATTCGAGTAGTCATTGATGGCTGCTCATCCGATCAATTTGCGATAAACACTGGGGTCCTACGGGGGTCAGTACTCTCTGCGACACTTTTTTTTGCTGCACATCAACGACCTGTTAAAACCCGGTGTACTTGGGTACGCAGATGACAGCACTGTCTTAGAGAGTTATACATCCAACGCACGAACTGGTGGAGCTCAGATCCAGTTTTTGAGAGAGACCATGTTTGAGCGTTTGAACTCATCCTTGAGGGAAGTATCCGATTGGGGTGACGCGAACCTGGTCAAGTTCAACGCCACCAAAACACAGGCTTGTCTATTCTCCGCTAAACGGAGTTCTTTCACCCTTACTCCTACTTTCCGATGTGTCTCTGTTCCCATTTGCGACCATCTTGAGCTTCTTGGTATGAAACTGTCATCGACCCTAAATTTCAACTCCTACCTGGAATCGAAAGCACAACTTGCCGCAAAAAAGCTGAGTATCCTCTCAAAGGTGAGAAGGTACCTCCATGAGGGGTATTTGCCGTAATCGCCACGCTTGGCAGGCGGGTTGGCGATCGCAGTTGATTAAGAGTAACCTCAGAGAGATGCTGCTGCCCATCCTCTGGAATGATCCCTTAGTCGGCTTTTACGACACCCTCGGGAAGATATGGGGTGGTGCAATTCTTTATCCCCGGCACCACACAGGGGAAGAAGGCTCATTGACGATGACGAACTGTTTCACGCCAAGCTGCAGAGCTTAGAACATCGGCGCCAGGTCGCAAGTCTTTCGATTTTTTATCGGATTCACTTCGGAGAGTGTGCAATGGAATTGTTCAATTTGGTTCCTCCATCACCTTTCTATCACAGGACAACCAGACAAACCGCGCGACGCCATAGTTACACAGTAGAGATTCCACCCATGCGTACGAAGCGTTTTGCGTCCACGTTTTTCTTACGTACCGCAAAGCTGTGGAACTCCTTGCCTCAGTCTGTTTCCTATCAAACATAATATTGGGGCCTTCAAATCACGAGTGAATCGGTACCTTCTAGGCAAGCATGTTACATCGTAGGCTACATCATCACTTACCATCAGGTGAGATAGTAGTCAAATGCAAGCCTATCGAATTATATAAAAAAGGTTACACCGGAGAAAGAAGGCAAAGTAATTGCTTACTTTCTCAGGCGTTACCATTTTTTTTCTCTTGCGTTACCAAAATGTCCCTTGGTTATTTTTAAGTTTGAAGAAGATTACTTCACAAATTATTTTTCTTTAACGATAATATGTTTATATTTAACTTTATTAAAGTTTATCACATCCTAATGTTTATAGTGTTTGATGCTGATTGTTACCTTTTAAGATTTATTTCAAAGTTAAGTGTTAAAATGTGTCCAAAGTAACGCAGTGGAGATTCAACTCAATATAACTTTTATTTTAAGTTAATAAATGTTCCTGCCTATGCAAAAATACTGCTTCTAGAATGTAATAAATGATTATTTTCTAATATTCACAAAATTGTGGTTTCATTTTTCGATAAAACGTTTTTAAAATAGTAACGCAGGAGATACATAACGCTACTCTTAGTCACTTTTTCCCTTAAAACTCAATAAAAAGAGTTCAGACATCGTGACACATACTAATTTAGGATAATTTGATAATTATATTTTTGAAATGTGTTGCATTTTTTAAAATATCATCATAAAATATTATTAGTTGTTGTGTAAAATTTTCTCCACAAAGGAGTGGCTAAAAAGTTGATTCACTCAAATAGCAGTAAAAATATCGTTTTGAATATTTTTGGTGATTTAGAATATTAGGCCTTATGTCTTACGTATGTACTTACTTACTTACTTATCCATAGTAGTAGTTCATACGTCAAACCAAAGACATACGATATAAAGAATAGGTCGGTAAAACAGTCCCAAAATTAGGTTTTCTTGACTTAAAGCAACTTTTAATAGGTGTCGCTACCGTCTCAAAGCAACTGTCTAATCTACCGTGGAGTTTCCACACCGACGAAACTAGATGGCGTTGGTTTACCGATAAAATTATTTTATTGGAAAAATTATTATTTTATAGTTATTGTTATATTCTCTATAACGTTACAATATATTCGTTATCTAATATAACGATCAACTCTAGTGGGGACATAAAATGAGCTGATGATGATGATGTTTGTATGAAGCTTACCTTCTGCCAGTCTTCATTTTGTGGCTACATTTACGCCCGGCGGACGTTTTATCGGCACTATCTTCCCGATACCGGCGGGCGTTCCGTTTGATGGCCCTTGTTACTTGGCTGTGTAAACAACGATGTACCTATCTACCTACCATACGTGGATAAGTTGTTCGACCAATAAAAACGACGAATATTGTTTATAGACGGATGTGCCGGTACCAATGTTTATGCTCCTTTTAGTTTGGGGACACATTGCGAGCAAATAAAACTTATGGCTCACACTTTGCGTCTGCCCTGAAAGCAAATAATGTTTTAGTTTAGTAAGACTTAGTAACTTTTAAAGCATTTTCAAATAGTCGTAACTTTACGTACGGTTCGGAAGGCAGTCTTCTATCGGGAAGAGCCGAGGTGAGAAGGAAAAGTTTACTTGTTAGTTATTAGAGAAACTTTTTTAGCAACTGAAAAAATGATTCTTTTTTTTTGAATAGAAATTGTAGGGGTGAGGCATACTATGACGTAACTATTGTTTTACGTCAATATAACTTTTTAGGTTAGTGAAATTCATGCTTAGGCCATATAAAAGATAGGTTAATGTTTTAAAGAACAGTCATTTATACTTTTCCTTTAATTTTTAAGTGCTAATAGCTGCACTGAAGCTTCAGTGGTGGTAGTGTGACTGAAACTAGTGGTATTTCATCAGCAAAGATGAATCTGCAATTCTGCATAGCCAATAACCTTTGGATAGATGGCACTGTGCCGCTATAAGCACTCAAAAATAAAAAAAGCAGTGACAAAATTCAGTGCTTACGTCAGCCTTCCCGGTAGCATAGCGGTCAGTGCAGCCGCCCGGATTGCGGAAGACCCAGGTTCGATTCCTGGCTGGGTCGGGTGGGCGTTTAATTTTTTCACTGTATTTTATACATATTTAATCGTTTATATGTTTAATGCCCTGGAACTAATTAGTAGTGTTGTCAACCCTTGTATTATGCTTACATCTAAGTTTCTATCTGTCTTAGATTTAGTATATCTTCAATTACTGTACATTTTAAAGTTGTTTTTCGCGCGAATTAAATAATTATGTTATTTAAGCTACTTATAACCGTATAATTAACCGTATAACAGTGTTACGGTATATAATTTTAGTTACTCAGTATTAACCTGTTTTATTACCTAGCTTTATGACTTAAGTAGCGGGGAAGTCTGCATATTTTCTTTAATATTTGAAATCTCTTACTTATCTGCTTAATAAATACTGAGGAAACATAATTGCGGAGATTGTTATAATATAGGTCATTATGTGCTTACTTTGAATGGTCTTTCTATTGCATAATTAATTACGTTGAATAAATAAAAAAATACCAAAAAGTACTTGGTTTGATTTTAAAACAAAGGTCGCTGAATATACCTCCGTCGAAAGAACTCCTTTCTTCAAATAGTTACTTATGCTTCCGCGCATTTGGACACAATAGGACGTTGTTTTATTTCCCTTAGCAAAACAACTAGTTCGCCTAGCGAAACTTGAGTCGTTGAAATACAAAAACAATGCTGAAAACATTGGAAATGAACCGAGCCAGCGAGATCGGACGTCTTAAAATGTCGTAAAGCACCCAAGAGTACTGGGAAAACCTATTTCTCCGGGAACTGTAACTGGCTGAAACACTTGATATATTGCCGCTGTAAAAATGTTTCACTATAATAGTCCGTTTCAATCCAATGTAATATTTTTGTTCTCCCACTCCCGTTTAAGGGGGGCAGAAGGATCTAAGTCATCGGCCATTTTTCGTGAAATGGTGAAAGATAATGACGATTGGTGATTGATGAAAGATGGTAATTACCACCACCTACCACTATACTACCATATATATATATATATATATATATATATACCATATATACTACCATATATACTACCATATATACCTCTATATACTATAGTAGTTTTTTATATTAGATATAATACGGGTCTATCTTACTTACCAACCACAGTGCTTTCATCTCACCTGATGTTAAGTGAAGGTAAGGCCAATGAATGGTGGAAGCGCACTTCAATCGGAATCATGAAGTAATGAGGTACTGCCTTTCTTATCTCTAGCTTCCGGAACACAACAGTGCTACAAACATTAATGTTATTGCGACATATTTAGATATGATAGTGGTAGCTAGCCAGGCGGACAAACAAGCCCTACTACCCACCAAACCGCTGGGAATCGAACCCGAGACCTCTAGGTCTGAGACAGGTGGACAAGGACTCAGACTTAGTAGACTTCTGGAGAATATTAAAAAAGTGAAATTACATTTCATTGAAAAGCAACGTTGAAAATAACACTTTAATTATGTTCTTCACACGAAATTCGATGTCATGCATAGACACTCATAAATATTTTAAAAATTATTTAAATTAAAAATCACCTATTTCGTATGTAACGAAATAGGTGATTTTTATGACATGGACCAATTTTTTTTTTAAATATTTAAAGCCTTCTAACTGCGACGCAACGAGTTCTTGACACTTTTTTCCGTTCATTTGAAACGTTTACAATCTATACTTATATTATGAAGCTGAAGAGTTCGTTTGTTTGTTTGGTTGAACGCGCTAATCTCAGGAACAATGTTGAATAGTCCCTTTATTGGGGAAGGCTATAGGCTATATTACATCACGCTACATCCTCAAGGCCGGCAACGCATCTGCGATTACTTTGGTTTTGCGGGTGTCCAGGGGCGCCGGTAATTACTTTCCATCAGGTGACCCGCCTGCTCGTTTGCCTCCTTTTAACATAAAAAAAAAGATCGGTGCCCATGCAATGGGTCTATGCGAGTTGCTCGAGCACGATATGTATTGAATCGACCCAGAAGGTAAGCTCACCTTCTGGGTCCTACTTATTATGTGACGCTTGCAGGCCATTACGTCTACGTCTACCATGTATGAGCGTAACTTCAGCCTTAATGTTGACCGATTACAATAAGGAAACAAAACTGCATCGTCCAAATCGCAGCCTCAGCACACTATACCCGCTTGTTGGTTAATGGCGACCACAAGACGGATCGATTGCGTTGTTGTTCCGTGCAGTGAGGCTATGGCTGATGGTTGCAGTTTTTATGAATGCTGTAAAAGTATTGTTGATATTGTAGCGACGTCGCAACGGCAACGTCGTGCAGATATACGGGTAGGTTTCATCGCTATCCCCTTCCCGCCTCCCCGTCTGTCGTCAAACATAAAAAACCGGCCAATTGCAAGTCGGACTCGCGCACGAAGGGTTCCGTACTTTATGACGTATTAAAAAAAACTACTTACTAGATCTCGTTCAAACCAATTTTCGTTAGAAGTTTGCATGGTAATGTACATCATATATTTTTTTTAGTTTTATCATTCTCTTATTTTAGAAGTTACAGGGGGGGGGACGGGGCACATTTTACCACTTTGAAAGTGTCTCTCGCGTAAACTATTCAGTTTAGAAAAAAATTTATTAGAAACCTCTCAGATGCGAGTGACTCATATTTATATTTTTGTTAAAGTTCTGATGTTAGTACACATAGCGTTAAAAGCTAAAATAAGTATTAACATGGTACCAATTTATTTATTTATGACATGGCCTTATTTTTATATAACTGGGTAGGTACAGTTAATAATATTAATTCCCATTTTATTGGTTTCTGAAACAATCAATCGGTGACTGATTCAAGCGGTTATAATAGGAATCTCTTTTCCGATCTTACACAAAATGAAGTATTTAAAATTCCGTAACAAATAACCTGTGCAATACTACTCCTACATTCGTGAATAGAAACATCGTTGAGTTTGAAGGTAATTTCATTAGAAAAGTTATTATCGAAGTTAATTAACAGCTAATGCGTTTATACCTTAATTAAACTTTGATGGTTCATGGAAACCCACTTAACAATTTCTTGTTACAAAATATTTAATATACCTAATTGTCTATTCGTCTGTTCATTTAAGATGGTTGATGTGATGATTGGTTTTGTGTGATAGCTATTTCTCAAAATTACTTTGAACAAAATATCTGCGGATTAATTTGTTATTTTATTACATGAACTTCGTATGTTTGTGTGTACATGTCCATTTATTTTAACAACTAGCACTTTATTGCAGCTTCGTCCGCGTGGATTTGAGATTTTAAAAAGAAACCTTTATTATTAAGGGTGTGCCGACTAAAAACATGCCAAAAATGCAGTCACTTTTAAGTTGATGTTTATTGAAAATACTATCGTATTAAATAAACAAAATATATATTTAGTATCAAAGGGAACGTGTTTACAATTAATCCGATCCATAAATTCATTACACACTATAGTTTTTTCTACAATATAATTTTAAGTTGGGCAAAAATCATGAAAACGAGTGGCGGCGTTTATTTGATATCTTATAGTTCCTCTAAGTTATTGTACCTCTGATTTTGTCTAAACAATCACCAATGGTCTGAACTACAAATCGTCCGTCTCACATTTTCGATTTATCGAACGGTTTTTTAAATTATTATTTTTCAAATTAACACGTTAAATTCCCTATACAAAATTAGTATGGCCGCGCGGCATCAAATAAATATGGACGAAGACATTTCAAATAAAATATATTGACACTTGTCACTTACGGACGGCGCACTCTTAAATTAAATATAGTCTATGTTACTCACAAGGTATTAGCATTCTATCAGTGAATTTTTTTTTTGAATTGGACCACTAGTTTCAGATATAAGCCCCGACATACAAACAAACGTTACCTCTTTTTTAATAGTAAAGATAAATCATAACTATTACTGTAAATTCAACAGTAAGGACGATTTCATGATATTATTAATAACCACTTTTGCACCTTGTCACATTGAGCGCCCTTACTTATTTTTAGAAGTTACGTAAATATCGAAGTATATTTTGTTTGATTACAACCACGATCAACCTTCAGTGACAAGGAACTAACTAAAGTGTTATGCTGACTCCACACTTTCGGCCTAGACAAAGCGAGCTTGCTGAAATTGACGATTCCAAATAGGAATCTAGGTGTAGAAGCAAACGATAAGCTGTACTGCGTCTCGTCTCTCCCGAAAGCGTGGAGCCGGCGGCGCGGCCTTACAACGCTCTCGTATACGTAATAGGAGACGGAGACGCCAATATTAAGCTCGTAATAAGAATAAATTTCGGTACAATGTAATGTCACTCTAGGTGCCTTGCTTAGCGCGAGTTTTATTTGTCATGCGATCACGTAAATGACAAGTAAGGTACAAGTTCGAGACGGACCGCAAACTGCAAACCGCAACCGCGGACTGCAAGCGACACTACTGGTTTCTATGAATATCTATGAAATTAATTCCAAGCGTGGCCACACTGCGGCGTGCAGCTGCGGCGCGAAGCCTGCAGTTGCGACGCACAGCAACCGCAGACCGCAACACTAGTTCAGATCCGTTGTTTAGCGAACCGCAGGGTTCACATGTACAACGCGTACAAGCACAAGGTGCGGGAGTGATTGAGGCATTGTTACATGCATTTTGCAGCCGCGGCATGACCGCCACGTTTGGAATAGAGGCGACCGCAACGCAGTTCCGCAGTGTCGCCCGCGGCTGCAGTCTGCGGTCCGTCTCCGACTGGTACCTTTAGTGTGGCAGTATTTAACTCTCTTAGTTTGTCATTTAAACTAGCGTTGGGTTTTGTAATAGATCTGTTTAACAAGATTACCCTAGGCATTTTAGTGGCCCCAGGCTACATTGCAGTAGACGGCCTCCTATTGATTTCCGCTCAACAAGGTGTTAAGTTTCGCTGTGCTTTCAGCAGGGCAGCTATTGTGCTGAGCTAGGTTGCAGGTACCTACTACCTAGATGTTGACAGTATATATTTTTATATTTCTGTTTAGTTTCTTTGCAACCCAGGTTTCTGTACCTAGCCTGTTTTAGTCGAGCGCTTTGTTTTTTTTTTGTAACTGGTTTTACATCAGTGTTGTACATAAAGATATATATTGTTTTTTATTATTATTTAGTGCTTTAGAAAGCATTGCTATTTAAATGACATGCTGTAACATCATACGATTTAATCGTAAGTATATAAAAATGTGTCAATCATTGCATTTGCATAACAATTATCATCCAATGGTTTCTTTGAGTTTTAGCAGTTACGTAGACTTAAAATACCACAAGCATATTATTATTTTTAATATCTTACGGGTAAGCACAGTGCCGTCATCTCACTTGATGTTAAGTGATGATAAGGCCAATGGTGGAAGCGTACTTCACTCGGGATCCTTAACTACTGAGGCTATATTTCTAGCTGCCGGAACACAACAATGCTACATTGATGTTATGGCGACATATTTAGATAAGATGGTGGTAGCTAACCAGGCGGACAAACAAGCCCTACCACCAACCAAACCGAGTACACAAATATGTAAGTACTGGGAATCAAAGCTGGGTCTAAGACTGGTGCTCATGTATTTAATTATTTATTTATTTATGGACCATCAACAGAATTACATGAAAAAATACAAACTATTAATACAAAGTTATTAGATACAATAACTCTAATTATAGACGGCCTCACCGTGCACCTAATACTAATTTATTAACATAATTATACATTTATACCTACACATCTAAATAGAACAGTTTTTGTTTATATGCCATGTATTGAACCTTACTAATTACTAAGTAAATATAATAAAATTACAAAAATAATAGTCATGACCACTGAGGCAGATAAAATTATTATTGCGGCGGCGCAGTAGCCAAATGTAGACTATATTATTTATTATGCAGCATACGTTTTCTCTTACTGTAAAACAACCGTACAACACTTCAAAAGTTTGGCGAGTTCTGTATATGTTGCCAAGAGAAGTTTTATGAAATAACTTCGTAACGAGAATAAGCCAAAACATGTTTTTTTTTCTACTTTGGTTGGCACACAGAGCTTAGCATAGTGTTCAGAAAACCACATCTAACAACTAGCTTTAGACATAACACTACCTACAGTGCTTTTCCTCGTATTTTCTCAATATCTCTCGGTAGCATAGCGGTCAGTGCAGCCACCCGGATTGCGGAAGACCCAGGTTCGATTTCTGGCTGGGTCGGGTTGGCGTTTAATTTTTTCACTGTATTTTTATAAATATTTATAAATATTTAATTCAGCTTCTGTGAAGCAATTAGCAGTTAAAAATAAAAAGTAAAATCTCTCGGTAATCATCGCATTTTCGCATGCAAAAAAATATTAATTTCCACGTTCATTAATTGTTAGATTTATCGTCTATAATAATTTGAATTTAGAACAACTTACTTTATTATTAAATTATATATTTTAAGTATTATTGTGTGTTCTTATATTATTTTATAAATTTTTTAATGTAACTACTTGACGTTCATAAGTGCAATTTATATGCCTAAATTGAATAAAGGATTTTCATATCATTTCATTTCATGTTTTCAGTTTTCGTGTGAACTACGAGTATATACATAGAGCTGTAAAACTATAAATCGAAACCAATTACGTATGACACAATATTATTTCTCTTCTTTCTTCATTCTAAAATAAATTAAAATTAAAAAGGAGTAGTAGCAACATTATATACTCTTTATCTGATAGAAATGCGACGACAGCTGAAAACACGAAGTTTGCCGAAAGACATTAAGAAAATAGATTCACTGTACGAACTGTGTTACAGCACTAAGATTAAAAACCTTTGTATAACATGAAGCGATAATGCTAAGATCATGACTGTAAGTGGTGTCACTTTTCTTTGTTGTCACGCACGTTGCTGACCCTTAACTTACCCTTTTTGTTGTGTTACGTACCAGACGTGACCGTTATGGTTGAAATGTCTCTGATACGATTTTGTAACTTACAATGTAATATTGCAAAAAGGAACGGTGCCTACTCTTGCAGCTGTGAGGAACGAATTTCGATCAGGGGCCTTATCATGAGTTCTTGTATTACTGCAATGTTACTGCAGTTGTGAAGACGAGACGCGTGTATAGTATACGCCGCTAAACGCGTCTCGTGTTCACAACCACAACAACACTGAGAGCCTACTTTTTTTTGAGTTTGCTGATTCAGCTTCACCGGGCTTTTTTGGGGGTGGCGAGAAACTTAAAGGGTTCAACAATTCGTGTGAGTCGAATTACCGTCAGAGGTGGTCTAGAGGGAACGACATCACGCACTAGTGCGTGTCCGTGCCCTACTAGATTCTTCGAAGGGTTCGGAACGGATCGGAGGGCCTACTGTGAGTTCGTTATGGCATTGAAGCAGCGTCTTGGCGATATACGAAAAGAGTTTAAATGATATCAGGCACCTTTGACCCGAAAATGTTTAAACTTATTTCTAGTATCTCTAAGCACTATGTGTCATTCATTATATACCTAAATCAGTATCAACTTTATTTTGAAACTCCTTTAATTGGCTGAAATTAATTAATTACAAAACAAAACTACGACTATGAATGAAACGGACACTTTTGTGGCCGCCATAACTATTGTTTGTTGCGTAAGAACACTCCGAATAAGTATACTTCAGAGTAAGAACAAGGCGCATTACATCAGATGACAATGACATTGACAGAAGTTTGCTGAATTTCTCAGAATTGTCAGCCAGCCTGTCACTGACAATGTCAATCACTGCCAACTGAAACGTTTGGTTACAAACCACATGATTAAATAAACGGAACAGAATTCCGCACGCTCCATCCGTATCATGTTTTATATTTTAGATCTTCGTATACAACAAGAAAGCATAATAAATAATTTGTACACCCACTTTCAGTCCATTGTTTCGAGAACACTGGTGTTCATTCAGCACTTAACGAAACGTTTCGTTTGAATTACTAGTGTTGCTATACTAGTATCAGTGTTACCAAATAAAAATATTTCAAACGTGATTAACTCTTCTAAAAAAATCTTTGATAAACTCTGAATAGTTTCCACGATCCACTATTTATGTACATATCTACATTCTTGTACAAACAGAAATGCTATACATTCTAGGGTCTATTGTCAAAGGAATTTGCCTGAACAAATTTTCCTTTTTGTAAACGTAATCGAATGAATACTGATAGTAGACAAAACTTATAGTAGGCACTCTTGTTTAAGGTCATGGCATCGCTACAATATTGCTTTAAAAGCTCACGGTAAGATACTTTTCTTTAACTAAATGTTTAAAAAAAACTCGCACTCTGTTCTCAGTAATAGGACCTTACCGATCGAGCTTACGAAACTAACAATAAATTGAAGAGAAAACTCGTGCGGGGTCGACCGCCTAACGCTCTCGCTTTCGATCGCTTTGAAGGCGAGGCAAAGAGAAGGCGTCATCTTGTCATTTCGAAAGCAATATGAAAGCAATATCAAAAGCTATAGGCTATAGCTTTCGATATTATTCGATATTATATTTCGATATTATAATAGAAAGCGAGGCGAGGGCCTCGCTTTCAAAGCGATCGAAAGCGAGAGTGTTAGGCGGTTGGGGGGGGTCTAGCAACAGATTTGAATCATGCTAAGAATAATTTGTTGATCTGTACTTATTTTCTTAATGTTTTTCTTAACATCAGAACAGATTAAATAGCCTGTTATCAAACTCCTAATAAAACACGATGACAAGACTATTAACTCTAATGACGTTTACAGCTCTATCTATTAACTAAACATACTATACAATTAAACGCACACGCATGTTATAGTGTGAATTCACCTTTAGACTAAGAGCATAAAATAGAATTTAAAGATTCAAAATTCAAAATTCAAAATTCAAAATCATTTATTCAGTTTAGGCTAAAAATAGCTCTTATGAACGTCATTATGCCATCGGTTCGTAAGTCTACTCTGGGCGGGAGAACTTGTACTGAGAAGAACCGGCAAGAAACTCAGCAAGTGTCCAGCTCTTTTCTCCCTTACAGCGTCAAAAATATTGGAAAATGCCCTATCATAAAAGGACACTTTCCATCACAAACAAACACACAAAAAAAGGACAATCACAACACCCAAAAATAATACAAAAAAAAATAATAATAATAAGTTTGCAAAAATTACATCAGGTAACTACCAATTTCAATTTTCGCAATGTCATACAGTACTAATAGAAGTCAAAAATTATCTAAGAAAACAAAGTTAAAGTATACGAGTATAATAATAATAAAAATAAGATAAGTAAGCAAGAGCAGACCTGCCTCCACAGGAGGCACCCGTTCACGAGTATGACATATGAATCAGCCATCGCTTCACTCAACCTTAGGGAATGTAACGACCCGACGCACATGCCACCACCGCAGAGACAATAAAGAGAGCATGCCACACTCAAGCTACTCTAAATAAGAATTTAATAAATTGTTTAACGCAACATAAATATTGTTTGTAAACTGTAGGACACTGCTGATAAAGGCTATCATATCAGCGCTAAGATATTAAAGTATAATGATTGATCCAAATAAAACAAAATGCTGATTTTTTATTATAATTAGGCTGTTTTATCATCTAAATATTCTTTGACTGTATAATAACCTTTCTTAAGTAAAGAAGATTTTACATGATTTTTAAACTTATGTAATGGTAAATCTTGTACAGTACTAGGTATTTTATTATAGTAGTGTATACCTTGCCCCAAGAAAGAGCCAAGAACCTTTTGCAGTCTGAATAGTGGCATTACAAGTTTTTTCTTATTTCTAGTATTGAAATTGTGTGTGTCACCGTGTTTAGTAAATGAGTTGACATTGCAACGCACAAAGACTATGCAATTATAAATAAACTGAGATGCAACTGTAAGAACACCAATTTCTTTAAAAATAGTTCTTAGAGTAGTACGGGAATCTAGTCTATAGATGGTTCTTATTGCTCGTTTCTGTAAAATAAATATAGTTTTAACGTCAGCCGCTGTAGCCCACAGTAAGAGGCCATACGACATGACACTATGAAAATAGCTAAAATAAACTGTTCTAGCAGTTTCAACGTCTGTCAGTTGTCTTACTTTTCTGATGGCATAAGCAGCAGAACTGAGTTTGCCGGCCAATTTCGATATATGAGGATTCCATTGAAGTTTTGAGTCAAGTGTGATACCCAAGAAAACTGTTGAATCTACTAAATCTAATTTATCACCGTTTATTCTAACATCGGTTGGCTCAGTTTTATTTTATACATTTTGTTTTTTTTTCATTAAGCTGTAGGTTATTAACAGTAAACCAACTGAGTACTTCTGCGAGAGCATTGTTTACATCATCATAATTATTCTTATACCTAGTAACATTAAAAATGAGTGAAGTATCATCTGCAAATAAAACAATTTCACAGAAGTTCTCCACAAAGAATGGCAAGTCGTTAATATAAATTAAAAATAGGAAGGGCCCAAGAATTGACCCCTGCGGAACTCCCATTTTTACATGAGAACCAGATGATTTAGTTCCATTTATATCGACAGTTTGTGTCCTTGAACTGAGATACGACTCTATTAATTTAAGTGCAAAATCATTAAGACCATAGTAGTGTAACTTCATCACCAAAGTCCGGTGCTCAACGCAATCGAAAGCCTTGGATAAGTCACAAAAAACTCCAAGAGCGTTCTGAGACCCCTCCCAGGCATTGAATATATGTTTTATTAAAGCAACACCAGCGTCAGTAGTGGAACGACCCTTAGTAAAACCATATTGTTTCTTATGTAAAAGATTACCAAGAATAGATGATCAGTTAGATGATCTTGCTGGCTATTCGTTTTATAGTACCCTTAATCTTGCTTCCGGATATTATCAAATACCTATAAAAACAGTGATCATCATAAATTACAAGTTTACGTCTGGGGGTCGACCGCCTAACTCTCTCGCTTTCGATCGCTTTGAAGGCGAGGCGAGGAGGAGGCGTCATCTTGTCATTTCGAAAGCAATATGAAAGCAATATCAAAAGCTATAGGCTATAGCTTCGATATTATTCGATATTATATTTCGATATTATATTAGAAAGCGATTCGAGGGCCTCGCCTTCAAAGCGATCGAAAGCGAGAGTGTTAGGCGGTTGGGGGGCTGGATATTATTTTATATAATTTATGATAAATAAGTCGGTCTGCGTATGAGAGTGAGTGAGCTGTAGGTATATCTTGAATTGGGTTTGTATATCCAAGATACGACATTGCATTTGTGACCGCGGCACAATCACTGCATTCATTGACCATTAGTCAATCAATCAATTCACTAATGGCTCCCTGCAATATTAATCTCTCACGCACTCGTATTAAGATATAAATTGTCGTTGCTTCACAATGCCTTTATCAATCCAAACATTCTTCTGTGCGGCCGATAGCTCGCTGACCTACGGCACTCGAGTTCAACACTGAAGATCACTTACTATGACGCCGCTAGCTCTTGCACGCGACGCTGTCTGCGTCGAGATATAGTTAGCGAAAGGTTATCGCATACGACTCGTCAACCTAATGCTATGAATGCATAAGTGTATGTGTGCGTATGTTTCCAGCATTTGTTTTCGTAGCATTTGAAGGTTGGAAGATTTGTGATCATCTTGTGTGTAATCGATCATCGCGGAGTCAGTTCAAAGCTGTAATAAGGGTTGCTCAAGCCGTGGCGATTAAACATCCTCAGAGAGTTCGTAGAGTGGATGTCATCACGCTAGCGTGTCCCCGTCCCCACTAGAGTCTTCGAGGCGTTCATTTTGGAATCTGCGGAGTCAGATAGAGAGCTGCAATAAAGGGTTTTTTTTATCTTGGAATTATCTCTAAAGCTCACGAGTCAGTAAACAGGATCCTTGTTAATTAATCTGCCCCTTCTGCCTTTTTTCTTGTTGTGTACTTACTATTGCCATAACTAACCCTAGTCATCCTAGGCGTCGCGGCCATTTTGTCGAAACGCGCCGCAAGAGTAGCATCATTTACGGCGAAAATGCCGCGTGTCATTGAAATGTCTATATCTTAGGAATGATGTATTGTTTAGATTTAAACTTATGTCGTCAGAATCGTTATTAACTAAGCTAAAAACTTATCTATATATGTACAGTTTGTTACTAACTAAATATGAATTTTAATGATTTGAAATAAATGATGATTATTATTAATTAAGGCGTTACTAGCTGAAGAGGAGAGTCGTGTTGGTTGGGTTGCAAAATATCGTAGTTAAGTTCTTATAGCCCACTAGACTTTTTTCCACCAGACTGTGCGTCGTAAACGTACCTAAAAGTCCACCAATAGGATTACTCCTTTTTATACCGAAATAAAGAGGAAGTAACCCGATCGGTGGATATTCCCTCGCGCACCGTTTAGCTACAGCTCTGGGTGGAAAACAGCCTAAGCCACGTTAGGCTTCCGACGTAAGCTAGTACCTACTATAAATAGGCGCATTAGGTCATCTGGAGGGTTTAACTAAGAGATCATTGATGAAAGTCTCAATTAAAAAAAATATAATTGGAGTTAGGGAATGGGGTCTGGCTGGGCGCGACACGAGTAAGTACGTAATTATTTAATTGGTTTCATCATTCCTGAGCTCTTTCCAGACAAAAAAAACTCGAAACACGAAGCCTGGCAAATTATTAATTTAGCAATAATGTCATCTTCAAGACACACTCGTACTACCACCTAAGTACTTCTCCCTCACTTAATGGAAGGCGGAGGGTCCTCAAAACCTGATTCAAAGCACCTCCGATATGAAACTTAAATATTCACAGACTACCTACGTTATTCACCGGGCCCACACATCTAAAATATAATTCTGCTTTAAAAAATACAATCTTTCAGGTTGCTCGAGCACGTAGTTAGGGATGTGACACGCATCGTTGGTGTAACAGTTCCAATCACTGTGATTTATCACGCTAATGAAATTGTTGTTATCGTTAGCCTACTAAATCTTAATGCTGTCTAATCTTAATCTTAATGCTTAATACAGAAAAAAACAGACCGTGTCAATCTACTGCTGAACAAAATCGTCTCCAAATGCATGCTAGTGAGCCCAATCTTCGGCTTTTATTATCCCAACTGCTGCCAGCGTATCTGCGTATATAATCAATCCACATAGACGAAGGGCGTTATGTAGGAATTCGAAGTCAAAGTAACTTTTTTTTATTCAAATAAACTTAAGGAAAGTGCTTTGGAAACATTTTTTTACCTTACCCATTCAGGACGTCTATTTTTAGCTTTGGAGAAAAATGGGCGCAAGAAACTACACAAGGAATTAAGGATAATGGCCTAAACACAACGGCTTAAATCTACGTAGGTCTAAGTCTAAATTACTGCCATTGTAATAAAACAGAAGTTAGTGCACAATAAAGCTATAAATAATCACATCGGTCTTCTGGAACAGGTGCTTTTTAAAGATATTGTCAATTGGAACAGTAACAGGCTGTCACTGAATAAATAACGCGTAGTTGCGAAGCTTTGGTACTTAGCTATTTCAGTCACGTGCCCTGGTAGGACTTTAAAGCGCCTTTCTCTGCATTTGAAGCAGAGGACAGTAGTGCAAGGATTAATGGAATGCTCTCACTGTACCTGTATCGCTGTTTGTTTGTTTTATTTGTTGTAAATATAATAATACATATGTCCCCAAATAACACTGGCTTTAAATCATATTTTTTTCATGGGATGAGATTTGGTTTATTTGGAACGTTTTCATTAAAATGTTTCGAAGTAAATGTGACCCACCTCTCTACTAGTTTTAAAATTATAATAAATAAATAATACTAACCTCCGACGCTAAAACGTGTTGTCCTGTTGTAAGTAATTAAAATAAGGTTTGGGATATCTGATTCAGGTAATCAAGGCAGCAGCTGCATAATCGTGTCTTTAATCCGCATTAAAGACACACTCGAGTTTAAATTGAAAACAAAATTACAATACAAATAAAAAATAGTAAAACATGAAATGGATTAATTAGGTAATAATGAATTTCTACATTAACCTTAAATTATGAGCGTCATCGTCGTAAACCACAAATGATATAAATAAAATAACAGGTTTAGTTTAAATACTGATACGATATTATTTTAACAGTGTTCCGATATCACTGCGTACGCATCCCGACTCTAAATGAGAAAAATGTATTGATAGAAATAATATTCGGCGAAACCTCTCAACGTTTCTTTAAAGGAGAATATTACCGAGGGACGCCGGGTGGGCTGAGGGGGCAGGGGGGGTTAAGTAGGGGGTACTTGGTTTTTATTTGATGGCCCTGTCGATACGGAATCGACTTGTTCCGAGTCATTTTACGTCGCATTATAAACATTTGCTTCCTGCGGTACTGCCGCTGTATATTTTATGGCTTTTTAAATTGTTTTTGTGACAATTATATTTTTTATTTGAAAGTAATAATGTTTTTGTTTGTATTTCGAGTTTGAAGAAAGATACATACATAGGTACAGCATATTTTGGATTAACACAATGGACACTTTTAATCCGAGTAACTAACTCCCTTGGGTTGTTTGTGACAGATCTTTCGTAGCCGAAACTGCTAATGTAGTCCACAATTCATAGTGCTTTTGTTCTATGTATTTTCTTTGGTACATCACCAGCTTTTTTTACGTCCCTACTACGGAGGGAGAACCTTCACTACGGATGTAAACACCACAGGAAGGACGGGCCATAAACCACGCAGACTCAGTGCAGATTGGCAGTTGTTACCCAACAGCCGGGATCAATCTACGTGCCTTCCAAAGCGCAGAGCTGCAAATATAAGATGCAGCTATTACGAACTTATTGAGAGCGAAAGTTCGGCGACTACTCGAACGAACGCCGAACACAAAGGTACTACTGCCTTAGAGCCTCTACACAACCGGTTCTCGCCGGTTTCGCTCTCGTTCCTGCCTGATAACGTTATCGAGAATGAGTGGACGCGCGGCGTTCCTCGTCCATGCTGCTTATGAGTTGTTATGCTAATTGCTAATGTTGTGATACTAGACTAATGGACTTATTGTACCGCCTGTGTCGCTTCATATTATACCCAATGCTGTCACTTCGACAGAACTGTCGTAAGTTCTAGACGACACAGCGCGCTAACGCATGTAGCTATAGTTAGCCAATATTCAACAAAAGTTCAATCAATACTTCTGTTATTCTTTTTTGCAACATTAACTTACTATTAGGCTAAATAGTCCTCTCTAGCATGCCATTCCTGTCGATCTTAAATACGCATAAGTCACAAACAACTATGTTACAAACTATATCCGAAGAAGTACAGACGCCTGCACATCAACCCATGCAAAGCTGTAAAATTTCTTCAATACATATTCAACCATATTCCATATACATATAATGACTTGTCCTGTCGAGCCGAAACCGCTGAAGCTAATTAGATGAAATTTAGACTATAGGTTAATTGCGTGACGTCACTAGCCTTTAAGAAAGGATTTTACGGAAATCATACCCTAGGGGGATCAAATAGGTGGTGAAAGTCCGTCAGTTTTTAAGTAAAATATGTATATGAAAATTAGTATTTGGCTTTTTGAAAAGAAATAAAGAATGACTTGTCTCAGGAATTTTGTTTATTTTCCTTTTAAGGAATAAAAAAGGGAAGAAAGCTTTTTTGGGCAAGTCGATATTTTTAAAATAAGAAGTATAAAAATGAATAATTTAATCGATCTTTAGATTTTATAGTAAAAATAAAGAATTACGTGTTTAAGCATTTTTGGAAAAACCTCCCCTAAAGAGGTGATATAGAGTTTTAAGTTTGTGTGAAAATCTGCCATTATAAAAGTTAAATCTTTCGGTATTTGGCCTAACCAGGCCAAATTATGAAGTGTTTCAGGATAGACACTTTTACCTTAATTATGTTTTGCTTTTATTAAAAACAATTACAGATCGTGTAGCCCATGTGAGCAAAGCCACGAACAAATGCTAGTATTCCATATACAAGTCTATTGAGGAAATTTGACAGTTTGGTAGTCTGATGTGCCGACGTCAAGTTACCTACAACAATTTAGAATTGTAATCTGCTTTTTGCTGGCTACAATTCTAAATAAGCATGATTTTTGCAAAAAGCAAACTTACTTTTGCAAAAAATTATGAAATGTCGCACTAAGCGCTTCATGTCATCATTTTAACTGCGCCTGGCAGGGATTGGAATTCTCTGCCATCGTCTATGTTTCCAAAAACTTATAACCTGAATGCCGTCAAGGCGAGAGTTAATAGGCATCTTCTGGGGCGGCTCGCTCCACCGTTGACCTCACCTACGCTCACCATCAAGCAAGATCGAGGTCAAGAGCTGTCTTATTTATAATAAGGCATTATAATTTTAATAATTATTTTTTAATAATACAGGCATAAAAAAGAATTCCTTTCACCGTCGTTTCTCTCTGACGAAATTAAAGTTTTCAAAGGTGACTTAAAAGGATTGTTTTGATGAATGCTTGCGAGCGTTTCCCAGTAAATTCGTTGAAGCACGGCATTAACCGCTCAGTTTGGACAGGACTTGCAGTGTGACGTATTAGGCTAACTAGTCCAGTGTTATCTGGTTTAGTGCTTAAGCTGTCTGTGGTTGGAGGTGGCGTGAGGCCGGCCGGAGACTAATCAGGTTACAGCTTAAGCTGTCTGCTGCAAGATGCTGGTGTCCTGACGCAATGTTCTACAAATCATGCCGGGGTTAGAGGCGGTACGGATTCGTTGAAATTATTACTGGTCACAGCAACACAGACAGCTGCCTAGCTTTGACTTTAGATGTACAGATAAATATCCCCCACCCGATCCTCTAAATGTCACTACACATTTACAGAATACACTAAACATGCACAGTAGCTTAGGTTCAAGACACCGTACTCGTAGAACAAGGGTACGACGAACCGGTTCACACGCGCTTTATACCAGGTACAGACATGTACCTGGGCGCTTCTCTCCTCCACGGCCCGGTCTACCCGAGCCGAGGTCCGAGCCTTAAGAGGTGCCCTCGGGTGGTTCCGCTCCCCGATCCGATCCGAACCCTTCGGAGAATCTAGTAGGGCACGGGGACGCGCACTAGTGCGCGATGCCATTCCCTCTAGAAAACCTCCGAAGGTCCGTTTCACACGGCTTGAGGGACCCTTTACGTTCCTCGCCGCCCCCAAATAAGCCCGGTGAAGCTGAAAATGCCGTTTGAGGCAATCAGCAATCTCTCTCCAAAAAAAAAAAGATAAATATATTTTTTTATCAATCTTAAGTATTTTTTAGGATACGTGAATCGGTAATTTAAACTTAAGATTTCCCCTGATAAAATTTAGCGCGATACCGGTTTTTTTTCGCTTAACCGTAAGCCCATTCATGTATTCCCCGAAGATAATTATAATTAAATCGTGATTTGTGCCTCCACCGGTCGGAGTAATGAGGCTTTACGTCTTAATGCGCACCGTGATTATAGCAAAAAGTCACTTGATATTTATCAATAAGGTAAAGTAAAACTGTTTTTGCAAGTAAGACATTAGTGCCGGAGGTGTTTTTAAGCTGAATTTTGAAAATACGGTCGCATTGTCGACTCTAAAAAGTATTATGAAAGTTCGGCCCTGGTCTCAATAATGGGGTCATCTCGTTGCTCATGCCACATATTTATTTGCGGCTGTATCTGAATCAGGATTTGGTTTATTTTTACTTAACTGGCCGTTTGAGATCTTTTTCTTTAACGGCCAGGTAAGTAAAAGACTAACATAAAAAATCGTTAAATATCGTTGATAAATAAAATCTTTACTTTATTTATTTTTATGCTAGTCTTAATGAACACCCTACGAAGCTTTTGTTTTTAAATTTTACTCTTAAGTTTCTCTTCTTTGGTGTGTCCTTGGTACAAATACTAGTTTCTCAATTTTGATCCATACCATCTATACCGGGTTTGTGACCATTCATTGGCAAGCGTGATGAAAAATTACCCATCAATTGTAAGCGACGACGGCTTGATTTCAATGAGGCTGTGTCAGCAAATTGGCGGTATTGTAGCATTCTATCAGTGAAATAATTTTTAAAATTGGACCAGTAGTTCCAGAAATTACCCCCCGCTATCAAACAAACAAACAAAGTCACAAACTTTATCTGTTTATTAATGGTAATAGATTCGGTATGTTACTAACAAATGGAACATTAACCGCTCATATACGGCAAGCACTGATCGATCAGCTACACTGATTAACTGCTCTAAACAATTAAAATTCTATTGTGTCTGTATTCACAGCAGACGGCGGGTTAAAGCCATAATAACTTAATCATAATCATTATTATTTTATATCAGTATCAAAAACGCAATTCCGAAAATTAAAATTTTTTTGATTTTAATTTATCAAGCTCAGAACTTTGGTTAGGCACCCCACACCCGGCCAGTGCCTAGTGCACAGTCAGCCGGCACAAAGGGCCGGTAATTAGATCGGACACGCGTCACGTTGCGTACGTATCGATTGGATTGTCTGTCTGTCAGCCCTACGTATAGCGAAGGTGGTAATCACAATTCGGTGGTTCTAGGAAATGACTAGGAAACAAAGGGCGGGACGTGGCATATGATATTAAATTTAAAATATTAGAGCTCGTCGTTGCAGCGGTTTCAAGTTGCGTACTGCGTTCAAACAGTTCAAATTAAAATATCTCGAGCTTCTCCGTGCTTTGGATTTTTGGAAGGCCTGACAAGACGTTGATCTCGTTGTTATCATAACATGACAGTCGTTAAGCTCGCATTGTGTTACCATGGTGGGTTAAGTTCCAATCTCCTTCTTGTGCTATTATTTATTTTATTGGAGTAAATATTGTTACTACTTGCTTCTAATTTACCATACTTCACACAGATAACAATCTGAAGATGGCTATCGACAACCAACGGTACAGCTTATTCATTACTAATCCAGCATGAATAATCTCTTAACAAGGAGGCTGGCGTGTCGTTTTGGTTCGCTTCGTAGATCGGCTAAATAATGCTTTGGAATTGCAAAGGCAATAACAGTGTTAACTGATGTTAACAGATAAGATTAGTAAAACGGATCAAATAGAAGGAAAGAAGACCAAATGTAACATAAATATGAAATACCATTACTTCCATAAACAAAACCACGAGACAAACCACAATGACTTATTCAAGTTGACTATATGAAACGTAAAATTTATTTCCCCACACCTTATCTATTTTCAGCGTTTTGGGGTAAACCTATATTTTTGTTTATTTCCGCAGCGGCAACAGCGTTGCGTTGTTTATTCTTTTTTTTTTCACAAAAGTTTTAGTTGCTGCGCCAGCTAGGCGTTTCGATAAATCACCAGTGTTTACGTACTGCGTGCGACATATTCGTGCCGCCTTTACATGTGCGCACATAAATTCGACTGGGTACCGTGTTTGCATTCGCAGGTACAATTGGGGGAGGGGGTAAAAGGGAGGGGGGGCGTGGAGTGATGGACGTACACGGGCAAATTGAATTTACATAGGAATTATGTGGAAGGGTCAGCGATGCTCCGAATTGGCGGCTGGGTTTGTTCGGTGCTGCGATGGCTATCTGCCTGTTTTGAAAAACAACGTGTAGTACCTCCATATAAATACATGGTCGTCGGTCTACAGACTACGCTACACTTGTTTCTGCTATAGACACAGCTCAAAATAAAAAAGCTTTGACAGAACATGATGCGTTCTGTTTTTTTGCATTCGATTTTGGGGTGTTCTGTTCTTTTTAATAGACAATGCTTATTGTCTTTGTGTTTCGCGTTCCGTTTCAAGTTGTTTTTATTAATTTCGATACGTACGTAAGTGGATACTACCCAACTATTGTTTACTGAGCGAACATAACCACTGATGAGTTTTTTTATATGGAATCTGAAAATTCACTTGTAGAATGAATAATTGCCTCGAACTCAACTTTTGAAATTCGGCTGACAGCTCTTCCAACTGAATAAAGATGAGGCAAATGACTTTTTTCTGTCAGCAGAAGCAAAGTCTAGATGCGAAGACTGCTAGTTAAGCAGGGTTGTACCTCATGTCTTAACAAATCATGAAGTACGAGTAATACTGTGCTTCGTCTTTATTCATTCAACCATAATTGTTGCAATAACGAAAGATGATTTGTATTAAGTAAAATATTCATATATTATGCCAATTATTGTACTATTTCGATGTATACTAGGTAATAGGTAGGATAAGATGGGATACTGTTACATTTCATGTTGCAAAGTCTGCCAAACTTGCAAAACAGTTTGTCGGCAACAGCTCTCGTGAATTATTGCTTGATGGTACATACGTACTGTCTTTAATGTTTTATTTTATATTGTAAGGTGCACACCTTGTCTACTTTTCTCTGTGTCCTTTCCTTCTTCAGGTCTGCGATTTGTTCTTATTGAGACGCTCGACACGTCTCCCAGTGATTAACTGTTTTCGTCTTCCTGTTAACAGGACTTGGTGATTTCTCTGTTTGTTATGAAGAGACATTGCTTCACTCAGTGTCTTCTACCGAAATTACTACGGTGAGTGTTCTGAAGAACTTTTTGATCTAATCCCGCCTTCTCCTTTCCTCTCCCGGACTACACGTGCTGGTCTTAGGAACCACCATCATACTGTACAGACAATCAGTACTCGTACCAAAAAATTTGGCAAGTCGTTCCTCTGTAAGATCATTCGGCTTTGCAATTCTTTGCCGGCGCATGTGTTTCCCAGCTCCTATAGTCCCGGGTCTTTTAAGCGGGGCGTGAAACGGCATTTATGCAAGCCGTCATGAATGAGTGCGCTTGTTACCGTGCTTCCACGGTGAGGAGCGCTCTCATTATTTTGGACTGCATCGGCTGCTTACCATCAGGCAGGATGTGGTCACTATGACGTGACAATGTAAAAAAAAAAAGTGAAACACTATAGGTTCGACTCGGATCTATTTTACATATGATTTAGGCCGATATTTCGTGAAAACTTTGGAACATTAATAGCCTTTTAAGTTGTGACAGTAACCCCTGATATTAATCAGATTAAACTATTAAAATAATACAAACAACATGCAAAGCTATTGTAGTACACTTTGAGTTGTGTTTGTATTCAATCAATCAAACAAGATTTACTAGTTCAAGGAAAGTTCGCGGCCGTCCTTAAACCAATTATAAGTTTTCGTTTTGGTTGAAAATTTACGTAATCGAAGAGCTTTATAGAAATTAATGGAATTAACATTATTTTGCATTGAAATGAAAGATTATTTTGCAGTTTAAAAAAAATAATCTTAAAATCTAACTTGTTTGCCGGCACTGGGTACACAAGTGCGAGTATTATTTGCCATCTGATCGCGTTAACGAAAACGAGAATTTATAAAGCATTGAAGCAACGAGCGCGAACGAGCGAACGAACATTGTTTCACATTCTGATTGATCCGTCTGCATATAAAGCAGCGTGTTCTCATCAGTGTCGATCAGCGCTTGTATCCCGTCTCATCGGTCGGCAACTCGGCACGGTATCGTCGCCGGTCGTCGATCAATAACGGTTATCGGTCGTGCTAAATCGCCGATCGATCAACCCGCCCGCATTATGATGGCGGGACTATCCGCGTTGTATCCCTCGCTTCAGTCACAAAATAAGAAAACTGCAGAAGGTAAGCTTAATACATACCTACCGCGCTCGAGCCATTCACACATAGATCCTTTGCACCGACACGGATCTCGGAACAGCTCGGAACAGACCTAGCGCAGCAGTTGTGAGATTCCGTGCCATTGAGAGGTTGTCTATGTGTGCATTGCTCAAGCGCGTTAGTGTGAAGCTTACCTTCTGCAGTGTCCTTATTTTGTGCTTTAGTGTTGACCCGTTTTTTAGGGTTCCGTACCTCAAAAGGAAAAAACCCTTATAGGATTACTTTGTTGTTCGTATGTCCGACTATCTGTCTGTCAAGACCCTTTATCTCGGGATCGCGTGGAGGTATTGAGTTGAATTTAAAACCATGTACTAAGTCTGCGGTCCCTTGAAGCTGTGAAAAAATCAAACTTCTAAAAGGAAAAAAAAAGCTACTGCTGTTTATGTCGCAAAAAACGTATATTTCGACACTCTCAAGGGAATCAAAATTCATAAGGTACTTGCCGTTGACCTAAAACTATAAAGTTTGGCAAGTTATATCGTCTATACTACAAATACAGGAAAAAATCTGAAAACTATACATATTTAATTAAATCACAAAAAAGAGGGTCTTTATGCAAGGAACGGGGATCCAAATTTTAAAGTAAGTTAACCGTGTCATGTGGGGTATCGTAAGAAAGGGCTTCATTTGCACAAGCTTAAACAGATTTTTTATTATTTTTATGATGTATAGTTTTCAATTTATGATGAAGAATGAAAAAGAAATACCTTTTCCCTCTTTTATATGTATAGGTACCTAATAGTAATTGTAGGTTTTGGCAACTAAATTTCGGGAAAAGTTCGAGATTCAATTCCTGAACTATATAATATGAACCCTTAAATTTGTACGGTGGGCGAGTCGGACTCACACTTGTCCGGTTTTTTTGTTTTGTCTAGTGTTTTTGGTACTGAGAGTAATGAGAATACTTTATTTGCATAAATATGAATACAGATGCTTTATATGTATAAATGATTGTGCAGAGACATTGATGAAAGAGAAACGAAAAGTTCTTTTCATATTGGGTAGCGAGGGAAGGATGAATGTTAAATTCAGTTGTGCACGCTGCATAATGCCGCAGGGCATTAAGTCCGCCTTTTGCTGTATTTTTGCAATAAAGAATAAAATAAATAAATAATGAGAGAATTAAATGTTCATATAATTTTTTACGCAAATTTTGTTGCGAAAAAATTACAAAAACACAAATGTTGAAAAAAATTCCACGAGCAGGATTTGAACCTGCACCCTTCTGACGTTCCGGGTCAGGTGCTCTTCCAATTGAGCTATCGTGGTTCTAACCACCCCGCCGAAATTATTCAGCACTTTTTATTTTGAAAGCCAAAGGCCGGAATATCAGAAGGGTGCAGGTTCAAATCCTGCTCGTGGAAATTTTTTCGACATTTGTGTTTATAAAAGAATTAAGTTTACTATAGATATCCAATAAATTAATATTAAATCAAACTTAAAATTGATGAAGTGTAATAAATAAAATCAACAATAATAATTAAACTGATTGTTTTCTACAATACACATTGTCTGTTCGAATAAAATGATATGTCACAATAGCGCAACGGACATTTAAATGATCGGTAGGATCATTTAAACTAAACTATCTTTTTTTTATTATGGAAATCCAGTTGATCCTGTATACAGTACTAACGTTAAATTAATATTTACTTGAAATGCAGTTTGAATAAAAGTCTAATAAATTTTCGCTAAGCTTTGTTCCCGGGTGGATGATTAATTGGTGGTCTTAAGCTCTCGCGCTACACACCACGGTACACAGTTAGTCAGACCCGCAGGCTTATTACCGATCTTTTGCGATCAGTCGTTATCGCGAAATTGTACGATTATTGCTGTTAAAAAGCAAATTCGTATTACGGAACGTACAACTGCGATCAAGCGCCTACAGCGCCTCTAGCGAACAATCAATTAACTAAAACTGCATGACAAACACTTTGAAACAAAGCGACCGATTGTTTATTCGTATTACGGAACGAAATTTGACAGCGACGTGAGAGCGATAGCGACTTGGATTTAACAACTAGTGCTATAGTGATTGTTTGGTGTTTCTTATTAGTTGCTTTGTCAAATTAAACTGTTATTTCGTCTCATTAATTGTAAGTGACTATTGATATTACTTTAAAAACGTTATAAGATTATTATTCAGTGATTCGTTATTGATATTCAGTCATGTTTTACTTGTAGTAGTGTGTTCTTAACTGCGATGGCGCGAGCTCTCATGTTGTTGGATTATTTCAATGAAGAAGCAAATCGTAGAAGGAGGAGCACTACTAGTATTCGGAGGAGAATCAGAAATAATGCTATCAGCAGCGCATTTGAGATTTCTGACTTTGAATTCAGATCGCACTATAGGTTATCTAGGCAAATGTTCCAAAGTTTATGTCGTGGACTTTTGAGTAAACAAAAAACGCGAAACACTTAAGTTTCTCATTTGAGACCACTTAGACACACTTGAAATACGTTTCTTGTTGCGCTGCGTGCGACTTGCGACGAGCAAACAAAATCCTTCTACATTAGAATTAAAATCTTGTTGGATAAATTTTTTGACGTTTGCGTTTACGATTGGTTGCCGTTCTATCGCGAGTGGCGCTAGTTGCCATACATTTTAGTCGCGAATGCACCAAGCGAGCAATCAGTTTGCGATTCGCATCCATAATACCAGTTTAACAATCGCAACTGGTAGTAATCGCGTTGCTATTGTACAATTAGCAACCAGTTGCTATAGAACGGTAATAAGCCTGCCGGCTGACGATGACGGCAAAAACATGGTTGTTTATTTACGACACGTCTAAAGATAACTTAGAGCAGCTAATAATATGAAAATCTCTTTAATTTCCACACCTCTTCTGTTAAAACCGCTTTTGTGATCAAGTGGTCCCGGTTTCGATTTGCAAAAGGGGTACATACGATTGTGGTAGGTTTGGTTAAGGCGAAGGGTAAGGCACACTAGCGCCACCAATTGATAATTTGACAATTACTAACGGACCGGATCTTTTTTTAAACATTGCGTACCGTCCGATAACAGGAAAGCATCCATAGTATTTATTTAATAATTGTGCACTACTTTTTGTTGCGTGGTTTATTCACAAACAATGGCCACTTTTGGTGTTAGCGAATGAATACAAAAACAAACCTAAAAGTAGTGCACAATTATTAAATAATAGATGTTTGCCTAGTGTCGGAAGGTCCGCAACCGCAATGTTTGAAAAAAATTCAGTTTACCAGTTATCAAATTAAATCCATTAGTGGCGCTAGTGTGCCTTACCCTTCGCCTTAATGGTAGAGCTGGTTTTAAGGTCCAGTAGGCTAGTTAACACCATTTTATCTAAGTTTATAATTATTTCTGTTGTATTTCGACAGATATTTTTTGAGAGAGTGCTGATTGCTTGAGAAGGCGGGCAGCGTCTACTTGTGAAACGAAACACCGTCAGAGGTTTACTAGAGGGAATGGCATCACGCACTAGTGAGTGTCCCTCTTCTCTCGTAGTTCTAATTACTTTCTAAATAATAAAAACTTTGTCCATGTGTATGTATCTGCGCATGCAAAAATAGCTTGATACAGCATTACCAATACTATCACAGAAAAGCGAAGTTCAACTTAATATATTTTATCGCCCACGTATTGGAGGTAGGAGACAGTATTTTAAAGATTATTTATATTCTCGTGAACCTCTCCAGGAAAGGTAATGCGCCTGTCGTTTAGGGGTAACGCGTGAACCCGCTTTAACGGGTACGGGCATTGAACCCTGCGACGTTTCCTGCGCCACAAAATAAAGAGACCCAGAAATTAATACATACCGCGTTCGAGCAACTCGCACATACACAACCTCCCCCCCAACCGCCTAACACTCTCGCTTTCGATCGCTTTGAAAGCGAGGCCCTCGCCTCGCTTTCTAATATAATATCGAAATATAATATCGAATAATATCGAAAGCTATAGCCTATAGCTTTTGATATTGCTTTCATATTGCTTTCGAAATGACAAGATGACGCCTCCTCCTCGCCTCGCCTTCAAAGCGATCGAAAGCGAGAGAGTTAGGCGGTCGACCCCCTCATCTCACACGGACACGAAAACTCGCAAAAGTTGCGCTCGGACTGGTTTGAGATGATGTCCGAGATTCCGTGTCTTTGTGAGGGTCTGTGTGTGCGTTGCTTAAGAAACTTACCTTCTGCAGTTTCCTTATTTTGTGCCTCAGCATTCAACCCGAATAACCCCGTTCGACAATCGACGTCTTTAATTTAAAAGCGAATAATCAAGGGTAACTTTTATTCTCAAGTATTGTAAGGAACAATGATGATACCCGTAAAACATTCAATTCAAAAATGTCGTGAAAACACAACATACTATGGCTGCCTATTAAAATAATATAAAATGCATTTTTAGCGACACCTGTTATTGTTTTGTAAAAATTTGTGATTGAAAATGAAAGGGCCATAATTGTGTAACCGTTAAATTACTAAAATTAAATTCTTTGCCTGTACCCTTCATATAATCTAAGGTACCAAACCATTGGTTTAGACATTTGCACAACACCTCACTTAATTCTCTCCTCCTCCACGACCCGGTCTACCCGAGCCGAGGTCCGAGCCTTTAGAGGCGCCCTCGGGTGGTTCCGCTCCCCGATCCGATCCGATCCTTTCGGAGAATCTAGTAGGGCACGGGGACGCGCACTAGTGCGCGATGCCGTTCCCTCTAGAAAACCTCAGAAGGTGATTCGTTTCACACGGCTTGATCCGGACCCTTTAGGTTCCTCGCCGCCCCCAAACAAGCCCGGTAAAGCTGAAAATGCCGTCCGAGGCAATTAGCAATCTCTCTAAAAAAAAAACCTCACTTAATTATTGACATATTGTCGTTATACACGTGAGCTTTAGGCTTCGATCACTAATGCATTAGATTCCCGATGAGCGCTTAAAAAACTGGACCGGGACTTTGAGGCGATGACGAGTACAAATATTTTGCAACCTTAGTAAATGTTTATGATTTGAAAAAGATAAAGTGTTGAAAAAATTCCGCGAGCGGGATTCGAACCCGCACCCCATGACATGCCGGGTCAGGTGCACTACCAACTATGCTATCGTGGCTCAATCCAGCTCGCCGAAATTAATCAACACTATCTACTTTATTTTATTTTTTTCGCAACAATATTTACGTAAAATTATATGTAAATAATCATAAATCTTCCCATGCAAAAAATACCAAAAATGTATCAATTCTACTACCAATAAAATTCGAAACGCTTACCAAAACGGATAAATGCTCACCAAATTGTGTTTCCTAAAATATTATAAAAAGGATACAATTTATATAATAATTTCGGCGGGCTGGTTAGAACCACGATAGCTCAATTGGAAGAGCACCTGACCCGGTATGTCAGAAGGGTGCAGGTTCAAATCCTGCTCGTGGAAATTTTTTCAACATTTGTGTTTTTGTAATTTGTTCGCAACAAAATTTGCGTTAAAAATTATTTGAACATTTTACAATTTATATTTTTATTAAATGCTATAAAAATATATGAATACCTTTTAACTGCATTTCAGACCAAATATGTTATTTTATCACCAAATAGGTACACCAATATTTTATGCCTCGAGTTTCAATTTGGTAATTCTTGCTTTCTGTTGTCTAATAAAAAAAATAATCTCGAAATTCAAGACAATCGTTACGCTGCGCTTCGCGATTGTCTTAAATTTCTAATCTATCACGTGACCTACAGGAGTAGGGCCGCTAGTATCCTCAATAATTTGAATAATAGTGTAAAAATTTGGTGAGCATTTATCCATTTTGGGAAGCAAAAAAAATATTTGTACAGTCATTTCATTTATTTGGTACTTAGGCTTAGGGTCTAAAAAATATTTCTGGTGAGCGTTATTGTACCCTATATATAATAAATGTGATATTTAATTAAATTAAAATTAAATGTCTGTATAGGTATGAGCATTCAAAAAGCATTTTAACGATCTTTATATAAAACAAAATTTGGCTTTTATCCTTTCTTGTATCCTACCAAGTTTTTGCTGGGCGTGCTGGGCTTCAACTCTCTTGAAACTCGCAGAAATTACACCCTAATGGAGACTGCTTGTCGTATTCTTCGGGGAGAGCTAGACTGTCCTTTTTTGGTGCCTATTGGTCCCTATCTACTGACCCTGATAGGTAGGGTATGGCAGCTGGAACTACGGGTCCGGCTGTCTTTTCAAGGGTACCACGGGAGTTCCGGATCCTAAGCCCCCTGTCGGTTATGCCTTCGCGGGCGTCTCCGACAGGTTCCGGACATGGGTTGGACTCGTGGTGGCGCGTGGTTAGCTGTAGAAGTGGGAATGTTCGTCTGCCTGGTTGATGTGGCCAGGCTTCCATTTCGTGCACAGCGAGCAGGTCCAAGTAGCGGTCTCGAGGGGCCCGAGGCGAAAGGACTTGCGGGGCACGTGAGTTGCCCATAGTTGGTTGTCATGCTCGGTGGTTTTCACTGAGCAGAGCTCCAACATCTCCGGCACTAGTCTGGATAACTAGTAGAGGTGCCCGCTAGATGCAATACCTCCGGTTGAGCCAGCCGCGTAGGATGTTGAAATCGGCAAGGTGCCTGGATAGGTACTGAGAAGTGAGTGGGCTTACAACTCCGCCACCAAAGAGGATAATTGGTAGTCAACTTAGAGTTGACGACCCGAGCAGAGGAATCTGCGAGTTGTGCTCTAGTGCAACGAGAAGTGAGCGAGCTTACAGCTCCGGTAACCTATCTGGATAATAGGTAGTGGACTATACGTGTCCACGGGGCGACTAGCTTGAGACACTAGTCTTAAAAGTACCGGATGAAGAATGCGCCTCGGTGCGTCGTGATCTGGCGTTATGACCTGACGTAGATGGTCCCTTGTGCTTGCACAAGGATGTCTGACACCTGCTTTGTGACCTGATGGTTGGTAGGGGGTGTCAGTATAAACTTTAAAGTAGTGTTGAGTGGGTTGTCCTTTTTTGGTGCAAAGGTCTTGCAAGTTGTTTGCTCCAGGCAATTATTGCAGAGCCCGTCACCACCGTTTGTTGGCAATCGACAACGTGCGTACCGTAGAGCATCGTAACTCGCCTCTGCTTCGTGCAATGGTGCATCTGAATGCGCTTCTGGCAGTGGCACCACAGTGTGATGTGTTTGCCGGAAGGAAAACTTAAGGATTACTTGGAGCTCTGTGATGATGATTGAATGGTCTGTCCTTTGTTATACGTTTTTCATTGTTTATTGGTCTATGTTACATATTGTTCAGTGCATTAGTGTATACTGTAATGCTGGCAATGTTTTGTTGTTGAATAAAATAAATAAAGAAATAATAAATCTAGTACATTATTGATCGAAGGGTTTAGCTTATAAATTGAATATATTATGTCGTCTGCCCAACAGCTCAGAATGGACGGCTCGCGTGACCGTCGGCATTGTTGTAGTGTAATTGCTGCACGATTCCGATTTAAACGACAAATGAAAATATTTTACCTAGTTTGAAAACTAGTATTATTAAAATCGAATGGACTTTTGAGGTTTAGACAAAAAAAGGTATTTGTCATAGCAATCAAACAAGCTCTGTGACAATTGCGTGTTCAACTGTTTGTATATGTATAATATTGTTTGTATATACGAGTATAATTGTATAGTAAAAATACCTAGCTGTGGATTTATTGCAGGCGCAAACATTAATTGTGTATTCTACACCTCTTGTGGTAAATAAACAAAATATAATTGAACTATAAATAAATATAACTGATTTATTTCAAGTTCAAATTGTATTGTAATTGTATTTTGTACAAAATATACAAAAAAAAGGAGAGGCCTATGTCCAGCAGTGGACAAGTATAGGCTGATGATGATGATGATGATGATACAAAAAAAAATACAAATATACGTAAGTGATCCATATTTTGTATAATTTTCTTTGTTAATTATACAAAATACAATTACAATACAATTGCCATTGCACTTGAAATAAATCAGTTATATTTATTTATAGTTCAATTATATTTTTTATTTTTTTTTCTACTTATTTAAATAAATTCATTAGTGTACGAGTAGTAGGATATAGTTGGTAAGTAACGTAAATAGCCTATGAATGTCCCACTGATGATACTGGGCATCGCCCTCTATAATTGAAATCATCATCAATCAATCATCACTACAAATTAGCTTAATCACCAGCACCACCACGCTTACTTGCCAAATGCAGATGATTCGCTAATTTCGATATTTAAGATTTTGAACAACTTAGTATCGGAGTTGTAATATTGAAACTACTGTTCCGAGATTCCGATATCGACTTATCGTACGACGTTAATCTGTATCACATCTGCATTTCAGCGCCCTAACCAGAGTGTCTAATGCGAGTTTTATTTGTCACCCGCGGCGCTGCTTACGTGTCAAATAAAACTCGCGCTAGGCACACAGGCCGCTGGTGGCGAGAAGGCGTGACTGCGCTGCACATTAGAGTAATCGGCGCGCGATCGCGGCGTATCACAATTAAATAATCATTAAACCCTATCCGGCCGCTATCGGTCGTCCGACGGTGCCCACCAACTTACAAACGTAGTAGAACCTTAAAACCCTTACGACCAGCTTTTGCAGTATACTGAATTAATGTTTTTTTTGTGAAGTTTTGTCACTAAGGTTTAGACCTTTTAGGCATCATAGTAATTCCTTTCCACTCGCACAACGTTCATTGTACAATTCTCAATTAAATTTATTTTAATTTAGTAATATGTTTTATTATAGGTAAAATATTTTTTTACATTATAATAACTTCTATAACTACTTATATATTTTTTAAATTATTATAATTATAATGTTCATCTTATATGTCAGTCTTGACATAAAGGCTTTAAGAAATCTGAATACTGTTTGACCACAATGCTTTTAATTATTTAATTAAAAAATTACTGTGTTAGTTATCGTATTTTCATTGCATGCTATTGCCTAGCTGAATAGGTGACTCCAATCTGACTCCAATCTACTTTAAGAATAGGTACTGTATCTGTTACCTTCTTGTAAGGTAACAGAACCCTATTCAAACACGAATACATGATTGAATTCATCTTGTGTATACCATATTTAAACACTTTTGTTCTGTGCATTGTTTTTTGTCCATCATCGACGCAATCTAATGAGTCATGAACACCAATCTCTATCAAGATTTGAGTCAATCACGGACTGTATGCACGAGCCCTTAGCCGTTTACGTAACAGTCCCCACCAAATGGCGTTTTTGCGTGCAGTGTACGTTCGCCATTGTTGAACGCATTTATTAGAGCCCAGCGTGCTTATTGTAAAGCGAGCCGCTAACAATCAACTGATTGTGGCCAAATTTTTTTGTTTTTCTATACACAATCTATCTGTTATGCTGCGTGTGTTAAACAATTACCAGAACAATATTTTATGATAGAAAAAAGTTCAAAGCGAATAAAATTCACGTATTGTTTTTAAGCGAAGTGTAAACATGAATTTGGAATTAAACAAAGTTAATGGGATCCTATATGCATCAACATTTCAATAAAGAACATGGTTGCAAATGATGCAATTTATTCCTTTCCAGGGCATACAGGTTTTAAATCCCAATCCTTTACTGCAGAACCAAAAGATGTTATGTGTGAGATCATTAGTTGAGTGTAAATGCAACGCATCCGATAAAAATATACAGTATATAATGTATATGCATGCATGATGCGTTGCGAGTACACTCAACTAATCATCTCATACATAACATCTTTCTAATCGGATACGTTGCGTTTAGTATACAATACACGTTACAAGTCTCGTCTCCCTGAAACCTTGCAATTGATATGTAATACCAGCACACGTTTTTCCCCTTTCCTGCAAAAGGGTTGTTTAAAACGAGGTGTGAAAATGTAACTTGCGCTTCGGCAAGGGGGGGGGGGGTGGGTAGTTAGGCACAATCCTACTCCACTGACTCTTTTTCTGCTTAACATCAGCTAAAACAGAGTCATTTACTATCAAACTATAACAAAAATTTAAATGTGTATAATTTAGTTAACATCATAGATCTTTGCTTAGTTGATGTATGTTCGACACAGAGCAGAGTCATTAAGCGTGAAAAAAGAATTGAAAAGTGTAAATATAAAATCATCATCATCATCATCATCATCATCAATCAGCTCATTTTATGTCCCCACTGCTGGGGCACGAGCATGAGCACGGAGCGGAGGGCGTTGGCGGTAAGATGCAATATGTTGGCTCGCAGGTTTGCTCGATGTACAGAACCCGTTAAGGTGATACTTTTTAAGGCTTTTTGCCAGTCCTTCTATTCGTGTAACCTGTGGGTCAACTTTACGCAAAAAACCATCAACGCCTTGCGTGTGCAGTACAACAACGCGTTCAGGGTGCTGTTGGGGCTGCCACGGTACTGCAGTGCATCAGGCATGTTCGCGGAAGCTCATACCGATGGATTTCATGCTATTCTTCGGAAGAGAGCAGCCTCGATGCTAAGACGTGTTCGTGGAAGCCCCAATGACATTCTGCGTGTTGTAGCTGAGCGAGTAGACTGCCCTTTTATGATGCATTGGGTTCGGCTGCACGTGTGATAATTAATTATTTTATTCGTTCATTTTACTAATTTAATTAAATTTTTGTATTTGTAATTTTATTTGTAATTTTATTGTAATTCTATTTCTAATTTTATTTCTAATTTTATTGTAATTTTATTTTGTAATTTAATTTTGTAATTTTATTTGTAATTTTATTGTAATTTTATTTTGTAATTTTATTTGTAATTTTATTGTAATTTTATATTGTAATTTTATATTGTAATTTTATATTGTAATTTTATTTGTAATTTTATTCGTAACTTTATGGACTACTATGTCTGAAATAAAATGTTTGAATTGAATTCCCTATAGATGGATAGGGAGAACGGGCCATAAACCACCACGCGGGCCCAGTGCGGATTGGTGGTTGTTAACGACTGCTAATGCAGCCGGGACCTTCCGAAGCACGGAGGAGCTCGAGATGATAAACTTTTGGTCACCCATCCGATGACCGGCCTTTGCGAAAGTTGCTTAACCTCAACACTCGCAGACCGGGCGCGTTAACCACTGCGCCATCGAGCTCCATCAAGAAATATAAAATAAACACTTTTTATCATAATTTCGAAAGTTCTTGCTCATAATGTCGAGTCAATCAGTACCTATCCAGAGGTACTTGTTACACCCTGATCGCGGTGATCTGTGGTGTAAACGGGCCCCCGAGCGCATGGCTATTCCTTTAGCACTGGCTGTGAGTACTAGGCACTTGGCTGTCACCTGGGGCACCTAGGGTGCGGTGCCAATAAGGTTAACTCGAACAGAGAAATGAAGACGCAATAAGAACAAAAGTATTTTCCATTAAATTTTTAAATGTAATTTAAGCACACTTTGTTTGTTTATATGCCATTAGTGCGGTTATTTTGAAACTGCATTAGATAGTATTCTAAATTTCAATTAAAACATATTACTCGGAGTTCTTAGATTCATTATGTGGTTGGGTTAATACAATACTTACTCTTACTTACTCCGCTGGCTCAGCGACCCGAAGTGGATCTTGGCCTACGATAGAAGACGACGCCACTGCGCTCTGTTCCGTTCTGGTTAATACAATGAGATCTTATGTCGTTCCCTTATAAATAATGATAATTAAAGCAAGGTTCACTTTGCAAAGTGAATAGATAGTGCTGACTATATTTGCACGGGACGGAAGCAGCCACCATAGATTAATTGATAAGCCACCTGACCTGGATAGCCAAAAGGTGCTGGCTCAATTCTCGTTCGTTTTCACAACTTCTTCCTCTGAATTATAATTTTTCGTCGTAAATCTGCCTAACTCGTCGACTTTTACCAGAGGTGGACCCACCTTGTTGGAGGCCTGCCTACACGGCGCCGGCGTCTTCCGGTGCGCGGTTGCTACTCGAGAACTGTTCTGCACCAGCGGCCATTCGTTCTACGAGCTGTGTGTCCGACCCACTGCCAATTTAAATAAAACACACTTAACTTGATATACCTACTATTACTAAATTACTAGAGCCTGCTTGGCATTCTGTGAGCGGAGTGAGAGATGATATAACATTGTAAGAAGAAGCAAGTTGCTGGTCGATTAAGTGAAGACGGCCACGTTGTTCTTGTACACTTTAATCAATGTAATAATATAATGTGCTCTATTGTCTAACAGAGAGGCGGGCATGGAGAAGGCGAAGGCGTACATAAAGAGCTCGCTGGGCGCGCCCAAGCCGGCGTCGCCGTCTCTGGAGAGGCCGGCGCCGGCGGCAGACGAGGCGCGTGTCTGCTTCGTGTGCGGCGGCGCCGGCTACGGCGACCACTACACCATCCGGGTCAAGCCCGAGCCGCAGGTGACGTAGCCCGCTGTTACTGTACTTACGACGTGAGCGCCTAGCCTCTATCTCATGAGATGGTTAGTGGTAAGGGGCGACGCCTTCGCTGAAGAGGCTGGCGCCGGGGCGGCGGACGAGGCCCACTACTCTATCCGCGTCAAGCCCGAGCCGCTGGTTACTGTACAGTCCCGAGCATTAACATGTATACAATGTATCTCTTAACACAATGAAATAACAGTCAAATCTAGTCAAAAGTGTAATACATGTTATTGCTCGTGACGATACTATGGAGCAGCGTCATCTTTATATGGCGGTTGGTTAGTGATGTTGAGATCGAAGGTGTCCACTAGCCCCTTATTTTACGGGGAGAAGTGCTTAGTCCGGCGTTGGAAAACAGACGGGCGCACAGAGTGGAGTGGAGATCTGTACCTGCTTCGTGCAGATGAGCTACATAAGGCGACGTCGGAGATAAAGTGAAGTGGAATAAAAGGAAGGCTGCCTCCACCACCAAGTGCGGCAAACCAGCCTGGAAGAGAGTCTGCTGGGGTGAACTCCGGTAAGCGATTGCTTATGAGGCTTCGGGATCACCCTGGTCGGAACGTGAGGAGAAGTAGAGGAGTTTTTAGTGGGTATGCCTTCCTTCCTAGATGGTGTTAAGAAGAGAGTCCCATATAGCCATTTGCGTTTCTTCAAGCGCAGTAGTATACCATTTTTTTTTCTCCTGTACTAAATAACTGAAGCGACAATGTCAATAGCTGTAAATAATTGAGGACATACGTTTTGATTTCAACTGGTTGCGACGGGAAAACGCCAGACAAGCCAATTATCAGACCATTTGGTTGTGCACCGCAACATCGTGCCTCGCGTCACTATTCATCAGCAGGCCAATAAAGCAGCATCGCCGGACCGGTTATAACCGCCCACCGATTGTTGCTGTGTCTGAAGTGATTGACATTCGACACGAGACAAACTCAAGCGCACAGTACATGTAGGGAAACGGTAGGCTTCGTTGTTAGGTCAGTTTCAATAGAATAAAATGTGATGAGTAAATTAATTTTTTGGATATCTTAAGACTTAGATTATGTTTTCAAATGCCTATTTATAGCTTTAGGCGTAGACTTTTATCAAAGCGATGTGTGCAATTAAGAAGATCAATCTCTCAAAACTCAATTCGAGAAATATAGTCATAGTCAGCTTCGATATCGTTTTTACAGCATTTTCTCATGTCACAACAAACCACATATCAATATTTGTATAATATAAAAATATAAGCAAGTTCGTCCTTACTGAATAAGTTTAAAAAAGTCGCCAGTCAAAATAAATATGCTACCGATATAAGGGATCCAATATCTGCAATGACAAACCTTGATTCCTGTTTCGTGCAAAATTTGCTAAGACAAATTAGTTTCGACAATTCATATTGGTGACATTTAGTAATATAGAATATATTGGTCCATCCAGGACCAATCAAGGGTCAATATAGGTGTAACAATTAAAGTAATTTGTATTATAAATTAAAGCAGATAGCTGTACTCGTACTATTAATAATGACGTTCATTACAGAAGGTCCTAGAAGATTACAATCAAATCGATAATATAGTTTTCTTTTCTACACTTACGAGTCTTAATATTTACACATTGTCATCATGTCATGAGACTTCATGTTATCTAACAATGTTATCACAATTCTATTCATTCCAACCGGTTGGTTTTGTTGTTCTAACTGCGGCATGTTTATCAACAACATAGCTCTGGAATTTTAAAAACAAACAAACGAAAAGTGCTGTAAATCTATTGATCATACTAAACGTACTACACTGCACTGAGTGTAATCCCTGTGCGTGAATTACACCACGTGAGATCCAGACGACTTCTGATGGAATTGTTTGTTGCGCACTGATTGAAACATAGGCGTCCCACAAGGCACAATCATCAGTCCACTTAAAGTCTAATAAAAATCAAGTAGCAATATCGTTTTTGTTTTTTTATGACAACTCGTAAATTGCTGTTGTTCTGAGTGATAGACAATGTCTTCATAAATTTTGTTAGACAAACAGTAAATAATAAGAATACTATCTGGTTTTGAAAAAAACAAACTTAAATTAAGAAACCTTAGGCAAAGGTATTCCCCAAATATCTCTAGAAACGTCTTGTACTTTGGTGGTTTCCCACCAATCTCTCATATTGAAGTCAAGATAGTCCTTCCAAACTCTTTCTGGTTCGACTCCTACGCCGCCGTGCGTCCTCAGGTATCCGATTTAGATGATCATAAGATTCCGCCGCTATTGAATTCGACCTTTAATATGTTGCAGTATGAACTTAATGTTCTCGTTACTAAATTAGAAGCGGCGTCATCGTTTAGCACCATCTCGTTGCGATATACGCCGAACCGGTTCCAACCGGCCGCCAATTGCGCGAAATTGTGTCTGCCACTAAACTGATTGACACCACTGACACCAGAATCCGCGGAGCCGTCACTAGAATTGTTTTGTTTTGCCGGTCTGCGATTGGTCGGCCGCGTCTTGGTAAATACCGCGTTAGAAACTTATGTTACTCCAATCGCTCGTAGCATACGATGTTCAACATAGCCAGCTCGTGTTAATCCACTGCTGAGCATGGGCCCAATGCTAAAATAATATTTTGTGATTCTGTGTTTGACCAAGTACTAGAAGATTTGTGATTTTGTGATGTTTATCAAGTTATCACTGTAACAAAATATCAGTAGTGAAATAATGTACTGCGCAGATTGTGGTTGAGGTACGCTTATTAGAAATTAGAATTTTAATGCAGGGTACAAATACCGGGATGCTGGCTTTTCCAGGATGATATTCTTTGCAGCTGACCAGAAGTATTTATTTATTTATTTAAAATAGGTACGCAGACAGATAACAGTCGATACACAGCCATGAGAATTTAACAATATAGTAAGACTAGACAGTAATCCACAAATAGCATACACAGAGTTATGTACTACCTTCACCATCAACATCATCATCATCATCAGTCTATACTAGTCCACTGCTGGACATCGGCCTCTCCAACTACCTTATGCTACAATAAAAATGGAACACAAAATGAAATTAATAAAAAATAATAAAATAAATTAAACATACGCATAATTTGATCACAATATACAACATGCAGTTACAATTCATAATTACGTAAAAGTAGTAATACAAGAGCTAAGCTAAACATTCAACAATGATGACATACACAACTCGAAAGAAGTAATCCATAAAAGCTTCTTAAATAATGATATGGTAGCAGTGTCTCGAATGTTAGGTGGCAGCAGACCCTTCCAACTTTTGACAGTATAAATAATAATAATAATAAAAATAAACCAAGAGTAAGGAGCTCCACGGGCGGTACTACCGGGCCTTAACAGGGCCCGATGTTGATCTGCTCGCGTCGGTAAACTGGCTACGATTCGGTGACCATTTTGGGGAAACCGAGGGGTTTGTCTGTGCAATTGCAGACGAAGTCATGATGACGAATAATTATCGGAAGTATATCCTGAGGGACGGTACGGCCAACATCTGTCGGGCATGCCGCCGTCCCGGTGAGTCACTCAGGCATATTATTTCCGGTTGTTCTCATCTGGCTAACGGTGAGTACTTGCACAGACATAACCTTGTAGCCAGGATTATCCATCAGCAACTTGCTCTTCGATATGGTCTTGTAGAATCTGAGGTGCCGTACATAAGTACACGCCGGTGCCAGTTCTCGAAAATGGTTATGCAACGCTCTACTGGGATCGATCTGTCATCACGGACAGGACTGTTATTGCAAATAAGCCAGATATCGTGTTGACAGATCGATTGACGCGCCAGGCAATGCTCATAGATATCACCATTCCGCATGACGAGAACCTTGTGAAAGCCGAGAAGGGCAAGCTTACTAAGTACCTTGACCTGGCTCACGAGGTGACCGCTATGTGGGATGTGGATTCGACGATCATTGTCCCCATAGTCGTATCTGCAAATGGCCTTATAGCGAAGAGTCTTGACCAACATCTCAAGAGACTTTCGCTGGATGGCTGGATTAAGGGTCAGATACAGAAGGCAACACTCCTGGACACGGCACGTATTGTCAGGAGGTTCCTTACTCTGCAACCCTGACCACCGGTAGCTTGGGCCCTGCCCCGCTGCTGGTGGTACTCTAGGATTAGGTTTTTATAATGTTTTATTGTTTTTATATTAAAATATTGTAAAAATCTAGTTTTAAGAAAGAAAATAAATAAAGGAGATAAAAATAAAATAAAAAATATTTTGTGCAATACATTATTAATTTCCATTTTGTTGTAAATGGTACTTACGGTGCCGTCCGTAAGTGACAAGTGTATACTTTATTTGAAATGTCTTCGTCCATATTTATTTGATGCCGCGCGACCATACTAATTTTGTATGGGGAATTTAACGTGTTAATTTGAAAAATAATAATTTGAAAAACCGCTTGATAAATCAAAAATGTGAGACAGACGATTTGTGTTTTAGATATTGGTGATTGTTTAGACAAAATCAGAGGTACAATAATTTAGATAAACTATAAGATATCAACTAAACGCCGCCACTCGTTTTCATGATTTTTGCCCAACTATTTTGCCCAATATTGTAGAAAAAACTATAGTGTGTTATGAATTTATGGATCGGACTAATTGTAAACACGTTCCCTTTGATACTAAATATATATTTTGTTTATTTAATACGATAGTATTTTCAATTATAGCAACTTAATCGTGACTGCACTTTTGGCATTTTTATTTTGTTTTATTTTTCCCCTTAAAAGATCTCCGGTGCTCAGCATTATTCAGCGGCAGAGCACCACGAGACGCTGGTTTTCTGCGGACGCGTACTTAAAATAATAGTAAAAAAAAAAACTAAAGGAATATAAAATTATTATGTAATTTGAACTTTTTTGTATATTGTTTATGGAATCTTGCAAATTTTCTAATTGCCCTTTCAGAGACATCGTTAGTCTATACTTATGCGTGATATTTTCGTCTTACCATCATTATCATTTTCAGCCCGTATCTACCCACTGCTGAGCATAGGCCTCCATGTTACGCCATTCCCTTCTGTTTTGAGCTGATCGCATCCAGGTTTTTTCCAACTTTATATTTCGTCTTCAAGTGGGAAACCAGGAACTGTAGAACTTGTTACTGAAAAAATTATTATCTAAATATAATTTATGTTAAAATTAATTGGTTTATTGCCACACATGCAAAAAACATATAGTTATTTACTTCTTATATCTTATTTTTAGTCAAAAAATTGTAGATTAAGGCGAAGGGTAAGGCACACTAACGCCACCAATTGATAATTTGACAATTACTGACGGCCGGATCTTTTTTAAACGTTGCGTACTGTCCGATAACAGGAAAGCATCCATAGTATTTATATAATCATTGTGCACTACTTCTTGTTGCGTGGTTTATTCACAAAACGGGCTATCGCATTTATTCACATACAATGGCCACTTTTGGTGTTAGCTAATGAATACAAAAACAAACCTAAGAGTAGTGCACAATTATTAAATAATAGATGTTTGCCTAGTGTCGGAAGGTCCGAAATGTTTGAAAAAAAACCCAATTTAGCAGTTACCAAATTAAATCCATTAGCGGCGCTTCGCCTTAAATGTCTCTACACCATTTTAGATCTAAGTACGGCGGGATCGGTCTAGATCTGTTTTAAATCCATTTCTATTTGACATCATTACGCACTACACTAAGTGTTTGTCAGTGATGAAACGGCAGGCAAGCGACGCAAAAAGGTGGTGTTCAAAAAATAAAAACTCCTTTCCTTTTTATGATTTTACTTACTCGGTAGGTACTTACGAATTGTTGAACTTTCCAAATTCTTCATAAAATTCACAAACGTTTGCCTAACACACACGCTTTACCGCTAAACCCAGAGACAAGTGTAAAGAGACGTTTAACCTTTACAATGTTTTAGAACAATGTTGTACAATGGAGCGTCGCCGTGCGACACTAAATAGGGAGACCCAGTATGTAAGCTTAATACATACCGGCGCTCATCATCATCACCATCAGCTCATTTTATGTCCCCACTGCTGGGGCACGAGCCTTTCCTATGGATGGATAGGGAGAACGGGCCATAAACCACCACGCGGGCCCAGTGCGGGTTGGTGGTTGTTAACGACTGCTAATGCAGCCGGGACCAACGGCTTTACGTGCCTTCCGATGCACGGAGTAGCTCGAGGTGATACAAACATTTATTCACCCATCCGATGACCGGCCTTTGCGAAAGTTGCTTAACCTCAGCACTCGCAGACCGGGCGCGTTAATCACTGCGCCATCGAGCTCTTCAGATACCGCGCTCGAGCAACGCAAACATAGACCCTCTCAGTCTCACGGGATACGAAATCTCGCAACAGCTGCGCTCGGAGTCTCGGACTGTTCCGATCAGGGCCTGATACCGTTACCTAATTCCCACTAAAAGTAAGTACCGGTAAGTAACGTTATTTCTAAAATGTATCATTACTTTTATATATTTTTTTGTTATTAACCTAAGCTAGCTGTGTACATTTACAGTGTCCCAAAATTAGCACGTCACACTGACACCGGAGATAGGTGGGGCTCAGATGCGTCGAACAAGCCTAACTTGTACATAGAAAATTGTTTTCACGGTTGCTGCTCAAAGTCGAAGCCATTGTTTTTGTGTGATAATAAAGTTAAAAGAAACTATCAATTTGTCGTTTTTGCACATGACTTTTCTACTAAATAATGTTGTTTCATCATTAAATAACTATTCTCAAAGACGTAGACGTTAAAGAAAGGGCTCTCATACAAAAGTTATTTAAAATTGGTGATTTTCTAAAAATACCTTAAATTGGTCATATCTCTAAATTCATGAAGTTTTTCTGTGGACAAGTTAGGCTTGTTCGACGCATCTGAGGCCCACCTACCACCGGTGTCAGTGTCACGTGCTAATTTTGGGACACCCTGTATATTGGTCTTGACTGTTTATGTACCGATTAAAATAAAATAAAAAAATGAAATGGTAATTTGGTACTGGTAAGGCAGGTAACGTTATCTAGAAAAGTGTCGCTACTTTTTTCATTACATACTGCGCTTTAGCCATCCGCGTAGAAGAACGGTTAATTAATTTATTACCTACTATTATTTTTAACTTTAAGATGCAGTCGAACCATGCATAAATGTAAGGCTATGGCAGAATAACGGCTTGTGGCTCTCCTGCAATCACTGAGCCATACACCCTTTTGACTCTAATCTGTGCTCTGCTTGGTGTACCCCTGTATACTGTGTTAACAGAGTATTGTACTCTATATCATGTAGGCGTGCTCTATAATCTATAACACTAATAGAGTATGCTAAAATACTCTTTTTACACAATGTTAACTATACTAGTGCCAGTCATGAAATATTATGCAAACCCTATATTAGAACCAAAAAAGTCCAAAAGAGCTCTTGATATATTATTTTATATATAAATTTAGAGTTAGAATGTTTGGACTCATGCAATTCTTTTAAAAACCCTGAAAAACTGTTAGGTATGTGCTGCAAAATGTACAAAAAATTCCTTTTTAAAAATATAAAATAAATGATACTCTTTTTTGTAAGTCCGTACTCTTTATTTAACTCCTTTGAAATCAGATATACTATATTTTTTCTAATAAAAGTTGACAACCCTAACTGTGGTATTTGTTAGAGGCAAATAAAGTTATTTATTATTAGTTTCCGGTAAAAATGCCACTCGGGTAACTATACCAAACATACCGGAAGTTTTTTTACCGGTATCTTCGTTTGCCAGAAGTCTATACCAATTCTTTAACGGTTTTCAAAGCTCCGGTTCCGATGTCCTGTTTGTATGAACCTGACCTTCTGTAGTCTCTGTAGTCTTATTATGTGCCGCGCGACGTCAGAATACCGAATTTATCAACTTTCGCGATGTAGGCGAAACCCGAGTCCCTTGTAGCTGTAATGAATTAATGCTTAATGGAACTAATGAAATGGAAATTTCCTGGAAATCTTCAACTTTTACTGGGCGTGGTACAAATTCCGAATTCGTCTGCCCCGGGCATTAAATTTACTCGGGTCCCCGCAATGAGGCGACGTGTTTCGCTGTTGTCAAGTATACTTTTTGTGTATCCTTTTTTTGACCTTTTATGTATTTTTATGCTAAGTTTACGTAATAAATTGTAAAGTTGCAAAGTCAAGGTAAGAAATGTGTACCATCTCTCAACCGAACATACATACAAAAGCTTTTAAATACTGACAGGGCTGATTTGTTACTCACTGCCATAATGTTGCTACAGTAGTCTACAGTGTTACTAAAAGCCCGGAAAGCAGAAAAAAATTAATACCTACGTACTTACATACTACCTACCTACTATCATACAAAGTTGCTAATATGTATTGTTAAATGCAGATATTATGATATTAGCTCGTTATACATGGCCCGTGGGACAGATACGTGTGAGTGAGCATTGTGCAGCGAAAAAACTTAATTGGAGCAAGTCGACTTATGAAGATCTTTCCCATCAAATGTTCCCATAGTTAACTTGCAACAGCTATTGAGCTGTGTAAAGACTTCGTTCAACTGATGAAGGCGATCTCGATCAGAACGCTTTCCGAACCGAACGCCTCGGAGTATCTAGTAGTCCCACCCCATCTCTAGAAACACTGAGGATGTTCGATCACCACGGCTTGAGGATCCTTTAGTTTCTCATCATCATCGTAAGCTAATTTTTATGTCTACACGACTGGGGCACGAGCCTTCCCTATGGATGGATAGGGAGAACGGGCCAAACCACCACGCGGGCCCAGTGCGGTTTGGTGGTTGTTAACGACTGCTAATGTAGCCGGGACCAACGGCTTTACGTGCTTTCCGAAGCACGGAGGATCCCATGACCGGTCTTTGCGAAAGTTGTTTAACCTCAGCACTCGCAGACCACGCGCGTTAACCACTGCGCCATCAAGCTTCTAAGTGTCCTTAGTTTCTCGCTGCCCATAAAAGTCCGGTTACGCTGTAAAGTCTGTCTGCGGCCATCAGTAATGTCAAGTCAAATACAATGCGGAGAGCGCGCGAGCTTGTCTGTACGTTGTAACATGTCATAATTTCCGTTAATTGGTCTCAAATCTGGACCCGTGTCCGACACGGAACATGTTAAACCTTATTATTTTTTATATTTACTGGAATACTAGCTTTTAGGCGGGACAGTACCTAGATAGGCTAATTACTACAGTAGTAGTAATTAGCCTATGTAGGTACTATTAGGCAGTTATTAGGCAGCTGCCAAATTATAAAAAAAAATGTAAAAAGGGTTAAGTTTTCATGAGCACCTAAGTACATACAAGAGTCAAGATGGTTCACATAGTATAATTTTTATCCATTGGACTCATTAATCTCTAATTTGGCAGTTTTCTACAAGTTAAGGTTTCACAGGCCGGTATGCATGCATATTGCAAAGCCGTTGTAGGCTTTGAAGCCATACCTACAAGTCCTAAGCATTAAAACACGTTAAAAGTTTTAATTTTTTTAGCCATTGTACATGCCGGCAAAAACAAATGGAAATGTACAAATTATTAACGACATGAAAACACTGTAGTTATTGTCCGGCGTATTACGTACAGTTCGTTGAATTAATTATTATATGCGAAATTAATAATTTAATCCGATGTGCGCCGGGCGAGTTTACAATTCACCGCTCCGTGTTTAATCAGGACCCGGCTAAAACTGTTATTTTAATTATGCAAAGTGGAATTGAAATGGATTTACTCGTGGCTTAGTTAGCAAGTTTCCATTGGAGTGTTGTTTCCTTTAATCATTCACCTTTCCTCGTTTGAATCAAATTAGTGTTGCTTAACACAATATAAAAACCCCAACTGATTTATTTTTCGGTGGGAAATCATGTTGATATAGAAGGGGTTTAGTATCGTCTATCGTACCGTAGTACCGTTTAAGTTATTTACTAAAAATATCTCACTAATATTATAAAAGCGAAAGTTTGTGTGTATATTTGTTGTTTCTTCACGCTGCAACGGATGGATTTGGATAAAATTCAGCATACAGATAGTTTATAACCTGGATTAAAACATAGGATGCTTCTTATCCCGATAGTCCCACGGGAACGGGAACCATGCGGGTGAAACTGCGGGCGGCCGTTAGTTGTATTACGATATAATATGTATTTTAAGCATTCGAATGGTCAGTATAGTGAGCCTGACGCTCGCCGCGAGCTCAGCGTGCTTCGGTACATCGGTCAGTTAGCAATACCTTAACATATCAAACTCGCCGCGAATGGTACGTTACGATGATACGCTCCGGTCAGTCGCCACCACAAGATGGTAAAGCCCCTGGATAGTTTTAAACGTGCGGCTACTTACTGTTTTTTGTTTTCTAGTTTAAGTTGGATCTTATATCAAATCACCTGAGTTTGAGGGAACTGTCATGTATCTAACGGTACATCCCCATCCCCTTCTACAACCTGAAGGCACCAAATAAGGAGACTCCAGTAGGTAAGCGTAATACATAACGCGCTCGAGCAACGCACACATAGACATTACGGACACGAATCTCGGAACAGCTCGGAACAGTCCGAGCGCAGCTGTTGTAAGATGCCGTGTCCGTAAAGATGTTATCTGAGCGCGTTTGTACGAAGCTCTCCGTCTGCAGTCTTCTTTTTTTGTGTCGAAGGCTACTGGATTTAAGATTTTCACTTGTAGCCACACCTGCTATCGCTAAAAATCCTGGAAGAGATCAGCTCAAAACAGAAGAGAATGGCGTGACATGGAGGCGGCCTATACCCAGCAGTAGGTAGATACGGACTGAAAAGTGATGATGATGAGTTGTAGTTGTGCAATCTATCAACCATTTGTCTGACAATGTTCCCTCGCGCCGACAGAGCACCGAGCCGTACTTCCCGTTCCTGGGCGCGCACGCCGCCCCCGCCGGGTACCGCGCGGACGGCGACGACGACGGCGCGGTGCGCTGCTGCTGCGTCTGCTACACCTTCCTGCGGCAGCAGTGGGAGCAGTACGACCGCGAGAACAAGCCGCACAGCCAGCGCTTCTACTGGATGAAGCGGCTGGACGGCAAGCCGTTCATCGGTGAGTACATAGAATGGGCACGACGTAATGTGCCGATAAGTGGTTTGTGAATGTTCTATCTGTGCAATCTTCGTAGCTAATGTTTCAACTGGATAATGCGGCTGGACGGCAAGCCGTTCATCGACGAGTACATAACAAGGGCGGGCGTAATGTGCCGATGAGTGGTCAGGTCATGTGGACCTGTAGAAATCTTCGTGTTCATGAATGTTCTATCTGTGCAATTTTCACAGCCAGTGCTTTTATAGGACGGCCAGCCGTTCGTGAATACACAGCCTATGTAATCATGTGGACCTGCAGGAATCTTTACGTATAAAAATGATCTCTCTGTGAAATCTAAATTTTAGTTGCAGATAACAAACTTTGTGTCTGGTCAGCCAGTTATACAATCACAAGCCTAGAAAATACCTTACTAGTTTGTGGCATGGCAGTTAAAGAGATACACTTTTTCTTCTCTGGTATTTAAAATTGATTTACCAAAGTATCTTGATTTTTTACTTCTCAATAAACCATCTATATCTAGCTATATCAATATTGGAAACGTGCATTGCTTTTGTAACACTCGGAGCTTACTATTTTAAACAGTAAACAATGCTATAATTTCACAACTATGCAATCGAATGATCGTATAAAACCTTCACATTTAGTATTCAATAATTTCATTCCACAACCACAAAATAAAAATTAACTCGTCTTCCCAGTCGTTGGATAACTCAAAGGTTGGCTAGGCTCAAAGAAAAAAAGCGCTTTAGGCGTAACATAGCCTTAGCAGGACCTTATATCTCGGGCCGATGTTGCCGTAATCCGGCCGATCTTTAAACTTTGTTGGAACAAAGCCTCTTTTACGGGCTTCACGTAGTTGCTACAAAATAACGACGAATACTCGACCAAGAGTAACTTTTGAGGCTTTGGACTTCAGTAGAAAAAGCCGAATTACGAAGAACTGAAACAAATAGTAATATAAAATTAATAGTCTTTATTCAAATTAAGTACACTAATTATGAACTTTGAATCGTCACAAAAATATTTTTCCTACCATTCGTTCAGGACATATTTTAGCCGTGGCGCAAGAAAGTGTACAGCTTTATATAGAAGTATTGATTGACATTTACAAAATTATATGTCATTTATTTTAATATACGCTGAAAACTCGGTACTATCAAATTGTCAGGATTTATTAAGGGACTTGTACTTGCCCTCATATAGTTTGCCTTCAAGCAGTGCATTGCTACCTACGGTTTTAAGGTTATGAGAACTAGAAGACACCGAATGCCCTACAGAACTAAAACAAATAATAAACAAACAGATACTGGCATAATCAAACTTTACCTCGATAAGGTCAAAATATGTCCCGATCAGATCAGGACCCCTCGGAGAATCTAGCAGGGAACGGGGACACGCTTAGTGAAAGAAGTCCGGTGACGCTGAAAAGGCAGACAGACCATAGCAAACAACGAAAAATGGCCTAAAAGGTAATACTATGTACCTACCTATAACATATCTTGAGGCATAGTAGGTACCAAAAGTTTTTCCAGGAGAGGATTTCAGCACTAAGATTTAATAGTTCATTAGATCTTGTCTCGGTTTTATGAACTGAACGAGTGTCAATGTTACAAAATATTTCTAACTACTCACGCTACGTTTCATATCAGCGAACTTTTTACAAAGAGAGAGAGAGACTTTTCATAATTTCTAAATTAATATTTTTCTTTATGTAAATTTTACATTGTGTACAGAAATTGCGTTGTTTTGATATGATGAAACCAAAAATGACACCCTTTCGTTATCAGAGCTTAGCTCCCGTCCGCCGGCCGTCGGGCCTTCGAACAATGGGCGGCTCAGTCGTCGCCGAACTACAAAATAAAAAGACTACAGAATGTAAGCTTCATAGAAACGCGCTCGAGCATCGCACACATAGACCACCTCTCACGGACTTTCTTTGTAAGTAGCTGTGCCCCGCGGTTTCACCTGCGTTAATTAGCGATCAATCAATTAAAAAACTATTTTAAGAACATCACGCTATGATCACTTCTCAAAAAAAATATTTTCCCGTTTTTACAAATTTTTCATGCTGCTCCACTCATACTAGTCATAGCGTGATGTAATATAGCCTATAGTTTTCCTCAATAAATGGACTATTCAACACAAAAATATTTTTTCAATTCGAACCAGTAGTTCCTGAGATTAGCACGTTCAACCAAACAAACAAACTCTTCAGCTTTATAATATTAGTATAGATGGAAAGTGTCGTGCTATAAGAAGACGCGCCTTACTAAGTTTCTTGCTCGCCTTGTATAGACTTAAACCGATGGCATCGTGACATCCATAAGAGCTACATGTAGATTAAACTTTGTAAGTAAATGATTGAAAATTTTGGACGCGGAATTTCGCAGCAGCTGCGCTCGTACTGTCTCGAGCTGTTTAGAGAGCAAGGGGTCTATTGTGCGTTGCTCGAGCGCGGTATGTATTAAGCTAACCTTCTGTAGTCTCCTTATTTGTCGCCGAACGTTATCGGGCCGTCCGCTGAGGCCCTCCCCCCGATTACTAGGGACTGATCCTCCCCCTTCGTCCTTTGACAGCGCTGTCGGTTGTCAACGAGGGATGAATGTTGCCATTCTATGTGAGGTTTATTTAAAACAATCGGAATCACAATGCCTTTGCAGGATTTTGTAGTGGACTTTTATATAGCTACTATCAGAGGCTTCTGTAACAAATGTTGTATTATGTGAAGAGAAAAATTACTATAATTTACCTTTTTTTAAGACAGTAATAATGCGCTATTAACACAGTCTTGTTAATCCATCCAAAAAACTGAAAACGCTTGTTTTAAGGTATGGGTTCACCTCGTACTCGTCGGTATTCTTAACGAAGTTGGCATCACGATTTCTGGCATATAACCCAAGCATTTATCCATTCAGTTTCTAACGCTTCACTACATGTAAAACAAAGTCGCTTACCGCTGTCTGTCTGTCCTTGTGTATGCTTAGATCTTTAAAACTACGCAACGGATTTTGATGCGTTTTTTTAATAGATAGAGTGATTCAAGAGGAAGGTTTATATGTATAAATACTTGCATAATATAGTAGAGAAACACTGATAATATCAGCATTGCACCCGTGCGAAGCCGGGGCGGGTCGCTAGTAAACTATACATATATTTATTAGTTTATTATAACTATGTTGTAAGTTCTACGCTTTCTATCTCTGCAGTCCCTGATCTCATGCATTGTTCAGGCCGAACCTAGTTGTACGATCGCTAATTAAATTTTTGACTGAAATTAGTAATTTCATAAGAAATCATGGCAGTACACTTGTACTATTATTTATTCTGTGGCAGTGCACAGAATGTGCGCTTATTGTCCAGCTGCTTCTGTGGGAAGGATGGACGGTCTTAATCTTAATGATATTGTTCCTGAGTGCTTTCATTTGGACTGGTCTTATCTACTGCTCGTATTGGGTGGATTTAATTTAGGTTATGCTGCAAAATATGTGAATGCAATTTTTTTTTTTACTTTACTCTCAAATTTTACGCACTGTATAATTAATTTAAAGGCACCGATAAGGTAAGGAGAAAAGTAAATATACTAAACAAAACGTCACTAAAAATTAAGTATATTAAATTTTCAAGAAATAGTTGAAGACATGTTTCTAACTTGGGTTAAAATCTGCGTTGATAACTCATTCTGATTCTTAGGTCCGAGACTCGACCAGGATTTTCCTCTTTATTATATTAGTAGAGTAGAGATATATAGAAAGGCAGCCATTGCTCATTACTTTCACGAACATTTCCGAAAGACTTTGTTCTTGTCCCTTTGAGCGCCGTGATTAGCTGGTCCGCTGTAATTTTTCGACATCTTTCATCGAAACCTTGATCAAGAAACATTCCCTTTATGTTTCTGCCTTTGAAAATGTCACATTATTTAAGCTTTTAAGTTACTAAGACTATTATAAATAGAATAGAATAGAATTTTTTTATTAATAACCACTTAAATTAGTAACAGCAACATGGGCAAAATACTTAGAACTAGGCGTGGTGTTGAATCGGTCTCCACTCAGCATAATGTCGAGATACCTGGTTGGCACCCCGACGCTGATCTTCCGTGGAAACCAGAAAAATAATAATAATAATAAATAAAAGATAAAAGATAGGTGACATCACTGCACGCCAGCAAATCAGATACATTTTTCTGATCCCAAAATTAGTAGCTCCAGTAGGTATATAAAAAGTCGGAAATGCGAAACCATGAAAATATTATACTCACAGCAATTCATCAATATGAGTTATCAATACTACCTATGGGGTTGACTTTTGGATATGTAAAAGATATTCCTTAAATTTACGCTTGAAAATTTTAACGCTACATAAATACAGGTAAAAATTATGCTTCCTCATTAGTCTTTGTTCATCAAAGGTGTCATACCTGCTCTAGCCGCTGCCTTCTAAACTCAAATCAAGGTTTTTTCCGTAACCTATACTGCCGGGCAAAGGCGTCCCCCCCAGTCCTTACACTTGACTCTTTCCTAAGCCATCTCATACTAGTCGGTCTGTAATCTCGCTAACAACCAAAACGGTGGCGACCTTTTTCTGTGCCGACCTCAAATTTTGTATTTATCTCCCACGCTAAGAGCTAAATGTATGAAAAGGTAACTACTTGTTGTAAAAATATTAATGTTAAAACTATTGAACACTTAATCCTTTGCTTACTTAATGGCTCCATCTCGAATAACTAAAGTAGGTAATGGTTTTAACTTGAAAGGAGTTTCGCTCGCGTCGTAAAAGTGTGGAGCAGGTGTGGCTAGAATTCAGTTCGCTTTCAAATGTGCCACATTTCAAACATCCTTACACATTCATCAATAATGGGTGAACCGACACGCCAATTTCAAACACCAGCCCGCCCGGCCATACGCAGCGTTGAATCCATACATTTCATACATTTCACAAGTCCAAAGGTATTTTCACAATGGAGGCGCAGCTGACGTCACTGCGAAACGGTTCTCGGTAACCGCCATTGTGTGCGGTGCGAGCAACAATGCCCTTTGTTTTCTAACTGGCAACGTTCCTTTTTCCATAACATTAAATATTTGTGTTACACCCTTACTACTGTAGTATAGTTAGGGCTGGAACACATGGTTTACTTTTCTTTTGCTACTTTACATAACATGGTCAATAGATCATGTCCTTACTTTAAATATTCTCCATTACACATACCAGGTACAAACTGGGTGTGTTTCCCTTACCCCACGACACCAACCCAAGCCGAAGTTTTATCCTGGAGAGACTCCCTCAGGGTTTCCGTTTTCGACATCCTTTTTGACCGTTAAGGAGTATCTAGTGAGGTACACGATTGCTTTATGCCAGCTACTAGATAACCTCCGGGGTATGTGCGAAAAGCACCTGTACCAGAAAGAGTAACTTATATCTCTCTCTCTTTCTAACGTGGTCCCTTATAGTGGTGCTTTCAACTTTTTTCGTCTTTCGTCATCAGAAACTTGGCACTCTCTCATGTCCTCTAACACTACATCTCTTCATTTTGTCTTGGGTCTACCTCTACATCTTCGGTCAGGGATACGGAAAGTGCAAAATTTACCAGAAAGAAAAAACTTTTATAGCAAAAGGGCAAATTTTCAATTAATAATAATAAACAACTGTAGTCGTACCTCGTACCTTACATAATAGTTTAAAAACACTAAACGTTCATCCACGCACATACATCATCATGCAGAAGACGGCAATTCTTAATACCTACATGCAGGATTGTCCAAAAGTTTTTGTCTTCAAAAGCCCAGTAGATAAAATAAGTTCACACTCGTCGCACACACATCCCGTGTGAGCCCTCCCTTATGTGAACCTCGTGATTTTCGGTGTAGTGACCAATGGGGTAGATAATATCGTAATGGACTTAAAACCGTTGTCGTGGGGCAGATATAATCTCTGACCGAGGGATTTCCTAATGACGAAGTTTTGGCTGCACTTACTGTACGAACGTAGGTATATTGTTAGGGTAAGGCCACCAAAGAGCACGCATTACCAAAGGATACAGAAGTACCACTAATTGAATAATGTTTTATCTTTTTTTTTAAATATTTTACGGGTAAGCACAGTGCCTTGATCTCACCTGATGTTAAGTGATGATAAGGCCAATGATGGAAGCGCACTTTACCCGGGATCCTCAACTAGTGAAGCACTGGCTATCTTATCTCTAGCTGCCGGAACACAACAATGTTTCAGTCATTGATGTAATGGCGACATATTTAGAGATGGTGGTAGCTAGCCAGACGGACAAACGAGCCCTACCACCAACCAAACCGAGTACACAAACATGTACACAACACTGGGAATCGAACCCGGGACCTCTGGGTCTAAACCGGTGGTCTTAACCACTAGACCACAGAGGCGGTTCAAATCTATTAGCAACTACTTACTCATGCCTGTGACATAATGTGTGCATTGAGTCAATATGGTACGTAGTATTTATTAGTCCCATGAATGTGTGTTTGCCAATAGGAAAAATAGAATTAAGTATAGGAATACGTACTCTTTGGTAGTGCGTACTCTTTGGTAGATTTACCCTATATGAATTGACATTCCGTTGTGTAGGTAGAGTAAATGAAAAAAATAAAAAAGATTTGTTTGTTTCTTCACAATTGGAAAGCTAAATCTATATTTAAAAAAAAAACAATATTAAAACCCAAATTATATGGAACTGGGGCCTGAATTAGGTTTCCAAAAGGAAATCTGTACCTACAGGTCACCAGAACCGCCACCCGCAGACAGATTTCGGTTTAAGAGCTGTAGGTTGCTTAGAATGTTTCTGTTTTGTATTCTTTAAACTAGGAGAAGGCTTTGTTTCATTTTAAATTTGAAATGTGGCAACGATAAATATATCACTATAGATAGTGATAGATCACACTCGAGTATTTTCATATCGGAAAGAGATTGTTTATTGACAAATCGGCTTTTTGGTAGGGGGCGAAAGGGTATTTTTAGGAAAAGGGGCGAAATATGAGGGGCGAACGGGTGCGAGATCAGATTTAGGAAGCCATAGGTTACCTATGGTTTCCTTAATTTCAAAAAGCGCAATATAGCTATAGGTTATTTTAATCTATACATATAATAAAGCTAAAGAGGGTCGAAAGTCTGTACATGACGTTTAGAATTTTTGTCTGTTTGTCTGTTTATTTGACCGCGCATCACGTGAAAATGGCTGAACGGATTCGGATGAAACTTTGCACATAGACAGACCATGACCCGGACTAAGATATAGGATACTTTTATCCCGGTGACAGGTTCCTGTGGGATAGCGTAGTCTTCGCGAACGAAGTCGCGGCGACAACTAGTTTATTTATAAAGTAACTTAACAACATTTTTGTAACATCAATTACTAAAAAAATATATAACGCCATTAACACTTTCACAACATATCATCGACATTAACACAGTATGTTAGTAAGTATAACCATAATTTGATATTATTTTACAAGCAAGTTTAAGATGGTGATAATAGTGATTTATATGCGATGCAGGGTTAAGGTTAGCTCGCTGAACCAAGATATGCTCAAAATAATAACAATAATAGTAGTTAATTTCCAGTTATTTATTACCCTTATGGTGTGATCACGATCGCCCGCTAGCTGTAATCGTGCGTTGTTATACTCTTTTATTGTTGTTACGCAACGCGAAAGTTTAATTTCAAACCATATGATACGAGACGAACACAAAGTTCTGTTGTATCAACATCACACAGCAGCCCATACCACGGACCTAAGAAGGTTGAAATGTTGCAGGCTGGTCTCAATCATGGCGCGTACCTACACAAGAAGTAAGACGGGATTTTCAGGAACTTCCTGGCTATAAACGAACACAGTCGGTCAGTCAGTTCATGTACATGAAAGACTGGCGAACGCCTCCGACTGTGTCCGTGTATAGCCAGGAAGTTCCTGAAAATCCCGTCTTACTTCTTGTGTAGGTACGCGCCATGATTGAGACCAGCCTGCAACATTTCAACCTTTTTTTAATCAACTTTTATTATACAAAATGTAACTTACATGACACATGATAAACGCACACCCTGAATGTAGCCAGTAGATCAGCGACTAAATCAATTTGAACCGCCTCTGTGGTCTGTGGTTAAGACCACCGGTTTGGACCCAGAGGTCCCGGGTTCAATTCCCAGCGGAGGGTGCATGTTTGTGTACTCGGTTTGGTTGGTGGTAGGGCTTGTTGTCCGCCCGGCTAGCTACCACCATTTTATCTAAATATGTCGCCATATCATCAATGTTTGTAGCATTGTTGTGTTCCGGCAGCAAGAGATAAGATAGCCAGTGCCTCACTAGTTGAGGTGCGCTTCCATCATTGGCCTTATCATCACTTAACATCAGGTGAGATCAAGGCACTGTGCTTATCCGTAAAAAAAACATTGTTATGCAACTATTTTATTATTTAATAATTAAATTAAAAATGAAGTAAATTGCAGTCACTATTTCATTGGAACAGTCGAAACAAACTTACAACAACAAAAAAATTAAAACGTAAATGTCAATGTGCGTTTAAAAATTACTTTATCAACAAACTACTATCACGACACAACAGATCATCATCATCATTATCATCAGCCTACATACGTCTACTGATGAACATAGGCCTCTTCAGGATCTGCGCTTATTATGTAATATGTTGTATATAAAATAAAGAAAAATAGATAGATATTCGCAAAGCCCGTGCGCAAATTCTCCCAGACAGCCACGCCACAAAATAAGGAGACCCAGAAGGTAAGCTTAAGGCGACACACTGAAAAAATGCACCATGTTTCGGCGAATAGTTTAAGACTATAATATGACTCACGAATCTGAAATATTGATATAGGTAAATTCATGTCTTTATTTTGAATTTGCTTGCTCAAATACACGATTATATAATTTTGACTCGATCATAATTATTTTCGAAAACACCACAAAAAAGCACTATTGTTCAAAATACAACAGAATTACTTAATTGATAGGCTTGGAAACCAGTTAAATATATTGGTAACATCAATATTCGTAATTTAGTAGCTGCATATTTTAATAACTAAAACTAATAACTTAAAAATTTTTTTTTTTTAAATTTGCGGTCTCAATTGTCGCAGGCGCTACGTATTTTCGACCCTATGACAGCGCCAGTAAGGATCACCCCTTTTGAATGTTCACAAAGCGAGGTGTCGTCTTAATACATACCGCGCTCGGGCAACGCACACATAGACCCTTGCACGGACCAGCCCCCAACCGCCTAACACTCTCGCTTTCGATCGCTTTGAAAGCGAGGCCCTCGCCTCGCTTTCTAATATAATATCGAAATATAATATCGAATAATATCGAAAGCTATAGCCTATAGCTTTCGATATTGCTTTCATATTGCTTTCGAAATGACAAGATGACGCCTCCTCCTCGCCTCGCCTTCAAAGCGATCGAAAGCGAGAGAGTTAGGCGGTCGACCCCCAGGATGTTGGGACAGACCGAGCGCAGCTGTGTGGCGAGATACTGTGACCGACAGAGGTCGTCTGTATGCGTTGCTCAAACGCGTTTGTATAAAGCTTAGTTGCTGCAGTCTCCATATTTAGTGGCCGCGCATTCAACTCCCGCGCAGGGTTCGAGAGGCCGCGTGACGTCACCGAGATCGCGACCCGCCGCGACCCGGCTAATGAACCGTGAATATGGATACGACGCTTGTTTATTTACTTCTTCCGGAGGCATTACCTACTCCATTCATGATGCTATGGGAAGTACAAACTGTTTGGTTCAATACTCCAAGATATACCTACTTACTCGTGTTTTTTTATAGAAGCAAATGACTCTGCTCTGCCTGATGTTAAGCAGGATCAGAGTCCAGAACTGCTAGTGGAGCAGGATTGTGCCTCACTAGCCATCCTCACCATACCGACTCGAAAGTTGCTTCTTCACTCTTTTTTTTCTCTAGTTGATGGCTTTGGGCGATAAGCACATTTAGCCAGTGTCAAAGTAATTTTTCTTACAAGTAGTACATAAATAAACAATATTTCCTTCCTGTATGAGATGATGATGAATGAGATTAGAAATAAGAAGTGAGAAATGATAAGTATATCCCCCAACCTCTCGAGTGTCTCAGTTAAGATGTAGGGCTTTACTACTGTGGGGCCTCGGGCGGACTTCTTGAGATAATTTGAAATGTGACGTTGCACTGTTTTGTTTCATTTGCCAACACTCATGCACACTCATGAACACTTAATGGTTAATAATCCACCATTATTTCACGTTAATATTCGGACACAACATAAATTTTTGAAAATAAAACAAAACCGCAGAGATGATTCTTCACTTTCACGCCAAGAAGTCCTTCACACTAATATTAAGAGTATTCTTCATATGGTTGTTCTTGTTGTCTTAATCCGATATTTCAATATAGTATAGTTTTCAATGAATAATCCAGATAATTATAAGTTAGTAGCCATATTAGTTTAAAATATTAAAGTAATTGTGTAACTTGAAAACAGTAAAAGCTTTTATTAATGTTTAATTAATCCTAAAACAGTACTACTATTAGTAAATTTAGTTCGAAATATGATATGGTATATTCTGTGTATTTACTTTGACTTAAAGTAAATACACAGAATAACATATTTCCTTCGATCGATCAATTATGATTAATTATACGTACTAGATTCCCGATGAGCGCTTGAAAAACGATAAGCGAATTTGGGGCCACGGAGCCACAGTGACGTTTGAGACGATGACAATAAATATTAAGTACAAATATTTTGCAACTTTAATTTAACCTTTATATTTAAGATTTAAGGTTCACATCACAGTAAGCTGAAGTTGTCGATGCTATCCAATGGTTTTTCAGATTTTGTTATTCGAATTTAAATGTATACAACGTGTAACAGGTTAAGTGCACACCCAGAAAGTAGTTTGTCGGCTTCTCAATCGATGAAAAATATTAAAAATATAGGTAAATTTTTTTTCCAAAATTATTAAAACTTATTGAAATTACAGTCGTAAAATAGTTAAAACAAACGAAAATAAAACCTAAGTCAATGCAATAATGAGCTTTTTAAAATGCGGTAGGTCGGTGGGCTAAAGCGCTAATATGCCCATACTGTTTGCCCTCGATGAGTATAACTAATAACTTAAATAAACCAATTTAATGAAATCATCATCATCATCATCATCTCAGCCAAAAGATGTCCACTGCTGGACAAAGGCCTCCCCCAAGGAATGGGGGGTATTTGCCGTAATCGCCACGCTTGGCAGGCGGTTGGCGATCGCAGTAGGTTGAGGGTAACCTCAGAAAGATGCTGCTGCCCATCTTCTGGAATGGTCCCTTAGTCGGCTTTTACGACACCCACGGGAAGGGATGGCGTGGTGCAATTCTTTATCCGCGGCACCACACAGGGAAATTTAATTTAAATTTAATTTAATGAAATAAAAGTAAAATTAATTTGCGTCTTTTATTTAATTATAATTAATTTAGTGTCTGAGGATGTGCGTTCATTCTGTGACATGTTGTATATGTATGAGCAAACAGGACCACTTTCGAGTTGCATTTTTGTTCCGGATCCTTTATCTAGTACATCATTGGTCGAAGCATATTCCTATCGCATAACATAATTTGACGTTGCGTGAATTCGCGTTGGTGTGGCCCCTCAAGTCGAGACGCTATTGTTCTGTATTCTGCAAAGTCATTCAACTGCTGCTAATATACTCGGCTGATTGCCGCGCATCCGACGCCAATGCAATCGAAAGCCAGATGCGAGTGTGAGTTATATACTCCATTCGATCGAAGTTAAAGCAAACAAGAGATAAATTTCCTTACAGGTGATGTAAAAGGATGATAAGGCAAGGTGGAAGCGCACTTTAGCCGGAATCCTCAACTACTGAGGCACTGGCTATCATATATCTAGCTGCTGGAACCCAACAATGCTTCTACATAAGATGGTGGTAGCTAGCTAGGCGGGTAAACAAGCCCTACCACCAACGAAACCGAGTACACAAACATGTCTCTGGATCTTTATTTTCATATGTTGTGGAAGTTGCGTAACACGCAAGATCGTAGCTTGAACGCTCAAGCCGGTGCGCCATCCATCTAGCTCCTAAAATTCTATCAAAATAGGCAGAATCTATTAATTAAAAACATCCATTAACGCCCACATATTAAGTAAAATTGTCCAGTAATTAATTCATTAAATATAACTAAAATGAGAAGCAACTGTGTCTTATTTCCTTAACTCTAAATCTCTTTGAAGAGGGCAGTGCAAAGAGTCTTTATAAAACTATGTTATCACGTAAAAATGTGCAGTGATGTAATCGGGACGTGATCAAACGCTCCGCACAGTTCTTAATTAAATGGAAACCTTTTTCACAAAATAAGGTGACTGCAGAAGGTAAGCTTCATACAAACGCGCTCCAGCAACGCACACGCAGCGAACCTCTCGCGGACACGGAATCTCGCCACCACAGCTACGCTCGGACTGTTTCGAGATCCGTGTCCGTGAAGGTTCACTATCCATTTGCATAAAAATTTATACCATAAAATATCTTGGCATATGGTAATTTATACTAATGATAATAATTACGCATAATATTATTAGCCATAACAAATTTAGCATTATCATTTTGATCATAAATACAATCACCATAATCATGTTTAAGCATAAAATTCACAGCTATAATTTAAAAAGGCATAATGGTATCAAACCGTAATTAATATAAGTATATTCATCTTACGCAGAATAATTATTCTGAAATACTATAACCTAACCTAACCTTTATGACCAAATATTATGCGACTTTACACTATGCTTAAAAACATTATGCAAATTATAATTATGCATAAATTTATTAGTCTTAATTATAATTATGCCACAATACATATGCTGCAAAAACAATTATGCCAAAGTAATATTTTATGTAATATTTTTTTTATTTTCTTTATTTTTGACCCCATATTTTAGTTTCGTATTAGTTTTAGTTACTTTAGGTTATTACATAAGTAATATTATGCAAAAAAACATATGCCAAATTCGTTAGCCAAACTATTTTAGGAATAAATACATTATGTCAACGAAAGGTATCCCGTCCGTGAGTAGGGACACGAAAAAAGTATCGATACTTTGTGGTATCGAGTACTTTTGTTTTCGATACCGATACTTTTGTACTCGATACTTTGTGTTCGATACTTTTACTCAATGAGTACTTTTTGACAGGTATCGTATCGTAATTAATTTGATAATTAATCTTAGAAATTACTCACTTAAAACTTGGCCTACGGCCCTAGTCAATTGTGATGAACCTTCTACAACATTACATTAAGTTAATTCAATTCAATTCAATTCAATCATTTATTGCTTTCCATAAGTATACATGAGTTGTTACAATATTAGTTAAGTTCGAAATCTTTCGTTCCGTTAACAGTTCATCAATTATCATTCCTTTCCTTTATTTAATTCATTTCACTAACAATCACTCACTTGTTCGCCGTTCGTTGTTTGTTTTTTAATATTATTGCTTTATTTATTCTTCGTGTTCCTTTCATGTTTTGTTTTTCTGATATATCAATGCGGTTATGCGGTTGATCATTATTGTGCTTGACTATTATTTTATTTAATAAATCGTAATTTAAAAGTACTCATTATTATTCTGCGTTGTCTATCAATATTGCAGTCATTAGAAGAATGCCGCCTAGTAAAAGTGAACTTTGGCAGTATTTTGTCAAAGTTAATCAATACGAAGTTAAATGCAAGACATGTTTCAAAATCAAAAAAACTTCAGGAAATAACGTCAAACATGCATAAACATTTAAAGAAACACCTTAAACTTAATCCTTCAAGGTAATTTTTTTGTTGATGTTAGTTGCTGCTGACTGGCATTGACGTCCTCCTCCTGACTGACGTATGCTCAATAGGCATAGGCATAGGCCCTAAGAAAAGTACTCGATACTTTGAAGTATCGATACTTTTGTCTCGATACTTTTATGAGTACGATACTTTTCTTTCGATACTACTCATGAGTACAGTATCGATACTTTCTATTCAATACCGTGTCCCTATCCGTGAGAGGGTGGGTCTATATGAGTTGCTCGAACGCGGAATGTATTAAGCTTACCTTCTGGGTTTCCTTATTTTGTGCCTTTTTGCAGTATGCGTAGATTCGGAATAACGCGCTATCGACATTCACAATCAGCAGTGCTGGCCCCTGGCGACCTCTGACTCCGGAGTCACAGGACAAATGATGTATTCCACTATTTTATAGCAACAATTCTTGTATTTTGTAAACATCACTATCTATGTTTGTAGGACTTAATAAATTAAAATATTAACCTTTACCAAAATAACAATTCTGGTTATCCTAACTAATACCTAAATGAGGCAGTGACGTGTTTGTCTGTTAAATGGATTGAGTCGACGTGATACTAAAAACTATATTCAATTAATGGACTCTGTCTAATTTGATTTTTATATTTTTTTCCTCCAGCCTTATGAACACATTTAGTATTTTTTTATTTTTATTTATTAGTACAACCACCAAGACAAGCAATGATTTACCTGACGTCGTTTCGGAATCAACTTGCCTACTTTTTGCGGATGACCTGAAATTGGTACTGGAAATTAGAAGCCAGTCGGACTGCGAAAGGCTGCAAGCGGATATTGATAGAGTGGTGAAATGGAGTCAAACCAACCGGCTTCACTTTAATGTTTCCAAATGCTCGATAATGTCGTTCACGTTGTCAAGAGAGCCTATAAAATTTCAATATTGTCTCAGTGGCACTCCGATGCAACGAGTAAAGGACATAAAAGACCTTGGAGTTCATTTCGCTTCTGATCTCAATTTTCGAGGACACATAGTCAAAGTTTGCAAAAAGGCGTACCGAAATTTGGGATTTGTGTTGCGTCAATCTCAAGGATTTACGAATTTAAGTGCTGTAAGAGCTTTATATGAGGCGTTAGTGAAAAGCCACTTGGCAGGCAGTGCATGTATTTGGTCACCACACGAAGCTAAGTACAAGTTGATGGTAGAGCAAATACAGAACAAATTTACTAGGTTTCTGTACCTTAAGTTGTATGGCGTCTACCCCTTTTATCCAATGATGTATCCATCACTATTTGTACTCGGTATGGTAAGATACAATAGATTAGAAGTTGTACGAGGACTCAGCCTAGCTACTTATGTGTTCAAGTTATTGAGAGGGCGAGTATTCAACCAAGCCGTGTTGCAGGCGATAGGGCTGTGCGTGCCGGATCGGTACGTGTGGCGGCGACGACGGCCTCCTTTATTCGCAATTCCGCGTGCGCGAACTAATATTTTGAAGGAGGCGCCTTTCACCCGAACGTTGCGCACATTTAACGAGTTATCTAACGCAGTTGACGTATTCTGTTGCACTTTGACCGAATTTACAAGGGCAACATTGTTTGTCCTATGTTATTTGTAAATTTAATTTAATTTATATTTTATTTTAATGCAAAATTTTATATTGTTACCATTTTTAATCAATTTATAATGTTATTATTATTATTATTATTATTTGTTATATTAGGTTATGAATGTGATTTTTTATTGAATATTTTTAGATTCTTTATTTTTGTAAGTGTTTTTGTAATTTCTATTTGTAAAGTAACTCTGCTATCGCATTAGGTACCCACCTGTAATGATAGTTGTAAGTGTTATGATCAATAAATAAATAAATAAATAAAATAAATAAATAAATAAACTATATAGATAGGCTTTTTTGTATCAAAACCGCCTTCATCTTTACGTATGTGTATATATTCGATATAGAATACAATGTGGCTTTAAGTCCGCCTTTTGTACCGATTTATGTTGTGCAATAAAGATTAAATAAATAAATAATATATAGGATTATTATCGGAGGCCAAGACTCACTTTGGGTCGCTGCGCCATTCTAGTTAGTTTTTTTTATTTACCCAAAAATACAATTACTTTTAAAAAGTAATAGATTTTGCAAAAAATATTGAGTGTTTGGGTAGCTAGTTAAATAATGAAAGACTTGCACTATACAGAATGACGTAGACTGATAGGTACAGACGCGATCGATGCCCCGCAATATCGTATCAAAGCGGGCATTGCTGCATGTCGATTACGCGCACCAGCAGACGGTGTGCGCGGGCGCAGACGCCGCTGATTTAGCACCGCCCGCTTTGATGTTAAATATAGGATGGCCCGACCTGCACGGCGGGATGAGGGCTGTCGCGTGATCTGCGCTCCTGGAATGGTTCGCTTACCTTTGTGTACTGTTAATGGATGTATAGAACGATTTTTTTTCGTCAGTGTTGTTGGAGATATTGAACAGGAGATGCACGGTGCCCTGCTTTCAATTGTTTCACGGCACAGGCTAACATGCATGATTGTGTCTAGGGCGAGTTTTATTGCATTCGATCACGAAGCATTGTCTCCTGGTGATAAATGAGGAACAGTTGCCAGTGGTACCTTGACTGAACACATCTTGGCATGTTAATTTGTCAAATAAGCCTATTCTGTATATTTTATAATAGTTTATTTTACGTAGAAGTTCATTGTTAACAGATTTTATGGCTTACCAATAGATTACACAGTTTTGGCATTCGTATTTCTAGTTATTGCTAACGAGTTTATAAAGAAGGTGGATCAAACACAATCTTTGCCGTTGTATCTTATTTTTTGTGTTTTTTTTTTTAAATATACTTTACGGATAAGCATAGTGTCTTGATCTCACCTGATGTTAAGTGATAATATGACCAATGGAAGCGCACTTCACCTAGGATCCTCAACAGACTAGTGAGGCACTGGCTATCTTATCTCTAGGTGACGGAACACAATGATGCTACAAACATTGATGTTACGGCGACATATTTAGGTGGTAGCTAGCCAGGCGTAGAAACAACCCTACCACCAACCAAACGAAGTACACAAACACAAACCCAAACACAAACACCCCGCTGGGAATCGAACCCAGGACCTCTGGGTCTAAACCGGTGGTCTTAATCACTAGACTACAGAGGCGGTTAATGTGAACAATAACAATTTTTTTTTTTCAAATATTTACTGATAACTTTGGGTCTGGTTAACCCCTTGAGCGTCGATCGACCAGCAGGTGGCCGATAACAATTAAAATTCTATTGTGTCTGGTATTCGCGCGCTCAAGCTCTTATACTGAGTTATTGTTTCGAGGGTTTAATGGCACCATTAGATAATATAATCTTATTAGCACGAATTGATTTGAACCTACCATTACAATGGCACCTTGTAGATTGTTATTCAGCCTATTCTCTGTAAAACTTTACGACCTATAACAGCCGTTTGTTTTTTTATTGTCATACTCGTGGTAGGCAAATGCCTTCCCCTAATATAAAAAAATATAAAAAACACCTGCGTGTTATAAAGTCTGTAATGTACATAATAACAACTGCATCGAAACGGTCGCATGGCGGCAGGACACGCAGCGTTGTAACACAAGCAACAGACTGCAGAAAGTAAGCTTCATGCGAACGCGCTCGAGCAACGCACACATAGACAATGTGATCCGAACCGAACCCCTCGGAGAATCTAGTAGGGCACGGGGACACGCACTAGTGCGTGAAGCCGTTCTCTCTTGCAAACCTCTGACGCTGATTCGTTTCACACGGTTAGAGGAACCCTTTAAGTTTCTAAAAGTGCAAATTAATGTTATGAATGTGATACTATAATTATTGGCTTTTTTTTAATAAACTTATATTGTAACACTACAGGAGAAAGAAACAGCCCTTGCCGAGTTTCTTGCGACTTCTTCTCGGTACAAGGTCTCCACCGTAGGGTTTACGAAGTCATGGGTTCGAATTGTCGTTCAAAAATCACTTGTAAAAGTTCATTTTGAATAAAAATTATTTAAATTTTGAATTTTCTCGCCGCCCCCAAAAGCCCGGTGAAGCTGAAAATGCCGTCCAAGGCAATCAACATCTCTAAAAAATACATAGACAACCTTTCACGGACACGGAACCCCGCAACAGCTGCGCTCGGACTGGTTCGAGATGGTGCGGGATTCCGTGTCCGTGGGGGTCTGTGTGTGCGTTGCTCGAGCGCGGTATATATTATTAAGCTCACCTTCTGCAATCTCCTTGTTTTGTGGTTGTAACGAAACAATGTTGCGGCGGCACGGTCGGCCATTGCTATTCGCTAATTATATGGTATTTACAACATGCTTCGGCTAAAACTATTTACGAATTGTAGACTGTGTCAACTAAACACTGTGCTGTGTTGGGTATTTTCTCTTTTGCGTACCGTGAGGTGTTACAATTACTTTGAATTGAAATAGTGTATTTTAATCATCATCACCGGCTCATATTATGTCTCCACTGCCGGCGAACGAGCTTTCCCTATGGATGGATAGGGAGAACGGGCCATAAACCACCACGCGGGCCCAGTGCAGATTGGCGGTTGTTAATGACTGCTAATGCAACCGGGACCCAACGACTTTACGTGTCTTCCGAAGCACGGAGCTCGAGATGATACATTTTTGATCACCCGTCCGATGACCGGCCTTTGCAAAATTTGCTTAACCTTAGTAATCACAGACCGGGCGCGTGAACCACTGCGCCATCGAGATCCTCCTCCTAATCGAGTATAGATACCAGAGGATTCAGGCTTTTCGCTCTTTAAGACGTAGCCAAACTTATCGCATCTATCTTTGCAGAGGAAGAAGAGTGAAAGGATGGGGTTGCACAAAAGATCCCGATTGGTCGAAGTGCTACTGTGACAGGGAAACCTCAGCAGGCCCCAATAAGATAAAATAATATACGATAAGATAAGATAAAATAAGATCGAGTATAGATATCATAGGCATACTTTTTTATATTAGACGTTTCGTTTCTCAGTAAAGTATCCACAGTACAAGCCGTGCCTACTTAATTTGGACTAGATAATAACAGTGTGAGGCTCTTGAAATAATGTTTATATACATAAGGTGACCTTTGACTAACTATGCTCTCTAATCAATGAGTTGATAGGTCATTACAGCATCTGTGTGGAGCTTGAACAGCCTTGGACAAATCACAAGAAATTTTGAAGGTTTCAGCAGTAGAACTAATACAACACTAAATATGACTATGACTATAAATCCATTAGCACTGCTTATAGTCCCTTCATTTTTATATTGCACTGCACACTCTTTTTTTAATCGATCCGAATCCCTCGGCGAATCTAGTAGGGCACGGGGACACGCACTAGTGCGTGATGACGTTCCCTCTAGAAAACCTCCGAACGAAGGTGATTCGTTTCACACGGCTTGAGGAACCCTTTAAGTTTCTCGCCGCCCTCAAAAAACCTCGGTGCACCTGAAAATTCCGTCTCTTTTTTAACTATTTTACTGTCTTATGTATTCATCATTAACCTAAGAATGCCATGCAAGTTTTTGTCGTGATCGAATTACATTGAAACTCGCTTTAGGCGCACTAATACAGTGAATACCTCGGTGGCCGAGTGACAGAGGGCTCGGCCCGATTCCCGGGTTCAATTCCCAGGTGGGGCAAAGTGTGTTCAGATTGTTCGATGCATAGCCCAGTTTTGTTATCACCAACCCGGATTTGGCAAGCGTGGTGATTAAGCCATTTCCCACCAATTGCAGTGATGACTTGATTTCAATGATGGAGGCCTTTGCCCAGCAGTGGGACAGTTATAGGCTATTTACTTACTCTAATACTTAAAAATTGGTTCTTAATTGTTTAAGGCCTGGTTAAAACTCATATAGTGAATCACATCAAATTATTAGTTTAACTTTGCTGCGTAAATATAATTTATCATGTTGTGAAACTCTTGTTATTCGCTAAGTGTTATTTATAATGATTGTTATAGAACTACCTTCTGTTGAGTTTCCTAATAAATGAATACATAGCTCATTAAATGTAACATGCCTTACCGATTAACAGATTTTGGTGCCAGATATAACTGGTTCGATATTATTTATTTTGAACACAACACTCTTGATGTTTAGGCTTCCAATACACTGGTACGCAGTTTGATTGCATTCTTTTTTTGCGTGAAACTGGACTACTGGTCTGTTCGAGGTCTTTTATGAGCTTGAAGTCTTCTACAGGATAATTGGTAATAGGTGTATATTCTCGAAATATAGCCATCATGCAACCAAGTACAGAGAACACTGTGATAATAACATACAAAAACATATTTTCGTTGATTTACATTTCCATACAAAAATTTATTTTATTACATAATTTGTGTTCAACCTGTTTTCACTTCTGTTTTTGTTGGACAATGAGGTTAACGACCAAGGACAATGTATCAGCTGGACCTAGGGTTGTCACTTTGCAATGTTACTAGGTCATAAACCTCAATATCTCGGCCATATAGTGTTTTGCAGGTATGTTCGTAATTTGCCGGGGTTCTATGTACGGTACTCTTTCTGCCATATTGGGGATTATACAAGTATTACCAAAGACCTGTATATGCGTTGTGAATGCCACAGCACACGTATTTCCTTCTTCCTACAACATGGGCGCCTTTAATCGAGGTGTGAATAAACATCTTGCGGGTCAGTAAGGTCAGGTAGGCTACTCTTGAACGCAAACTCAATCTCAATACAATTCCAATGCGATTAATATGTATCGATATTGGGATAAGTTTCGCAATTTCGGAACGCCCCATCTCGATAATAATTTGTTCACTCAATTTCCACGCAATTTAATTCCAATGTGGCGCCATTATCGCTTTTAAGAGTGCCATTTGACATTTTCTAGATTTGTGATTGGAAATTGATTAATGCAATTGTGTTTCAAGAGTAACCCTACTGGTCACCTAGTGAGGCACACTCCTGCTCCTCCAGCTGTCCTTGCATCAGGGCTCTTCTTCTTATTAACATCAGGTAGTCAGGTACGTAGTAGGTAATTCTCCAAACTATCAGTTAAGGCGACACACTGAAAAAATGCACTTTCGTCGAATAGTTTAAGACTATCATTATGACTAACGAATATGATCTGAATCAATTAGCTGCTAGCTCTCGGATCCCGGTTGGTTTCTGCTGCTATCTCCACAACGACCGGTTTTGTGCTGCTCGCTTCCAGCGGCTACCTGCGACCTTCACCAGATCGTTCATACCTACTTATGTAATAAATAAATAAGGAAACATTGCAAGTCCTAAGCAAATGTAGATTTACCTGCATCTGCCTCGCACCGCACAGATTTAGTCTCGACCGGATCGCGTAACAACATCAGTTATTGTTCTTCTATTGTATAAATAGCGTTCGCGTTTATGTAAATATACCTACATACGTGTCCTCTGACTCATGTTGCATCTGTGCCGAGTTGTCGACTTTACTCGTAAACAATTTCGTTATCTATGGACGTGTCAATATTTGATGAATGTCCCTCCTGTACCAAAAATACTGGTACCTATTGAGGTTTAAGGTTATATGAGAAAGGGATTTAAATGTCATAAGAACCTTCGCGATAAACGCAACTTATAATATATAATACAAATTAAACAAAACGTATAGCGTTTTAATAATTTAATACTAGCTGACCCGGCGGACTTCGTACAGCATTTTTTATTATTTTTTATACAGCCATGTTACTCAGCGCTAAATGTAGTTTTTTAAGTCAGTCCAGTAGTTCTTTGTTTTTATTCAATTTTCAACTTTTAAACTTAAGATATTATGCAAAGCTTTATATAAAAATAACTTGGGAGCTCTCTAATAAATTATCGAGTCCGTAAAGGGCGACTAAGTTTTAAGTTTTTAAAAAGTGTACGTAACACGTTTTTTAGCAATAAAGATATTGAATTTGATTTTAATTATTAAGAGCCACCAGATCATCCTGTAAATGGAAAAGCAAAGAGAAACAAAATATTAGGAGTTTGCAAATATATATAAAAAAACGAGCGAGCCTTACAGTAGTCGCATATGATGCGTAACATTTGACATCTCAGCTTAGTAATAAGCAATTTTAACATTATGTTCTGAAAAAAAATTGTCATGTATTAAGTACATCATTACCCTGTGTGGTGCCGGGGATAAAGAATTGTACCACCCCATCTCTTCCCGTGGGTGTCGTAAAAGCCGGCTAAGGGACCATTCCAGAGGATGGGCAGCAGCATCTCTCTGAGGTTACCCTCAACCTACTGCGATCGCCAACCCGCCTGCCAAGCGTGGCGATTACGGAAAATACCCCTCATATCCTTGGGGGAGGCCTTTGTCCAGCAGTGGACGTCTTTTGGCTGAGATGATGATGAGATGAGATAAGTACATCATTTTCTTACTACTAGTGGTCGCCCAGTGGTCGAAATTCGACCGTAATTTTATTAAGGCTGCACGGATTGCATCCTAAACAATGAAAAATTAAAGAAGATAGAATGTGAGTTTGGACTGGCATTGACAGATGTCGGCCGCAATAGACAAACAATACTTGTGTGTCAAAAACATGGTAGTGTGTGTAATGTTGTTTTTGTTGATTTAATGTATTTTTATGCATAATTTAAAAAATATATTAACATTAAGATAACCTTCTTTATATAAACTATAAGTGTGCGAAATTTCATACTCCCCCCTCCCCGCAATTTTCGTAAAAACGGGTACAAAGTTTTTGCTTCACGTATTAGTATATAGATAAAATAAATGTAGTAAATACTCATTAGAAAACACTTGACATATCAAAATGACCTTTGATAGTCAAGTGGCACAATATGTCACAATAATAATAATATGTCATGTTCATAAGATTGATTTTAAATTTACAAAATGGCCCGCGCTTGCGCGCTTCTCCGACTTCCTGTTACACTGTTACACATTTACACATACTTCCGTCCCATTTCACGAAATCACTCCCAGAAATTCCTTATATAGGAAGCGAGCGAAAAAATGTTACACATCAAAAGAGGCCTATTGAATTTAGGAGTACCTATCTCCTATCGGTTTGGTTACGCAATGTAACATAAAACGTTTCAATAAAGTATTTCTCAAATAAACAATGTGTGCATTTAATTGTATATCGCCGCAGTAGCGTAGTGATTAATCAAAAATCATATTTTTAGTGAGCTATATCGGTGCTGACCTGACTCGACCCAGTTCGCTGAACGGAGGCTCGGAATATTTGGTGCACGGCGGTAGGCGCCCATGGAATAATGATGGCTACGACTGGCAAGCAAACATACTCGATTTTGTAATTTATAATGACCTTAATAATTCAAGAGTCTCTCAGTTAAAAAATTGGATATGACTGTGAATGTAAATATTAGTTTACCTTTGAAATTGCCGATTTTTACCCGACTGCAAAGGAAGGGTATTGTTTTTCGCGCGTATCTTGTATGTAATATTCATTATTACCAGTTACTCCAGAACCGCTGAATGGATTTACATAATTGAGGTATCATTAGATTCGTCTTAGCTGCCCAAGTGTTCTTAGATAGGTGACGGTAAAAAAAAAACATGGCGGCTGTGCGACGCCATTGGACTTGGTAAAAATCATTTTTTTTTTTTCGAATACTACATTATGGGTATCAATTAGAGGGCTTAAGGGGGTGCCGCGCGGAATTTCGAAAATTTACGTGTTTTTAAGTCACTGGTGCTAGGCGTTGAATAGGTCATATACATTAAAAGGACTAGTGTAGGTTAGCTTGATCATTTTACAAGGCCATGGTTGTCTTGGAATTTGAAACAAATACCCAGAAACTGCATAAACAATACGTAAAAGTAATGATATATAAAACTTATTTCTTCAGAAACTTTGTAAATAGAGCACAAGTGAAAGAATGATCTGACAATAATGCTAGAAACATTGAAGTTATATCGACATATTTTGATGAGATGGTGGTTGCTAGCCAGGCAGACAAACAAGCCCTACCACTAACCGAACCGAGTATACAAACATGTACCCGCTGGAAATCAAACCCGGGACCTCTGGGTCTGTGACCGGTCGGTGGCCTTTACCACTAGACCACAGGTGGTTTCCAGCCATCATTATAATGATGATCGACGTTGAAATGTACGCAGACTGATGCGACCGGTGGGCTCGATTAACCTATTGATCTCTCTATCAATGCTCAACCTCCGTATTAAGGTCGATCCGATAAAGGTTCCTAATATTAGTATTTGCCACAGAAAGATATACTTGCGTATATGTATATGTACCCACCGTACATTTGCATACAAATGTGGTTACTGTGCCGGGTATTGATTGGCACGTGATATTTGTACGGTGGGTGGGTATACCCAATCCTTATCCTTTTTACAATAAAGTTCCAAGTAATATTCAAAAAATTGATATTAATAAATAAATTTAAAATCACCATTAAAGAAAAGCTTTTATTATAAAATGTCTGATTACATTGAAGACAAAACAGCCTGGGTTTAAAATGCTCCAATCACTCCAACAGGTATTTCTAATTTAATTTTGTTAAGTAATTTTAAACTTCTATAACTTGGTAACGGCATATAATTTTGTAAATGTCGTTACTTATATTAAAACTGTGGAGTTTCTTGCGCCCATTCTTCTCCACAGCTAAAAAATTGACGTCCTGAATGGGTTGTAGGTAAAAAAATCTTAGGACGATTCAAAAGCACTTTTCTAAAGTTTATTTGATTAAAAATATTTGACTTTGACTTTGACTTTATAGACAGCCGTTTAGGCGCCAAATCCTGCGGAGTTCTTAGTTAAAGATTTATCTACAGTAATGCCATTTTACCTTTTATTCGTGTCTCGTTTTCAAAACTGCCATAATACTGCCACGAAATAGAGAGACTCCAGAAGATAAGCTTCATACAAACGCGCTAGAGCAACGCACACGCAGACAACCTTTCGCGGATATGGAAACTCGCAACAGCTGCGCTCGGAATGTTCCAAGCTGTTCCGAGATTCGGGTCAGTGAGAGGGTCTTATATATGCTTTGCTCGAGCGCGGTATGTATTCCTCCCCGCCCGATCCTCTAAATGTCACTACACATTTACAGAATACACTAAACATGCACACTAGCTTAGGTCCAAGACACCGTACTCGTAGAACAAGGGTACGAAGAACCGGTTCACACGCGCTCTATACCAGGTACAGACATGTACCTGGGCGCTTCTCTCCTCCTCCACGGCCCGGTCTACCCGAGCCGAGGTCCGAGCCTTTAGAGGCGCCCTCGGGTGGTTCCGCCCCCCGATCCGATCCGAACCCTTCGGAGAATCTAGTAGGGCACGGGGACGCGCACTAGTGCGCGTTGCCGTTCCCTCTAGAAAACCTCCGAAGGTGATTCGTTTCACACGGCTTGAGGGACCCTTTACGTTCCTCGCCGCCCCCAAAAAAAAGCCCGGTGAAGCGGAAAATGCCGTCTGAGGCAATCAGCAAACTCTCAAAAAAAAAAAAAGCGGTATATATTAAGCTTAATTTATAAATATTACCACTCCCAAGTGTGTACATTAAAAAAATTTGCTTATTTGTAAAAAAAATGGCCCCAATAAACTTTTTCTACCCAATATAAGGTTAACTTTATTTAAAAGAAACGTATATTGTATGTCTATTATTATATTCAATAAATTACCAATAGAACTAAAACTAGTGAATGGCTTTTGGAAAAATGTTTTTACTCCGTAAATGAGTTTTTGGCATGTTAAAAGGCTGGTTGGTGGCCAAATGATTAGACAGTTTGCTTTAAAAAAAAAATAATGTTAGATTTTAACAATGTAATTTTTATATAATTTATATTCACATGCCAGTAACGGCAAGATGCACTGGCACTCTATTACAAAACACTGTCACTGTTTTATAACGTGTATTTTAGTGAATCAATAATTTGAGTTTGAGTTTACTTTCTGCATCTCCTTATTTTGTGATACTACTGCTTTAAGAGCTTGTTGTGCGACTGTGAAGTTCTGAACATCTTCCGTTCACTGTCTGGGCCCCCTCGGAAAATCTATTAGGGAACAAAGAAACGCTTGCGTGATGCTATTTCCTCTAGAAACCCTCTGACGGTGTTTCGATCACACGACTTGAGGGGACCCTATAACGACCCCAAACAAGTCCGGTGACGTTGTTAAGGCCATCTGAGGCCAACAGTAAACTCTCAAAAAAAGCTCTGGACGGTTATCATCATATCACGCTCCAAGCTCTGTCGGAGAAAGCCATAGCTTTAAAATAATGTGTGTAATGTCACTATATGAAAATGTTTCAATACCTTACATATGCGAGTAATATTGCGCAAATATTGTTGCGAACAAATTACACTTTTTTTTTTTCAATTTGTAATTTGTTCGCAGCAATATTTACGTAAAATTATATGTAAATAATCATAGATATAGCTTGCCTAATTCTTAACTGATCTTTCAATATTTGTAAAAATATTAAGATCGGATGTTGATGACGTAGTTGTCGACATTGAATAGGGCTCCTTTGGCTTACAGAGTAAGAGTAGAGAGTGTTGATTAATTTCGGCGAGTTGGATTGAGCCACGATAGCATAGTTGGTAGTGCATCTGACCCGGCATTTCATGGGTTCGAATCCCGCTCGTGGAATTTTTTCAACACTTTGTCTTTTTTCAATATGTTTCAATACATCGATTTGTTAACACGAAACTGTAGGTACCTATATAAAACTGAAAGTGTATTATGTATCCTTATACAGCAGTCCGCCTGTAACAGTAATCCAATTTCTAATTACTAACGTATTAGCGAGTTAGTAAATTCGTTTAGCACGGTATAATTCGTTTATTAATCACGTTAGGGGCAGGCAGCGACTCGTCAAACACGTCCTAATCTGACTTGGCCCAGATTACCCATGAATGAGGCTCACTAATTGAGACTACAGTACAAGAGTGCGATCAGTATGACCGGTACGTGGTAATGTTATTTCTGTCTTGTAGCGGCAACTTGATCCGATTGGGGTTCTTTCAGTTTTGAACGACCGTGTTGTTCCTATGATGGACAGCAGACTGATATTAGGTTGCCGAATTGGAAAGACATATTGGATTTTTCCTTTTGATAGGCACTAACGTGGTGTCAGATCTTTGTATGATTTTCATTATGTGCACTGATACGCCTATATAAACTTTATTATCTTAAAAAAAACATCTTAAGCACCTCTGTAGTTTGTCTGTTTATTTGACCGCGCATCACGTGAAAATGGCTAAACGGATTTGGATGAAACTTTGCACATAGACAGACCATGACCCGGACTAGGATATATGGTATAGGGTATAGGATATTTTTTATTTCGGTAACAGGTTCCTGTGGAATAGTGTAGACTTCGCGAACGAAGTCGCGGGCGACAATTAGTCTATACTAATATTATAAAGAGGAAACCTTTGTATTTTTTTATGTATGTATGTTTGTAACGAATAAAAATAAAAAGTACTGAAAAATTTTTTTTACCATTAGAATGCTACATTAGCGCTGAGTAACATAGGCTACCTATATTAAAAAAATATATTAAATAAGATGGGTGCGCTTGTTAACGTGCGTGTTCCACGGTTGGGAGCGCTCTCATTATTTTGGACTGCATCGGCTGCTTACCATCAGGCAGGATGTGGTCACTATGAAGTGTCAATACAAAAAAAAAATAATCTAAAAACGACAATTTAATTTTCCAATACAAAATGATTTGTTTGTTTTGTTGTCATGGAAACCATTGATATAGTATATTTAACTTAATGATGGAAACTGTCACAGTAAAACGGTACAAAGTCCGCCGCGTCAGCTAATATTTAATATGCCAATGCTACACAAATTCTTTTGATTGCTATAATAACAGTGGCCGTCATTCATCGATGGTACTGTGTGGTTAGGGTGGTGCACCTGTGGCGACGCCCCGTCTTGGGGATGGTGAATAATCGATACTGCAGTGCTGGAAATAATTTTAACCGTCATTGCTATCGTGGTGGTTGTCAAAGCGGTTGTCAGTTACAAAGTTGTGCCAGTCCAGTGGCGGTTAGAGACAGGCGGCACATCATTATTCTACTACATTTTCTTTGGGAGACAGGTAAGGACGTAATTGTTTATATATAGGCGTAATGTGTTAATTTGTTTTCAATTGAGTTTAACTTTTTGTTGCACTATGTATAGACCATTTTGACAAAAAATAAATGTTGACTCCTAACTTAACCAGAGATTGTGAAGAAGATGCACTAAAGGAAAATATACTGTGCACCACTAGCCAAGTAATAAATTTGTATTTATTGAGACGGCATATCTGGGACGAATTGTGACTGTAGATTTAAGGCGAAGGGTAAGGCACACTAGCGCCGCTAATGGATTTAATTTGATAAATGCTAAACTGGATATTTTTTTTAAACATTGCGGACCTTCCGACACTAGGTAAGGGAGAAAAGAGCTGGACACTTGCTGAGTTTCTTGCCGGTTCTTCTCAGTACAAGATCTCCCGCCCAGAGTAGACTTACGAACCGGTGGCATAGTAACATTCATAAGAGCTACTTGTAGCCTAAACTGAATAAATGATTTTGAATTTTGAATTTTTTGAATTTAGGCAAACATCTTGTGCACTACTTTTAGGTTTGTTTTTGTATTAATTCGCTAACACCAAAAGTGGTAACTGTTTGTGAATAAATGCGATAGCCTTGTTTGTGAATAAATGCGATAGCCCGTTTTGTGAATAAACCACGCAACAAAAAGTAGTGCACAATTATTAAATAAATACTAAGTATGGATGCTTTCCTGTTATAGGACGGTACGCAATGTTTAAAAAAAAGATCCGTTCCGTTAGTAATTGTCAAATTATCAATTGGTGGCGCTAGTGTGCCTTACCCTTCGCCTTAAAGATACTTTATAATCCATGGCAGTATTTTAAAGTTCGAAAATTATACAAAAGAATACACTTTTAAACTTTCGCGTTCCATAGTTAACAAAGAAATTTAAACGGGGAAACTTCGGGTATAAAGAAACCTTTAACTAATTAATTTGCGTTAATCCCGGTACTACGACTACTCTAATAACTAATTCTGCTGCCGATGCAGAAATTGTCTTGCTTTGCTGTATTCTTGGGGACTAGATGACGGGTATAGGGACATAAGAACCAAAGGTGGTATGGTGTTGCAAGCTTTTTTTAAGAGAGTTTGCTGATTGGCTTAGGACTTTGGTGTGGCCCATCGGCCGCGATAACCGCTTTTCTTCCTTTATGCTCATTTTCCGACGCATTAACATAAAACATGTAACCGTAGAGATGTTTGCCTCAACTTTCCGACACGTTCATTCTTTACACTATGGCGGGTCGCGCGGGTGAATCACGCGGCCGCGGCCTCGACCGGCGCCGGCGCAGTGAAAGTGCCGCCTTGAGCCGCTGACCGAGTGCAGGGGGTTGCCCGGCGCGCCGGCGTTACGTCATAGCTCGCTCGCCTACTTGTGGCCCGACCTCTCGACTCCGCCAATTAATACGGTTCATAAGTGGCGTGGCTTATGTGACTTGTGACTAAATTAAAAGGAAGGTGAAATATGGTGTTTTGATAAAGTTAAGCGGTAACGAGCATTGTCAAAGATGATTGTTTAAATATCCGGTGGTGGTACGGTTTCTGATTACGGTTAAGATTGCCCGTCCGGTTTCCCCGGATCATCTCTAGTTTGAGGAGCGTCCGGGCTAGGGTTTTGTCACAAGTTCTAGTTTCACAGTTGCGGTACCAAAGCGATTTGATACTAACATTATTAACTAATCTATGTATGGGCTAAGCATCATCTGCCTTGAAAACGTCCTTCTGCTGGGCTCAGGGCGTTTACATTGAACATGAGTATGGACCGAAATTTACCACGCTACCCGGTTGTGGGTTCGTGGGCTATAATAAATAAAACATTAAAAAATAATACAATCAAATAAATAAGATCGTGGGTTGCACGTGGCCCAGACTAGAGCAGGATCGAGGCGAACGGCACAAGCAAAGAGAGGCCTATGCA
>OY720043.1:932881-998634 GCA_963082485.1 Eudonia mercurella
TATGCCACTATCTTGGTCAGAACCTTTTCATGGGAATCACAATCGTATTCGGGCCCTTTCCGATCTTACTGTCTATCTTACGATTTTGACCTCGGATCAACGGCTTAACGTTTCTCCCGAAGCTCTGCAGATTATCATATTTGGTCCTCCGTCCAGGTTAACTGAAATTACGAGAGTTTACAGCACCTTAGCTCTAATGTGCTCCTCCTACGTACGAGAGCTGCCTTTTAAGTTGTGTCGTTTGCAAACCTCCCGCGATTATTTAAAAAAAAACGGCTTGGCTTATGGCTTTTTAATTTTTTTGAATTTAGAATTCGAAAAAAAAAGAAGAATGTTTTTTAATTAGTCGAATAGTTTTATTGTAGCGTCTGTTCAAAGGTGACAAGTCGGTTGTAAAAATGGAAATATCAAAGGAAAATATGCGTGCGATAATTTTTTTACCACTTTCAAAGGGGATTAAGTGCTTTGAGGAGATCACTTCTGTGTTTATTGATGCAGCACCATGTCTTAGGACTGTAGAACGCTAGTATTTAAAATTTCAACGTGGGCACTCTAGCCTCAGTGACAAGCCACGTGAAAGTCGTCCAAAAAACCGCCATCACGCAAGATAATGTCGACGCCGTGCGGCAGCTAATCGTCGAAGATCGTCATGTGACACACCGTGAAATAGAGGCATCCGTGGGCATTTCAGGGACTACTATTGAAAACTAGTGAACTTGGGGAAATAAAAAGATTAAAGTTGTCTCAAGCCAAATCTATTTATTAAAATATCCAATATTTTTCTTTTATAATGTAAGTGCTAAGTGTTACAAATACTTATTTACTCTTAACTTCTATGGTACATAACTTACACAGAATCGTGGATGTTTCTTAAGAATTAGATTACTCTTAATACATATTAGCATGTCATGACCACGTAATCTTTAGCGGAGAACCAGTACCAATTTAAAGTCTTAATAGATGTTATGCAAAAAACCCCCTTAAACTCAGGGTCGCTATACGAGTTCGCGTTTGTGATTAAACCAATCCCAAATTGTGAAATAGAAAAAAACCTAACAAGAACTTGCAAAATTAAACTGGCGAGGAACACTGACCTGGTGAAATCCTTCTAAGGCCATTCAATTACCTGCCCAGACCATCCCGAACAGTGGCGGCTCGGCGAGCTGGGCCTCTGGCTTCAACGGGCCGAGCGTCCCCTGATCGGAATGAAGCACTGGTACTTTTCTTCAGCCTATCAGCATTCCAGGTGGAACATGGCCTTTCACACCCATGTGGATAGGATGCGTTTATGAATAAGCTCTTCTTTACTTCATAAAATATCAATGAGATCAAATGTTATGGACATGAACACGACCATCACTATGAATATATATATAACTATAAATAATAATATCCCATTCTGAAACAACAAACCATGTGGATGAATATACGAATTACAAATATACCTTTTCAGATACCAAGTTGGAAATTTAGAAAGTGGCTAACTTACATGCAGGCGTCTTTTGATTCTTCAACTTATGAGTCCATTGTTGATATTTCAGCCAAAGACATCCTGCAAATTCCCTCTCCTGACCCTGGAAGACACATGGCCATGATAGCGGAATCTAACCAAAAATAAACGAACGAAATTCTCAGAAATGAACTTACCAAATTTTTAAATATGATAATGATTCATTTCTATTGAAATGAGGGCCGATGATTACAGATTTTTCCCAGCCCTGGGGCTTCGCCCCATCATGAACTTGTCCTTCCTCTCAAAAAATCAATCTCCAAAATGCCAACGCGACCGGCTGTCTCCCTGACAGTTCGTGTCGTGTCAATCGACTTTTTACTTTTTAAACAACCACACCAAAGATGAAGAAATCGATCAATATTGCATCCACAACATTTTCGAGACTGCTCGCGCCATCTATTGAGACACTTCAGAACTAAACTCAACAGAATTAATAAGTTTGTTTTGAAAGTTTATTTTACTATTCTATAAATAACTATACGTCAAAATTTGCAACGTTACACTATCCAAAAAATCCTGCACGAAGAACTTCGCGTAAGAAAGTTGATCTCTAGTTGGATACCACATTTGCTTAGGGACGACCAAAAAACAGCCCGTGTTAGATGGTGTCGCAAAACTCTGCGGCGATTTCACTGAGGAGAGTCAAAACACGTTTATGATATGGTTAGTGGTGACGAGTCTTGGATATATGCTTACGATCCAAAATCCAAGCAGCAGTCAACTGTCTGGGTCTTCCAAGATGAACCAAAACCGACCAGTCATACGCTCACGGAGCACTTAAAAAAAATGGTTGCCTCGTTTATGGCAAAGGGTGGTCACGTCGCCACTATTGTACTAGAAGATTGCAAGACGATTAACGCTGACTGGTATACCACTGTTTGTTTGATACAAGTCATCACAGAGTTTCGAAAAAACAACTCAAGACGTCGTACGATACTGCACAATGACAATACAAGTTCGTACACCACCCGCCAAACATAGATGTTTTTGAGCACCGAAAATGTCGAAATTTTAGATCACCCGCCTTACAGCCCTAACTTGAGCCCTAACAATTTTTTACGTTCCTCAAAATTAAGCAGTCTTCGTGGTCAACGTTTCAGCTCACCCGAAGAAGTTGCTGACGCATACAAATCAGCCATTTTGACTACCTGGTGGAATAAATGTTTTAAAAATTGGTTCGAACGCTTTAAAAGTGTATTAAATATCGCGGAGAATTCTATGAAAAACAATAAATGGTAATAATCTATTAGGTTGTTTATACTTATTTCAAATGACACAACTTAAAAGGCAGCCCTCGTATCCATATTGGAATGAAGGATCTCGTTCATACAGTCTACGTATGTTTAGTTTAATTACCGACCAACCATCTGTCGGCCTTCATAAACGAGGAATTTTGGCTGAATGGTCTTATGTTCTGGCGCTTCAGAAGCTGGGTACCGGACGCTACTCAGCGTTACACGTGGTTCTAGCTTGATAAGTATTATGGTTTACATTATTATATGTACATATTGCCTTACATTAATAGATATAATATCTCTATTCGTCATCTCGATTCAACTACAAAATCCTGGTAAACTTGTTAAAGCTGCAACGCAGTCACACGAATTTTCTGAGTTTTTGCCTAGCATTGCCTATAGCCTTGAGGACTTTGTAGGTTTATTGCTCATTGTTTTAGGTTTAATAGGACAGTTGACAGATTGCGTGTTTTTACCACATTAGGTTACAGACATTCGTGTTTAGTCAAATCAAATGATGATTAATGTTTTGGACAGCTGGTAAGCATGAAACATTAGCAGGCATAGAACACCGTGAAACAGACGCATGTAGACTTACTCGCGTTTATCTTACATATTATGTTATCCTGATATTCGAACCCATTGCAGGGTCTATGGTCAGTAACATACACTTGTATTTGGTTGTCATATATGCGCGAGTGCCAGATTTGTAAGCTTGAGGGACTCGAGCGTTCCCATGGACATCTGCTGGAGCTTTGGCGCGTTCTATTTCAAACAAAGTTTCTCGCTGACTACTTAGTAATATACATAACATAGGCGTATACTTAAGTGTATTTATTTTATACCCGACGTTTCGATAACATCATCATCGTCACCAGCTTATCATATGTCCCCACTGCTGGGGCACGAGCCTTTCCTATGGATGGTTAGGGAGAAAGGGCCATAAACTACCACGCGGGCCCAGTGCGGTGCGGTGGTTATTAACGACTGCTAATGCAGCCGGCACCAACGGCTTTATAATAATAATAATATTATTCAAGTAACACTTGTGTGTTAGTAAATGACAAAAATATATGAAATTAAATTTGATTACTTTCTTAAATCAAGTTATGCCCCCACACAAGTCACCCCCGCACCACTCCGCCAAACATGGTGCAGCAATGACCTATGACCGGCAGTCTAGCCTGCTTGCAATCGTCATCCAGAAGCTGTTGGTGCCGCCCCGTACCTTGCGCACTAAGGAGGCGCACCGCTTTCGCATAGTCGCGTAGAAGCAATCAACTTGCTTGCTGCAATAGCTTCTGCAAACATCAGTCATGCGCTACAGTAGCGTGGCAACCCCAACAACACCCTAAATTACTCTCAGGGCGTTGTAGGATCCACGAGTACATTTTAAACTTTGTTTGAACAATCGATAGGTGTGTCTCAACCAACATTGATTGGTACTAACGCGTGCAACCCCGTGTATTGCAGCAGCGGTACCCCAGCGCGGGCGCGGAGGAGGAGGGCGTTCTCGACCTGCGCGCGCGCGAGCCGTCCGTCATCTCCGTCGGGTCGCAGCATTCGGGCGCCTCGGAGCCCGCGGGCTATCTGGACGCGGTCAGGTACGTGACGTCACTACGCTGTTCAACTATTTATTTTATGTACCACAGCTAACCACACCATTCTAACATCAACTGTTAATTTATTGTACCACTGAAAATCAGTAAGTTATCGACAAAATTTCATGCAAGTCAGATTTTTTTTAGGTCGGATCGTCCGCGTCTGTTTTGTCATACACACTACACAAACACACCTATATGAAACATAAGGTATATGTAGTGTAGTGTGTAGGGCAAACAGCCGCAAATGATCCTGCTTTATAGGTAGTTAAATAAATAAAAGTAAATTTGACTATGCATGCATGCAGAATGTATGTGCGTGTCACAATCACAACACTATATCAATCAGACAGATTTATATACTTTGATATAGACACTGACGTCAGGATAAACATTAAATAATGTGTAAAATAAAATAAACGCGAGTAGATCCGTAAAAGTTGTTTCATTTAAATGTGTAGTGTTCGCGTAAACTTTAGAAAACAACACTGAATGAATATTTTTAATCACCTACGTTTGATTTAGCTCTTTCAAAACAATAACATGTCAAATAAAATAAATGCTAGTCGCTCGCAACCTCAGCTCGCAACTCCCTACCGAAGATTACCGAAAACAGCCGAGCGTTCGAACGCTCGGCTAATAAAATTACGGTCGAATTTTGACCACTGGGCGATGCTTTTTTAAGCGTCATCACATCATCAACAATAAATCGTATCAATAGACGCATATAAATGCTTACATTTGTATGCGTCTATTAATAAGATGACATGTAATAATTTATTTTTATTTAATCGTTATAGCTATGCATGTTATGTACTTATCTAATTTTAAATTAAAATTGCTGCTCCGTATCTACAATCTGTATCAAGCAGGGCCAGCCATATTTCACGTACCTAATCAGTTACTTTTAGTGAGCTGGTACACATCAAAACATTTCTTGATATCTCGGTCATTGTGGAAGTACATACTTTTAAAAATAATACGAGTTTATCGACATTATGACAACATTAAAAAATCAGCTGATTGGAGTAATGAACTCTGTCTAGTGTTACTACCTAAAGTACACCTCCTTTGCCTTTGCTGTGAAGCTAGTATTTTTGTGCCTATGATGCTGACTCCACCCGCTTTCAACTATTTATTTTTGATAAAGTTTTAAGGGTTCCGTTTTGTTATTTTTTCCACTAAGAACATAAGTTACGACTACCTACTTTTATTAGTTAGAAAAGAAAATTGAAACCTTCATTTAGTCAATTATTCTCTGTTCCTATCACCAGGTCAGGTCAGGAATGTGTTATCTATCAGGTAAGTACTTCTGACGGTTAATTAGTATGGAGGTTCGAATCCAAAACATTTATGATTTTGAGAAAATTTTATGTAAATGTATGAAGGTACCTGTAAAAGTAACACTGTAAAAATCGTCACAAAAGGGTTTTTTTTTGTTGACAACGTAAGCGACTAGGGTTCTGTCTGTAGCTCATTTTATTTATTAACAAATTGAATGGTTTGAAAATTTAAGGATTCCTGATGTCCTGAGGTTTCGTTGTTTTAGTTTTTGCTTTAAAAATACAACATCAGCTTTAGTTTTAACTGATTTATTTAAACTGATTAAACCAAACGCGATTACACTCGCCTGCGCTAGCGCTACGTAAAGTAGGTACTACTCCGCATAACTACCTCGCGCGCGCCTAATTTATAATTTGAACAGTGATAAAAAAATGACTTACCTACTAATTTAAAAATATTGCTAGTTTGGGTTATTTAAGTCCAATTTTCGATCCCTAAAAAGTACTAGGGGCAATTCCTGGTATGGGCGGAGTCACAAGAAAGCGTGCGCGTGCGTATTTTTTCTTAAAGGGTTCTGTAACTCATTTTATTTTTCTAACCGCTTTGATTGACCCGGTATAAAATGTAAGCATTCCTGAAATCCTAACTATTTGTATGAAATTTAATTAGGTAAACTAAGTTTAACTATGTTGTATCACACTAAGTTTCAATACTTAACACATTCGTTTTTGTTTACAATAATGTAATGATAATAAGAATAACCCCCGTGTGGTGCCGGGGATAAAGAATTGCACCACCCATCTGTTCCCGTGGGTGTCGTAGAAGGCGACATAGGGACCATTTCAGAGGATGGGCAGCAGCGTCTCTTTGTGATAATTCTAACCATAATGCGATCGCCAACCCGCCTGCCAAGCGTGGCGATTATGGCAAATTCCCCCTCAATCTTGAGGGAGGCCTTTGTCCAGTAGTGGGCGTCTATTGGCTGAGACGATGATGATGATGAATAAGAATAACATTTTTAATTATTTTTAACTGAATTATTTAAACTAATTAAACCAAACGCGATTACACTCGCCTGCGCTAGCGTTACGTAACGTAGGTACCTACTCCGCATAACTACCCCGCGCGCGCCTAATTTATAATTTGATCAGTGATAAAAAATGACTTACCTACTAATTTAAAAGTAACTTAAGTCTAATTTTCGATCCCTAAAAAGTACCAGGGACAATTCCTGGTATGGGCGGAGTCACAAGAAAGCATGCGCGTGCGTCTTTTTTCTTAATGGGTTCTGTAGCTCATTTTATTTTTCTAATTGCTTTGATTGACCCAGTATAAAATGTAAGCATTCCTGAAATCCTAACTATTTGTATGAAATTTAATTAGGTAAACTAAGTTTAACTATGTCGTATCACACAAAGTTTCAATACTTAACACATTCGTTTTTGTTTACAATAATGTAATGATAATAAGAATAACATTTTAAATTAGTTTTAACTAAATGATTTAAACTGATTAAACCAAACGCGATTACACTCGCCTGCGCTAGCTCTACGTAACGTAGGTACCTACGCCGCATAACTACCCCGCGCGCGCCTAATTTATAATTTGAACAGTGATAAAAAAATTACTTACCTACTAATTTAAAATGGGTAACTTAAGTCTAATTTGCGATCCCTAAAAAGTACCAGGGGCAATTCCTGGTATGGGCAGAGTCACAAGAAAGCATGCGCGTGCGTCCTTTTTCTTAAAGGGTTCTGTAGCTCATTTTATTTTTCTAATCGCTTTGATTGACCCGGTATAAAATGTAAGCATTCCTGAAATCCTAACTATTTGTATGAAATTTTATTAGGTAAACTAAGTTTAACTATGTCGTATCACACAAAGTTTCAATACTTAAAATATTCGTTTTTGTTTACAATAATGTAATGATAATAAGAATAACATTTTTAAACATCTGTGACATAAGTACTAAATAAAACTTGTTGTCACCAATTGACTAAATTAATAGCCACAAACGTAAAAATAATATACTAATATTATAAAGCTGAAGAGTTTGTTTGTTTGTTTGTTTGTTTGAACGCGCTAATCTCAGGAACTACTGGTTCGAATTGAAAAATTCTTTTTGTGTTAAATAGTCCATTTATTGAGGAAGGCTATAGGCTATATTACATCACGCTATGACTAATAGGAGTGGAACAGTCGCTAATTAACGCGGGTGAAACCGCAGGGCACAGCTAGTACTTACATAATGCCAGTGAGTGGTGTTTCGCAGCGCTTAAGCCAGTTTACACTTTGGTAGTATACTTTGACATCGGTTTGTATTCTGTGACTTCGGAAAGTACTACTCCCTTATTCATAAAAACTATTTAAGCATTATTTAATTAATACTAATATTATAAAGCTGAAGAGTTTGTTTGTTTGTTTGTTTGAACGCGCTAATCTCAGGAACTACTGGTTCGAATTGAAAAATTCTTTTTGTGTTAAATAGTCCATTTATTGAGGAAGGCTATAGGCTATATTACATCACGCTATGACTAATAGGAGTGGAACAGTCGCTAATTAACGCGGGTGAAACCGCAGGGCACAGCTAGTACTTACATAATGCCAGTGAGTGGTGTTTCGCAGCGCTTAAGCCAGTTTACACTTTGGTAGTATACTTTGACATCGGTTTGTATTCTGTGACTTCGGAAAGTACTACCCCCTTATTCATAAAAACTATTTAAGCATTATTTAATTAATACTAATATTATAAAGCTGAAGAGTTTGTTTGTTTGTTTGTTTGAACGCGCTAATCTCAGGAACTACTGGTTCGAATTGAAAAATTCTTTTTGTGTTAAATAGTCCATTTATTGAGGAAGGCTATAGGCTATATTACATCACGCTATGACTAATAGGAGTGGAACAGTCGCTAATTAACGCGGGTGAAACCGCAGGGCACAGCTAGTACTTACATAATGCCAGTGAGTGGTGTTTCGCAGCGCTTAAGCCAGTTTACACTTTGGTAGTATACTTTGACATCGGTTTGTATTCTGTGACTTCGGAAAGTACTACCCCCTTATTCATAAAAACTATTTAAGCATTATTTAATTAATACTAATATTATAAAGCTGAAGAGTTTGTTTGTTTGTTTGTTTGAACGCGCTAATCTCAGGAACTACTGGTTCGAATTGAAAAATTCTTTTTGTGTTAAATAGTCCATTTATTGAGGAAGGCTATAGGCTATATTACATCACGCTATGACTAATAGGAGTGGAACAGTCGCTAATTAACGCGGGTGAAACCGCAGGGCACAGCTAGTACTTACATAATGCCAGTGAGTGGTGTTTCGCAGCGCTTAAGCCAGTTTACACTTTGGTAGTATACTTTGACATCGGTTTGTATTCTGTGACTTCGGAAAGTACTACCCCCTTATTCATAAAAACTATTTAAGCATTATTTAGTTAAATATTGTTTTGTCAACGTCACACACACGTCATTTTAAATTTGAGGAAAAGAGACAAAACAATTATTAACTAAATTATACTTAAATAGTTTTTTATGAATATGGGGGTTAGTAGTAACTAGCACTGCGAGTGGACAGATAAATGTCTACCTACTAGTCTAAAATCGTTGCAAGTTACTGCACTGCACTGAAAAAAAGTTGAACACCTCGGACAAGAATTGAACCACACACCTTCCGCCACCGACACCAACAACCACCAACACCAGTCTCCATAGTCCAATCCAGAGTCCGCAGACTCATTTGTCAACTGGTTAAAATGCCGCCCGGATTGCAAAAGTTACATAGTTCGATTCCCGCCTGAGTTGAACTGAACCTGAACTTTTACAATGCAATAAATTATCTAAGCGTTATGAAACGCTAAAATAACGCTAAAATATCTAAGAAATGCAAACTTCTAAGATTTGATAAAGCAACGGGATAAAGCTAAAAAAATACACATCGAGCGCTGACAAATATCGATGGATAAAACCAGTCCTCGGTAGCGTAGTGGTTAAGGCAGCCATGATTCGATTATGTTTGACATTTATTAATACAAAAATTTATCTAAGCTTATCTATCAATAATTCACAATTATTATCAAGTCTACACAATAATTATTTTCGATCCCTAAAAGCCCTAAAAAGTACCAGGAGCAACTTCTAGTTCTAGTAGGTGGCGCCGCCCGCCTTGGTACCTACCAAGGCGGGCGGCGCCTTGGGGTTGTTTGCCTATAATTTTTTCGCAGTCGTTTGTGAAAGCTTTCAGAGTGCACACCTACTTTTCGTTTTTTTGCTGTTCGGTTTCGATTCGACTACCTATTAAGTTAATATGGCATTTCTAAGTAATCAGGTGTATTACGAAATGATTCTTTGTGTCGGGGCAGCTAATGGCAGTCTACGTGGTGCTCGTGAACTGTACCGCGAGAGATTCATCGACGGTAGACCAGAAGCTGAGCAGCGAAGCTTGCCATCGGCGGATTGCTTTCGACGAATGGTTATGCGTCTCCAGCAGACTGGATCCTTTCGTGGGACGAGTCCGGAGGTCCAGCCAAACATGTGGGACCCGGGTTTTGAGGAGGCCGTATTGGAACACTTTGAAGAAAACCCAAGGACCAGTACACGTCGAGCTGCAGCTATTTTCAACGTAGCTCACATGAAGGTTTGGCGGGTGCTCCGAGTTGACGGCCAGCATCCGTATCATTTTCGGCGAACCCAAGAACTCACGCCTGCGGACTTCGAACCGCGTCGTGGATTTTGCCAGTGGTACTGCAATAAAGTGATGACGGTTCCTGGTTTTGCTTCAACTGTGCTGTGGACGGATGAAGCCGCCTTCACTAGGGGCGGGATAAGCAATATCCACAATGAGCATGTGTGGTCACACACGAATCCGCATGCGTCAACAGAGTCCAGTTTCCAACACCAGTGGCGAGTTAACGTCTGGGCTGGCATAGTTGGTGGTAGGCTGCTTGGACCTAAGTTTTTGCCCCAACGACTAAATGGAGAGAACTACCTCGAGCACTTGACGAATTACATTGAAGAGCAGCTTGAAGAGTTTCCTTTGGCGGAATATCATGCAATGACCTTTCAGCATGATGGGGCACCACCACATTACGCGCGACAAGTGCGCGAATATCTCAACCTACGCTTTTCAAAGTGGATAGGCAGAGGAGGGCGTGTGGCCTGGCCACCGCGATCGCCGGACCTTACACCTCTTGATTTTTTTTTTATGGGGGCATGTTAAGAGTTTGGTGTACGCCGTGGCTTGCGATACTGCCGAAGAAATGAAGGATCGTATCACAGCTGCCTTTCTAAGCATCACACCACAAATGCTTCAAAACGCAGAAGAGTCCGTTTTGCGTCGGGCGCAAACTTGCATCCAGCGACAAGGCGGGCATTTTGAGCCATTTTTGTAAACTGTGCATGTGAAGTGGAGTGGACTTTTTTATCACAGCTAGGGTGCTACACTACACCTAAGTGCTACGCTTTCTTTTGCTTTGAAGTCATTTTAATCAAGGACCTATGTAGGTACCTACTCGTAGGTAAGTCTAAAGTACTCTAAAGTAGATAATGTGGATGTAAAATGAAAATCTTTTTATTACTTTGATGATAATTACTTAGGTAACTACTGAATTTAAATTATTAAATCACGAAAGTAAAATAGCTGCCTACTTACATATCTGTCTTTGTTTTGTCAGTCTACCAAATCCAACAAAAAATGCCGCCAATCGACTGCCGACAAACAACCCGACAAACAAAATGTGCCGTCAAAGGTTTTGACTTTCGCCGGTGCCGCCAATCGACTGCCGACAAACAACCCGACAAACAAAATGTGCCGTCAAAGGTTTTGACTTTCGCCGCTTGCGCCGACAGTAACCGGCAACTCTTTGAGCGGGCGAACTACAGTACCACCTCCTGTTTGTAAAACTGTGCGCCTGGTAGGGGGCGTGGCGGCCAAAACTAGGACACGCAATTTTACAAACAGGAGGTGCAGTGTAGGCAGTGCACCAAACAGAGTTCATGACCCTGCTAGTGATGGGTTTAGCTTGTTTTGATTATAAATTAACGACAGATTAACTTTGTTTGTAAATGCAAAAACAAATTAAATGGCGCTTATCTTACTAGAGTATTTATAGAAAGGGTCTATACTAGGGATAGTTTGAAACCCTGGTTTATGGCTGAACCTGTCTGATACACGTTGTATAGGCATTGATTTAATTTGCATGTTCCAGTCTGTCAAATTATTTGGACAAAGCCACAGATTAGGTAATAGTTACTTCGTAACAGATAAATCACTCCCTACAAAAATTCGTATACCTACCGCGTTAATAGCCTACTTCATTTCGTCGCGACGCGTCGGCGACCGCTGCGTGCTAAATTATGCCTAATAGGCTCAACTATACAGTTGTTATCGATTGGCAGCCGCGCGGCCTTGCTGCCATCGTAGTAATGATAGGGCTGTTGCTACGATAAAAATATTGTTCACACACAATAACTTGTACCTAAATTAACCTGTGTCTAAATGGCTTGTTTAAGCTTTGTAATCTAAATTAAAATGAATGATAAATTGAAAAGCTCAATTGTTTATGATCAGTATAAATCCGAGTTCCATGAGAGAACATTATAATGTTACCTATGATATTAAATGAATTACCTACTTAGTTATAAATCTTCATCATCATCAGTCCACAATATCCCACTGCTGGAATATAGATTTTCCTTCGTATAAAAGTGTTATGATATGAAAGAGAACTGAGTAGGTATAGAGATGGATTATATTCCTTATAACTCGAGTATAAACACCCATAACTCGAGTATAAAATAGGTATCCACATTCATCAAACAAACATTTGCCCCTAACGGGATTCGAACCCACGACCGCTGACGTGGCAGGCTGGGTCACTAACCACCACACCAAACGTGTTGTCACAACTTTAATGCAGACATAGTCACAGGTCATTTATATTTGTCTGACGTGTCGTGTCGCGACGCGAGTCGGAACGTAGTCGATTTCATACATACATTGTTTCATACATTTTTAGATTTATATTTTTATGTTGTGACTCAAAATCCGCCTTTAATGTTGAAAGTAAGTAATTAAAACCAACCTATTTTATTCTATAAATTCATCCAAATAAGTAGGTATCTATAATGTATATACTTAAAAGAGTTTCATTAGGTAGGTACTTACCTTTCTTCATCAACAGGCAAACTAAATAATGACAGGTTTTAATTCCTTTTATTAGATTTACAATCATCAACTTCACAAAAATTTCCAGGCGCGGGCGGCATTGGTTTATATTATTGAAACGAGATTTTAAATCACCTAATTACTATTTACAATAATCTAAACCACACAAATGTCGAGCAACATTTATATTAAACTTATTCACTATTTAACTACAATACTTATTTAATAATAACTACAGAATACCTACAAATGATCGATGTTTTATGAATGACGCAACGTGCACAGCGAACGAGCGTACGATAACGAGCGCTTGCGACAGTCCACTGGCTTTTATATCGCCGGCGGTAAGCCGCTCGGTAGGTATCTAACGCGCGCAAGTACATGGAGTGACGTAGGCCTGACAAAGCTTAATGTTTCATTTATTCAAATCTTATATTCTATATGATAATAATTTTATTGATATGCGTGTATCTAATTTTTAATGTAATCTAATTATGATTATTTACATATAATTTTACGCAAATATTGTTGCGAAATTATATTTAAATAATCATAAATATAGCTTGCTTAATTTCGATATTTGTAAAAATATTAAGATCGGATGTTGATGACGTAGTTGTCGACATTGAATAGGGCTCCTTTGGCTTATAAAGTAAAAGTAGATAGTGTTGATTAATTTCGGCGAGTTGGATTGGGCCACGATAGCATGGTTGGCAGCAATGTCTATGCTTCTTATGTTTCCAAGCCAACCATCGTCAGGTATCGTGGCACACTGCCCCTCTTCTCTCATCCAGCTACTAAAGGCTCGACGGGGGAAGAGAAGGTATACCCCTTAAAAGCCTAGTACCATCCCATCTCTGTCATGTGGATATCTCGGGAATTGCTAGCACCGATTTCCCCTCGTAACGGCCCTACCAGAAGAGAGACGTTCAGGATAGTATAAGCGTCCCCCAGACTTCCTTAAAGCTGTGCAATGCAGCTAAGGGTGTCCTACTCTTTTGCTGATGTCTCACTAAAATGCATCGTAACCTACCAATCTAAAGGCCCTTTTTACGGGCACTCCATTCGTGCCATTCCAACACTCAAAATGATAGAACGTTGGCATGTTTGAGAATCCAACGCTCGGAGCGATGCGACGCAGTCTACGTAGTTTTATGATTAAATTTGGAGCGATAGAGTGGAGTGATTTAATATAGGGGCTATCAAATGTAGCAGTGTTTTTACCAGCTTTTGTGGTCTAGTGGTTATGACACCTCATGGTTCGATTCCCAGCGTACATGTTTGTGTACCCGGTTTGGTCGGTGGTAGGGCTTGTTTGTCCGCCTGGCTAGCATTACAAACGTTGATGTTGTGGTGACATATATAGATAAAATGGTGGTAGCTGGCCAGGCGGACAAACAAGCCCTACCACCGACCAAACCGGGTACACAAACATGTACGTACATGTACATGTTGTGTTCCGGCAGCTAGAGATAAGATAGCCAGTGCCTCAGTAGTCGAGGATTCCGGGTGAAGTGCGCTACCACCTTCGGCCTTATCATGACTTAATATTAGGTGAGATGAGCCTAACTAAATGCTTACCCATAAGATATATAGGATGTTTAGTAATGGGGTGTATATTCCTGAAACACTGTGATAACATGCAAAATCATATTTACGTAGATTTACATTTCCATAAAAAAACTACCAAATTTTCCACAAACTTATTTTATTACAATTTTTTTGTTTATTTCTGCTATGTTTCGACTTCTGTTTATGCTTGGCCATGAGGTTGACGACCAAGAACAACGTATCAGCTCCACCTAGGATTGTCACTTTACAGTTTTACTTAATAACAAAAAACCTCAACACCTCGCCGATGTGGTGCTTTTCAGTTATGTTCATAATTTTCCAGGGTTCATTGAACGGTACCCTATCTACCATATCTGGGTTTATACAGGTATTACCCAACATCATGTAAGATAGACAAAAAACAGTAATGCAATAAAACTACTGAAATATTTGTTTTCCTTTTTAAGACTTAAAAATTTTAAATTAATAAGTAAATTAACTTAGGTTAAATTAAATTAAGTGTTTAAATTTTTTACATAGCATGTGGTATTTGCCTATAATTGTTTGATGCATTTAGATATAAGCCCTAGCAGTATTCTTTATTTCATAAATAATGTATTAAAATGTTGGTAAATCTTAATAAAAAAAACAGTAATGCAATAAAGTTTTATCCTGTTCTATTCAGGTCGACGGTGTCCGTGTACTCGGGCAACTCGAACTCGAGCTCGGACCGCGACATCCTCGACCTGTCCATGCCCGACAAGAACTCCATGACCGAGGTCTGCTACTGCTACGTCTGCGGCGACGAGTACAAGCGCGGCACGCTGCACAACCTGCACACCAAGGAGCCCAAGGACAAGGCGGTCAGTGCACAGTACCATCCAATCCACGCTACCAACTAGCTACGACACCCACGGCATCCACTACTCGCATTAACTACTATCTACATAATCCATTACCCACACTACTTGGAGGTGCAGGGCGCAAGGCGTGAAGGCAGAGAGATGGCGGTGTTGCACTGGGAGCTCCAATTGGAGTCCCCAGCTGCCGGCTTCCGCACCGTCGAGGCCATCCGACCTGTTTTGTCGGAGTGGTTGGAGCGGCCCTTTGGGCATTTGTCGTTCCATCTGACACAGATACTGACCGAGCACGGGTGCTTCGGTAAGTATCTGTGTCGGATCGGTAAGGAGGAGAGCACCGTCTGCCATCAGTGCGGAGCTGCTGAGGACACGGCGCTGCACACTCTCCAGGTGTGTGGTGCCTTTGCCTCGCAGCGACGCGCTATGGAGATGGCGCTTGGGGGAAGGGGCAGTCTCGCTCTTCCGGACATTGTGGCTACAATGCTGGACGGGTGAGTCCCACATAACCTGGGGCCTCCTCAAGGCCCCTCGTACTCGTAAAGAGTTCCTCTGGGTTAAAAAAAAAAAAAAACCCACACTACTTAATAACCACAATACTCACTATTTTTTTTTTCTTAGATTAGGAAACTCAACTGCCTTATTGTAACAATCATGCTTATTAAACTTATATATAACACTTAGCCAATACCAGAGTTTCACAACATGGTAAACAGTATTCACGACGCGAAGTAACAAAAAGTAATTTGATTAGACTAAAACTAACAAAATCAAATTAAACAGCAGCAAAAACTATTCAAAACTGTGTCCACCTGCCCGCAAGTTACTGTTGCACACTAACACAATGAATTTTACATAGATGGCAAAAAAAAGGTTTTAAATACTAGTAAGTACATACAACTCACAGTACCAACTATCTACAGTGCCGAGCCCACTACCCACAGTACTTATTGGCCACAGTACCCATTACCAACAGTAACTACTGTTTACATTATCCCTGACCCAATAGCCACTGACGTCAAAAACTATTAAATTTCATAAAAAAAGGATTATTGATAAACAAGTTGCACAAGTAGTATAGAGCAGAAAGCCGATAGCTTCATTGGTTGGACTGACCCGGATTGTCAGAAGGTGCGGATTAAATATCTAGCTGATGAAAAACATAATTTAATCGTTTTCTGACCACTATCGATGCTAAGAAATACTACCAATAGTTATTTATACACACTTTATATACACTTTAACAGCCGACTATTTTAAAGCGCGCCTTTTCCTGGTACGCCGGCAATTTTCGCCGATATCGTAAGATTTATAAAATAAAAACTATTTGTAATAAATCTATATATATTTTTTAATTCATTACACCGGGGTTACACGCAAATCACGTACCACGGACGTCATTTAAAAAAACCGCTAAGAATGTCAATGCCGTACAGAGGACGTGATCAGCGTCTTGAGACGATTTCACCCACCCGTACCCAGTACGTGATCAGCTGTTAAAGTGTTAACTTCTTTTTATCCTTACTGATCTAAGTTTTTCAGAGACCTCTATATTTTAATGTATGCATGATAGAAGCAAACGCTGTGCTCTACACTTCTACAATCGTAGTGGAAATACTGTTTTTTAAAATGTGTTTATGTATAAAATGTAATTTGCATTCCGATGTCGTGCCTTAAATAAATAAATAGCCTATAGGTAGGTATTGCGCGGCAACGTCCGCCGCTATACTCTGTATTTATAATTAACTAGCTGACCCGACGGACTTCGTACCGCTTTGACAGTTTCCATCATTGAGTTAAATATATATCAATGGTTTCCATGACAACAAAACAAACAAATCATTTTGTATTGGAAAATTAAATTGTCGTTTTTAGCATTTTTTTTTAATATAGCCTATGTTACTCAGCGCTAATGTAGCATTCTAATGGTGAAAGAATTTTTTAAATCGGTCCTGTAGTTTTTGAGTTTATTCGTTGCAAACATACATACATACAAAAATACAAAGGCTTCCTCTTTATAATATTAGTGTAGATAAATTTATATTATTTTAACCCATTCATTATATTCCTGTTGACCCATCCGGAGAGCTAATACGTTTGTGTTAGGCATGGGTTACGTCAGTAGTGAGGATTGAACGACGATTTCTCGCGTCCGTTCAGCTACCGACGCCTAACTCGATAACTTATGTTTTATTCCACTCCATATATAGCATTAACATTTACCTAAAAAGAATGAAAAATATACCATACAACGCTTATGCGGCTTTATATCGGAAGTGAAGAGTGAGTACAAGTTTTTTTTTTTTTTTAATATTGGCTCGTCATAGTGACCACATCCTGCCTGATGGTAAGCAGCCGATGCAGTCCAAAATAATGAGAGCGCTCCTCACCGTGGAACACGCACGTTAACAAGCGCACCCATTCATGACGGCCTGCATAAATGCCGTTTCACGCCCCGCTTAAAAGACCCGGGACTATAGGAGCTGGGAAACACATGCGCCGGCAAAGAATTCCAAAGCCGAATGGTCTTACAGAGGAACGACTTGCCAAATTTTTTGGTACGAGTACTGATTGTCTGTGCAGTATGATGGTGGTTTCTAAGACCAGCACGTGAAGTCCGGGAGAGGAAAGGAGAAGGCGGGATTAGATCAAAAAGTTCTTCAGAACACTCACCGTAGTAATTACGATTTAATCTTAGGGAAACTAGAAATTTCCATTGCGTTGTGTTACGTTTCATTTCATCATCAGCCCTTCTCGGCCCACTGCTGGACATAGGCCTCTCCTTGTTTACGCCACTCGCCTCGATCCTGCGCTAGCCTGGGCCACGTACAACCCACGGTCCTGGTTATACCGTCGACTTTTCTCGCCGGTGGCGGTGGACGAACACCACTATGACGTTTAAAAAAACGAATATTCAAACCTATTTATGCCACCAAGCAGCAGTGCAGACTGCAGTGTTCCTGTTTGCGCGGTATCAGATCTAGTAAAATCATTGCACATAGAGTGCCCATGGCGTTCCATGTATCGATATGCTGCGATGATCACTTACCATAGACCACCAGTCTTCCTGGACTGTATGCATGTTAGCCGTTTTAGTCGAATAAAGAAGTCATATACACTTGTCTATATCAATTTCATACAGTGGGAATATAAATAAAATAACCAACATCGCAACCATTGTTCTGACTCCAAAGCAGACAGTACCACAACCACTTAGACCCGATAAAGTATAGAAAAAGTTCGTTTTTCTACATTGATCTGACCGGGAATCGAACCCGGGAGCTCGGAGATGGCAACACTAGAAATCGGTGGGTTAGCCACTCGACTACGGAGGTCGTCAAACGTACAGTTATTGCGCATTGAGATCCATCTATTGCGATGTTCTTCATATGTATGTCGCAATGTCGACTATGTAAGTTGCATTATATTCCCTCAATCAGAAGTAACATAGTATTAGGCAGTTTCTCAGTACTTGAAGATTCTGGGTGTAGGGTGATTCCTTCTTCAGTCGTCAAACAGCAAATGCTTCCCCAATCACAGAAAGACCCTTTTACAGCCGAAAGAAAAGTTTTCTATCCAAGTTAGCTTATGATTATTTATATATAATTTAACGCAAACATTGTTACAAACAAATTACAAATTGAAAAAAGGTAAAGTGTTGAAAAAATTCCACGAGCGGAATTCGAACCCGCATCCCTTAACGTGCCGGGTCTGGTGCACTGCCAACTATGCTATCGTGGCATGCGCCACTACACTTTACCTTTTTTCAACAAGTTAGCTTAATCATTTATACAAACTTTAAAGCTCTTTCAATAATATGACTAAAATAATGCCATACAAGGGTTTCTTTACAGAAAACCTACCATCTCAATATCCTATTTTTTATTGTTTTGTAGTTTGAAACAAACCTCTGACATGGAATACTCTGATGGAAAAGTTGATGAAGTCTTAAACAAGCTGAAAGTGCTTTCAATATTCAGTATTTTGTGATTTTATTGTACCAATACGTTTTATTCCGCACATCGGAATCGAACGGGCAATTAATACTTCCTGAAAACTTCGGAGCATTTTTAACGGCGTCCAATGTTATTTTCATTGGCAGTACGTACGGACGGACGATTGTAATAATTGGTTGGAGGTTGTGAAACTGTAAAACCGTTTTATTGCCCTTTTTATATTTGGTTACGTGAATATTAATGATTGTTATACGGTTGGGATTTTTTTTAAATTTCGTATATGAAAATAGTGTTTTGCATTAATTGTTGCCATTTCTTGCCGCTAGAGGCGCTGACAATAGTAAAATTACTGCAGCGGCCGGCAATACAGGCATTAATAATATAATATAATTCATTTATTTATTTAGACAACAAAGATCCATTTTTGTTAGTAACAATTTGACTTATAAATATGTTAGTAAAGTATTTTTAACATTTAAAGTGGACGAACGTTGAAATGTGTGCCTCATTCGTGCCTCACTAGTTGAGGATACCGGGTGAAGTGCGCTTCCACCAAATAGGCCTTGAGTCCATCAATGCCTAGTTGCGGCCAAGGCTTATATAGTACTTTACTCAAAAAATGCGTAGAAATTAAGACTAAATAATAGATACCTAATACAAACGAGTATAACATCTATCAACCACCCAAGTCGATAGAGTATCTCGAAGAAGGTTGTTAAAATTATGACCTCATTTCCAATTCCTCGTTTCCATTTGGATATGCCATTAGACACAGGATCCGAAGTCTTGATTATTTCATTGAGTTATATTGAAATGCGGTTGATTAAAAGGTGCTTGCCGTTAGGTTTTTACTAATAATAAACAGAGTATAAGCTTGGAATAGATATTGTCAAGATTATTTAAGACGATATTGTAATCATGTAAGCTTCATTTCAAAATAAAGTAAAACAGACAAAACATTAATAACTATGCGGAGCTTATACTTTTTAGTACGCTGGTTCGAGTCCCAATTGTAACCCATCATTCTCCTTCAACGACAGTCACTTGACATTGAGAGTAGGCTCTTAATGTGTAGCTACTAGCATTACTGCTTTTGATATCCCCAATTCGTTTAAATGTACTAATTAGGTTAATAAGCGTTGTTTTATCATTCGTTAAGATTGTCTTCTAGCTGACGCAAGAGCGTAGTATTGTTTCACTATCACCCATGTCATAGGAGTAATTCTAGAATATCTAGATGCAATATTATTTCACATTCACAGTGATAAAAGCTGTTTGCACGCCAAAGTAATTATTTAAATTACTAATCTTCTATTTGTGTTCAATGTTATGTTATGAGTTTGCAAATACTTGTAAGCTATAAATTGAACGTCTATATATAATCGGTGTTTGCTTTGTTGTAAGCATTCCGAGACGTTTGAAGGTTTTAGTTCCAATGATCGTCAAAAGATGGCAGTGTATGTATCGAATTCGGGGCATTGAATACCGTTAAAAAATTGTTGACGATACTTTTGTCAAACGAAGATAGCGTTAAATTTTTTTTTTTTGGGAAGCTAAATGCATTTTTCACAATTTTATTCGACACCTAACAAATTATGAGGTAATAACAAGCTATCATATTTAAAAGCAGAAAACATTATCTAGGAAAACAAAAGTCATTCGCACTTATTTAGGAGTTAATATAGTTTTAACCTGTCCTGCATTAGTACAATAAAAATGGAAGCGGCTATCTGAACTGAGCTTATTGAAATATTTACTAGATCTAATCATAAAACTATTCATTCTGTAATTAGTATGAGCGAAGGGAATTTTTTGTCTGGGACTTATAACTCTATTTTGCTGAGGAGTTCCGGACAGTCTAATTTATTTTGGGCACTTTTTTATAAGGAGGTATACACTACAACGTTTCTGCGTAGGTAAAGCGGTAAAGCGGTATCGCAACGAAAGAAGACGATAAAAGTAACGATACTTTTCTAGATAACGTTACCTGCATTAACACAGATTAAGGTTTAACAGATGATAATAATAATAATAATAATAAGACAGCAACCCTGACCACCGGTAGCTTGAGCCCTGCCCCGCTGCTGGTGGTACTCTAGGATTAGGTTTTTATAATGTTTTATTGTTTTTATATTAAAATATTGTAAAAATCTAGTTTTAAGAAAGAAAATAAATAAAGGAGATAATAATAATAAAAAGTATTTATTTGATCAAAATTACAGATTAATTACATGCATTACTGCCATACAAAAGCGAAAATACCTACGCTATAATAGCCTACAAAATTGTTATAATAATGGCTGGCGTTAGCTGCAAGCAGAAATAAACCTTATCTACGCTTATCGAGAGTTAAAAGACGCTTTGCCCACCGCGCGGTCTTCGTATAGCTGCGTCATCGAACACGCTAGGGTTGTCTAAAGATGATGAAATAAATGAAAGACAAGAAATAATAAAATATATATTTGTTTTATAATCAAATGATGATATAATGCGTTTGTCGGTGCAATGTTAACACAACTTATTATACCTAATTTTAACAACAAACTTAAATTTGTTTTAAACGTAAGTAAGTAAAAACACAAGTAAGATACCTACTACCTACCTACTTAAATAATATTAGGTTCGCAATGCCGAGCAGTGATTAAAGCAATTTCACATATAGAATAGTACATAGGTATGTTATGTACCTAAAGCACTTTTTTCTAAGATATCTCTGTTCTCTTTTCTAATATATCTTCTAATATATATCAATGTTTCAAACAGTATTTTTTTAAAATAAGTACTTAATGATAACAAAATTTATTGGTGTGTCTCATTTTCAAAGGATTTACCTTTAATAGTACAAAAACAATAATTATGAGACTACCTCTCTTCTTTTGGCAAATAAATAAATGATTTTTTTTATATTTTTTGTGTGGCTCTTGTTACCTTCCACATCACAATAACTCCATGATTTCGACATTTTTATTTGGCATAACGCAACTGCCGTGCAATCAAGTAGGCGAGCGGCGCCCCTCTAATACTTGCAGGTTCGAACGTACGCTAGCCGGCGATAGGAAACAAGCGCCTAGCATTACCGCTACCAATTTAACTTTATACAAATAAATATTTATAAAATAGAGTGAAATAATTAACGCCCACCCGACCCAGCCAGGAATCGAACCTGGGTATTTAGCATTTAAAAATAAAAAGGTAAAATTATAGAAATAGCGTTACTTACCGATAGTTAGTCGATATTTCGAGTGACGTTCAGTTTCGGGGTCATTTGGAAGGTAAAGCTAAATTAGCTTCGAAAAAACTGGGTGTGCTTAACAGAGCGAGTCAGTATTTCACGCCGGCCCACCGCTTACAACTGTACAAAGCACAGGTCAGGCCACATATGGAATACTGCTCCCATCTTTGGGCTGGAGCACCCCAGTACCAACTCCTTCCATTTGACCGTATTCAACGCAGAGCTGCTCGAATTGTCGACGACATGGTTATTTCTGGTCGGCTCGATCCACTATCTCTTCGGAGAGACGTTGCGACTCTCTGTATATTGTACCGCATATATCATGGGGAGTGTTCAGAGGAATTGTTCGGCTTGATCCCTACCGCTGCTTTCCTTCACCGCACTACACGCAATCGACTGTCATTCCATCCACATCACCTTGATGGATGGCGGTCTACTACTGTGCGTTTTTCGCGAAATTTCTTGCCTCGTACTACAGTGTTGTGGAACCAGCTCTCAACGGCGGTATTTCCGGACCGTTACGACCTCGGAATCTTCAAGAAACGAGCCTATTCCTTCCTTAAAGGCCGGCAACGCGCCTGCGATTCCTCTGGTTTTGCGGGTGTCCATGGGCGGCGGTGATTACTTTCCATCAGGTGACCCGCCTGCTCGTTTGCCTCCTTCTTTTATAAAAAAAAAAAAAAAAAAAGTTACAGTGAATATTTGGTATCAAGGCCCGATCGAATTCCTCTATTCCATGTTCTATACATTTCAAGTTGGGCTTAAAACTCAGCAGTATATAATTTATGCCTCATTTTTAACGCCTCGGTGGCCGAGTGGCAGAGAGAACCTGAAGGTCTCGGGTTCAATTCAGAGGTCGGGCAAAATGTATTTCGGATTTTTCGATAGCTTTTGATTTTGCATAGCCCCGGGTTTATGACCCGCATTTGGCAAGCGTGGTGATTAAGCCATTACCTATTAATTGTAGCGATGACTTGATTTCAGTGATGGAAGCCTTTGCTCAGCAGTGGGACAGTTATAGGCTGTTTACTTACTTACTTTCAACCTCCTCACGGTTCTTCTTTCGCCCAGATTGCTATATGTCGTGGGATTTAGTTTGACAACGCCTCCGTGGCTCGGCCCGACACCCGTCCTGGGTTCAATTCCCAGGACGGGTAAATCGGATTTTTCGACGCATAGCTCGGATTTTCGATCACCAACCAAAGGGGGTTTGGCAAGCGTAAAGATTAACAGCCGAAATTAATAACCTATCCTCAGCAAGAGATAGGCCTACTAGAGATTAGTTGCTTAGTTATTTCTGTTAATTATCGAAAAATAACAGCGGTTGCTAGGTAACTAAACTAAGATAGGCCTATCTCTTACCAGAGATAGGTTATTAATTTCGGCTGTTAGCCAATACCCATCAATTGTAGCGATGACTTGATTTTAATGACGGAGGCCTTTCAGCATTGGGACAGTATATGGGCTATTTACTAATGGCACTGATTTAAAGCAGCAGTTGTATATAGTAGTGTTGGTAAGTTTAAAATTAGAAAATGCATATTTATTAACAAGTTCGGCAGTTAAAACTTGGTAGTAAAATAAACATAAAAGAAGCATAAAAAATAGTGAAATGGATCATTGAATAAATATTGAGCAGTAAAATAACTAAATAGGCAGTTACGAGTGGGTAGTTAATAAATCGGAATTAGTCGGTAAGGAATGTCATTGTAAGCAGTTCTATAAACAATGAGGTGGTAAAATGTATTCCTCATATATTAGGTTTTTGAGCACCACACACCACAATCTTATGCCGCTCCCCCCTTCTGTAACTGGCCCTCGCAATGCTGCGCTTCGCTCGGGAAAAAAATATTTACTTTACCCAACCAACAGTAAGGATTTCTGTATTAAGTTTGAAATAATAATAAATAAATATACAATAATAATAACTCCCCGTGTGATGCCGGGGGTAAAGAATTGTACCACCCCATCTCTTCCCGTGGGTGTCGTAGAAGGCGCCTATGGGACCATTCCAGAGGATGGGCAGCAGCGTCTCTCTGTGATTATTCTCACCTTACTGCGATCGCCAACCCGCCTGCCAAGCGTGGCGATTATGGCAAATTCCCTTCAAATTATTTATCCTTGAGGGAGGCCTTTGTCCAGCAGTGGACGTCTTTTTGGCTGAGATGATGATGATGAATAAAAATAAGGGATAAAACAACCTAAAAGTAATTACTGAATATAACGCCCTCTTCTAACGAAAATTTACCTCTCTTTTCAATCGGTTCGGGTTCTGGTGTCTCCGCTCCCTGTGAACTGACGAACTATTTATCTAACTGCCCATTCCATGATTTTTACTGGCGATTTATATATTACACTGCTTACGTATGTTTAGTACTGATATTGTAGGATGAAATAACCGATCAAATGTTTTTTTTTAATACTGTCTGTGTTTTACTGTCGCACTTATTTACCAACAGCCGATACATAAAATAACTGCCCATTCTTTTTTTTAACTGATCACAATAACAGTTTAAAAATTTGTTCCCTTTACTAATTAAGTTTTGGTTGTCATTGAGTATCACATATTTCGACTCTGTTGCTTACGCCGCTATGATGACATGAGATGGAATACCAAAACAACCAAAAATTGTAACAAAGAGTAATTGTTACTCTTATGTTAATACAAAAAAAAGATAGTGATAATATTATTACTCTCATGTTAATCGTTGACTTCAAAAGCAAATAATTAAATAGCTGTATCTACTACCAGATCGAATTTTAAGAGTACACGTGTATATGAATGGTGTTATCGTTTTTTTTTCGCTGCTTTTTAATCAAAATTGAGCAGTAATCGTATTACCCATAAGACTTTCAATGACGTGCTCGCTTCGTGCGGTCCTTCTGACCTTTCTTTTTAATCGTGTTGCGACTTTATCGCGCGACCTACGACCGGGTCACGAGACAGACGATTCGGTTATATCCACCTTACATCCGGCTTGTCTGTGTGTTTTGTGTATACAACTTTTTAGTATTATTTTTAAAACGAGCTTTACTTTGATAAAATAAAAAATGTATCAGTTACCTCCATGCCATTATCTGGGTAATAGAATTCTGACCAGAATTCTGGCTGTATCCGCAGCTCATTGTATGTCGACATAGGGCAAGAGCCTTCCCTATGGATGGATAGTGAGAACGGGCCATAAACCACCACGCGGGCCCAGTGCGGATTGGTGCTTATGCAGGAGTTGCTCGACATGATACATTTTTGGTCACTCATCTGAAGACCGGCCTTTGCGAAAGTTGCTTAACCTTAGCACTCGCAGACCGGGCGCGTGAACCACTGCGCCATCGAGCTCCTAATTAACCTGTCATCTGCCACGAGCACTGATCAGTCCCATAAACAATTAAAATTCTATTGTGTCTGTATTCACGGTAGATGACAGGTTAATCCTGTTACACTAATACCTATTTCTCCCGCTAACCAGCGTTGTTCCGTTAACTATGTTCCACTATGCCCCAGCGTCCATGGGCCGCGTTGGCTATTTTCCATCAGGCGGTCCTTATGTTCGTTTGCTTTAGTAACATTTGTTAGTTCTAGATAGTGGATCATTATAACCGAGGTCTCAGGGTCAGACATTCTAACATGTATATATGACTAGCTACTGCCCGTGGCCCCGCCTACATGATATATCTATACTGTATCGGGTTTTTCCTAAGGAAATAAATGTTTATTTTGACAAAATGTAGTCTATATTACTCAGGGATAGTTCAGCTTTATATCATTGTAATAATATTTAAATTGGGCACAGTAGTTCCACAGATTACCCCCTACAGACATACAAACAAACATACTCTACTTCTTTACAATATTAGCGTAGATTGTTCTCTTTGCGCCGTTATCTCGCACTTAATTGTTGTAATACAATTGACGTCACATTTATAAAAAATGTACATGCGATGTGTGTGTATACGGTTTAGTAAACTATTATTTTAGTACACAATGTATGATACCAATTATTTTTTATCTTGACTTCAGCTGAACTTGGCTGTGACCCGGTCGCGACACGCTGTATTACAATGACACATTTGAAGAGTAATTACATTGAAAGGCAAACAGTATTTATATGACATCTTGTGGTCAATGATCGCGTCGTGTTATTAGAGCGAGCGTTTTTAGGACGCATCTCTGTAATTCAAAAAAAGGTTTATTTAAAAAAAAAATTCCTCTTTGAAGATTTGAAACTATGAAAGAAATTTTGAAATGTTTGTATGTACTGTAATAAATATCTAGTATTTTAAGGACCTTAGTTCATATTTAGTGCGCTCTCATGGTTAGGGCCTAATTTTAAGTAATCTGTAACCACAATGAATCTGTATATATTATATACACTTCTAAACTTCCAAAAAACTTTTAAACGGAGATTAACGCAAAAAATCTTACATAGGTATCATAGATATACCTTTATATCCCACGTTTCGACCGACTTACACGGGCTCTACTGCCGTCGCGATGTATTGCCTTCGCGCAAACGTAATAATATAAGTTAATTATTATATTGTTAGAATGATGATAAGTACTAATAAATAATAATAATAATAATAAATCGTTTATTTGCACAAAACATGGTATAAAATGGTAACATTAAACAATAAAAGGTGCTCATGTTTCGCTAATAAAATAGCATGCAAATCGTTTACAATGTCAATGGTATTAATTACGTTACATGGAATCAAGATTGCAATAATAAATAAATGTCTAGAATCAAAATTTCAATAAAATAAATGTCAGTAAGATCCAGCTAGTTGTCAATAAATTCCTTAACACTATTAAAATTTTCTGTGAGGACGTCCCTTTACACACCAACCCATTATTCCTGGGTCCGGTTCCCGCGTCGCATGCGCACCTATCCCGGTGAATGACGTCGCGTACGTACGGTATGTAAGTAACATTGGTATATAAATTGAATTCGCTCGGTATCGCGCGGGCCAAGTGTTATCCGCGCTGTGGAAAATATCTGCCGGCTAACCTTGCGCGGCGGGTTATCTGCCGCGGATCGAGCGGGCGCGGGCGCGGGCGCGGGCGCGCCGACTCGTGGCCAACTTCTGGACTGCCTTTGTGTTTGTTGTGCTGTTGTATGCGACTTATAAAGTTTATTTAAAATACTTTTTTGTTAATCTATTTCTATTAATAGTGGTAACGTTATAACGCTTTACAAATAAACAGAATAAGCTTTGAATAGTTGTTCTGTGTTTCGTTCTCGTTATGTAAACGTCGTTTTAAATTGCAGTAAAAAAGACAAAACACTGAATAACAAAGCTTATCCTTTGTTTATTTGTAAGGTTCATAATGTTTCATGCGGTTCGATGCAATTTTCTTAGTAAACAATTTTGAGTACTTGTGTATACCTAATGTTGTAAATAGGTAAAGTTTGTTTGTATGTGAGTATAAGCCTGGCAGCCTATAAGTCAGATGACACCTAGACTTTGCTTGTATTTGTGTTAATTTTGTTGGTTGTCTTATTAAATAAAATAAAATATAAAATAAAGTATGCGAAGGAAGGCTGTATGGTTTTAAATCCAGTTTCATAAGAATTGAAGCGTTAGAATCTGCAACGCGTGCGTAATACCCTGGTGGTTACGAGCATCCGTGGGTTGCGGTGGTCGCTATTGCCGACTTGCCGTATGCTCGCTAGCCAGTTACGGTGCTGGCAGACTGTGGGCACATCATTATCATCATCATCATCAGCTCATATTATGTCCCCATTGCTCGAGCCTTCCCTATGGATGGATGGGAAGAACGGGCCATAAACCACCACGCTGGCCCAGTGCGGGTTAGTGCTAACGACTGCTAATGCAGCCGGGACCAACGGCTTTACGTGCCTTTCGAAGCACGGAGGAGCTCGAGATGATATTTGGTCACCCATCCGATGCCTTTGTGAAAGTTGCTTAACCTCAGCACTCGCAAACCGAGCGCGTTACCCACTGTGCCATCGAGCTCGTAAGGTGACCCGCTAATTATACCTACAGAGCGGGACGGGACGCACGAGCAACGCATACATAGACCGGACCCCCTCACGGATATGAATCTCGGAACAGTTCGAGCGAAGCTGTTGCGAGATTCCGTGTCTGCGAGAGGTGGTTTATGCGTTGCTCAAGCGCGTTTCTGGGGTCTTGGCCATGCAGCAGTGTGGCCATAACGCCAGTCGTTACCCTCGCGCCGAGAGCCGCGCCACCGACGCGTATCTTTATTTTTATAATAAACGTGATAGCTATCGTGAGTTATTGATGTTTGCGCCGACGCGACCGAGGGTCATCGTGTCACCGACACTTACGATTGAAAAAACGATGCGTATACGATGCATTGAACTGCTCTTCAAAGTTTATGCGGACACTGCGAATGGAAAAGAAAAGAAATTACAATGTGGTCCCTGACTAACATTATAAACAGGAAACCTTTGTATTTTTGTATGTATTTATGTATGTATGTATGTTTGTTTGCAACGAATAAACTCAAAAACTACTGGACCGATTTAAAAAATTGTTTCACCATTAGAATGCTACATTATCGCTGAATAACATAGGCTACATTGAGAAAAAAAAAACTAAAAACGACAATTTAGTTTTCCAATACAAAATGATTTTTTAGTTTGTTTTGCTGTCATGGAAACCATTGATACATATTTAACTCAATGATGGAAACTGTCAAAGCGGTACGAAGTTTGCCGGGTCAGCTAGTAATAGGTACCTTGCTTACTAAGGCCGCCATTGAGAGCTAATATCTAGTAGCTAATAACTGTTTTGCAGATAAGCTAAGAAAGAAAAAATATTTATTGGTCAAGCATCAAGCTGAACTGCAATTTGATCTATAAGTTTACACAGAAACGGCAATATAATAGTTTACTAGTGTTTGGGTCACATTATTAGCTACAAAATTTCGGCTCAGCTATATATTGCGTAAAATAAATTTGAATATATCATTAAGGTGTTCATGAAATATGTAAAACTATTGCTTCTAGAAATATTTTTCATTCATCATATCAGCCATAAAACGTCCACTGCTGGACAAAGGTCTCCCCCACGACCGGTTTTATTCATTCATTGCTATTGCAATTGTAAGCACTTATTTTTTTTTTGTAAAAACAACATTTTTGTTTCTTTGCTTTAACTTTTCATCAAAAAGTTATTAAAACAAGTGCATCACTCAGTTTCACACATTCCACGCAATAAGTGTGGACGGTCAGTGCGATGAAACTAATTGTAGAATAATTGATGGCGTAATAAAGCTCCTGGTCTATGTTGATTTAATGTTGGCTAATATCAGTTGACATCAGTACCGTTATCAGTATAAACATTCGTAGTCAATAACATGTTTGTTGGATGATTAGAACAATAAAAGACGGAAAAATTTATAATTAGTGTTATTTTCTCATATGTAATCTCAATTGTAGTCCAGGAGATACATTGCCTAATTTAATTAGAAAAATCTTTGCTTTAACTAACCATTTAAAATCATTTTAAAATTACTTTAAAATTATATATATCAATACTATTAATAAAAAGGTAAAGTTAGTTTGTTTGAGAAAGGTAATCTTTTGAACTACTGGTTCAATTACAAAAATTCTTTCACTGATATAATGATAATAAAGTATTAATTTTTGTACGGAATACGAAATCAACGCGGACGAAGTCGCGTGCAAAGTGCTAGTTATAAATAATTTAAGATCCGTAGTATGATATATGTATACACTTAAATTTAAGTGTTTATTTCAATTCATCATCAGCTCATTTATGTCCCCACTGCTGGGGGCACGAGCCTTCCCTATGGATAGATAGGGAGAACGGGCCATGAACCACCACGCGGGCCCAGTGTGGATTGGTGGTTGTTAACGACTGCTAATGCAGCCGGAACCAACGGCTTAACGTGCCTTCCGAAGCACGGAGGAGCTCGAGATAATAAATTTTTGGTCATCCATCCGATGTCCGGCCTTTGCGAAAGTTGCATAACCTCAGCACTCGCAGACCGGGCGCGGTAACCATTGCGCCATCGCGCTTTCTGTTAGCGAGCTCCTTATATCGTTATTCATCGTCCTTATATCTCCTTATATTATCTCCTTATATCTTATATCGAGCTCCTTATTTCAATTGCGCTTCGGTAACTAATTGCAACTGCTGGCTGTCTAAATGTAATATCTGTTCTAATAATCTATATCTCTTTTATTATGTCACTAAAGGCAAATTAAGACTGCATCAGTTTTAAATCAGATTTAACATTAACCCAGGCTTTGGAATAAAAATGAGAAGGCGATGGCAATTTTTTTTTCATCCCCCCATCTCGGAAAGAGTATTTTTGCTCTTCGATATCTGAGTGCAAAAGCCGTTTTTATCCGCTAGAGGATAAAGTAAATTGAATTTAGAACCTCGTGTGCACTAAGTTTGTGAATTCAAAACATCATTAAACCTATTTACTTCTACCTCCATGGTGCCGAATTTATAAAGTATACGAGTCACTAACACCAACATTACAGTACCTATAACAAAAATATTACACTCAACTTAAGTAATTGTAGCAACGTTACTTTCAATTTTTCTTAATTATACCTAAGTATTATTTGTTATAATTTAAAGATTATTCTGTAATACTTACTTTTCATAATGTAGTACTTAATACCTAAACTGAAATAAATGTATCTTGTGATTGTAAATGTTTTTTTTTGCATTTAGTCATTTCCTCGCTGAGGTGGGATGAAAAGTTGAGTGTTGCACTCGAGTACAAAGATTTTTCACCTCGTGCTCTTTTGATTCCCTCGCTAACGCTCAGGATTCAAATTTTTGGATCACTTGCTGCGCTCGTGATTCAATTTTAGAATCCTTCGCTTGCTCGGTCGTCAAAATTGAGCACGCGGTTAAAAAGCAACTTTGCACTCTTGTATAACAAATAACTATTAAAACATTTTGACAGACTAATAGAACAAACTTGGTAATCGCTAACACAATTTGAACATTATGTCCTTAAGATTAGATTTAAATCTAATAAATTATGTCATGTTGTTCCAATACTGCATAGAAAACGCAATGTATGCAATGCATTAGAAAAACCGCCATGGATATGTTGTTTCATATCCTCATTAATTGCAAATTGGTTGCATTAGGCTTATCGCAATTTGTATCTTCGATAGTTATAGTAGTAATAGCAGTAGTAAATAGCCTATAACTGTCCTACTGCTGGGCAACGGCCTCGGTCATTGAAATCAAACCGTCACTACAATTGATGGGTAATAGCTTAATCACCACGCTTGCCAAATGCGGATTGGTGATCGAAAACCCAGGCTATGCATCGAAAAATCCGAAACACACTTTGCCCTACCTGGGAATTGAACCCAGGACCTTTGGGTAATGAGACCAAGCGCTGTGCCACTCAGTCACCGAGACGTTCGATAGTTATCATCATCATCATCATCATCATCAGCTCATTTTTATGTCCCCACTGCTGGGGCACGAGCCTTCCCTATGGATGGATAGGGAGAACGGGCCATAAACCACCATGCGGGCCCAGTGCGGATTGGTGGTTGTTAACGATTGCTAATGCAGCCGGGACCAACGGCTTTACGTGCCTTCCGAAGCACGGAGGAGCTCGAGATGATACATTTTTGGTCACCCATCCGATGACCGGCCTTTGCGAAAGTTGCTTAACCTCAGCACTCGCAGACCGGGTCGATAGTTATGCAACCACTAAACTAATGACAACTAATGACATGCACTCCGTCGGAAGTGCGTAGTGCGTCAACAAGCGTGTTTACCGAGCCCCGCGATAAACCGCCGCTTTTAGTCATAGATCAAGCCGTTGTTTACTTAACTTGTGACCCACAAATCAACAACAACTGTAAACTTGCCCCACAAGCTTGCCCGGAGGACTGATAATTGGCGCAAGGAAAACTTAAGTGGTTGTATTAATGAGTAGTTGAGAACGTGTTGTTGTGTTGATGTACAGAGTGCAGCGAGAATACTCGTAAGATGTTTTCCCGGGTTAAAATGTCGTATCGTCGGTGGGGGTGCGAGACCGCGTATTGACCGCTTCTGTGGTCTAGACTTCTAGACCATCGCCGGTCTCAGAGCCTGAGGTTCCGTGTTCGATAGGGGGTGGTAGGGCTTGTTTGGCCGCCTGGCTAGCTACCCATCTTATCTAAATATGTCGCCATAACATCAATAATTATAGCATTTTTGTGTTCTAGTAGCTAGAAATAATAATAGACGGAATATACAGCCTATAATTTTTTTTTCTGTTCAATTTAAATTTTTTTGACACTTAGGGCTGCCATTTTTGGTTTTTTATACTTTTTTATGTGTTACGCTTGTGTTGCTATCGCAGCATCACCTAAACCGGTTCCGACGGAAGATCAGCGCTAACCTCAAGGCTAGCATTTTGCTGAGTCGGAACCGTTTTGGGACACTCCTATGATTTTTTCCATTTTTATCTGTATGTTTGAACTGTTTTGTCCTAAATAAATTTATTTTCATTCATTCCCATAAGATAGCTAGTAGCGCCTCAGTAGTTGAGGTTTCTGGGTGAAGTGCGCTTCCACCATTGGCCTTATCATCACTTAACATCAGGTGAGAGGAAGGGACTGTGCTTACCCGTAAGGTATAAAAAAGAGCATATCTGTTTTAAAAAAGTTAATATCTTGTCCATTCCAATATATTTTTTCCCGACTAAAGTTGTTGCCCCACACCGACGATATGTGCTAATTTAGATGTTTCTATTATAAGCTTAAACCCTGGTTATTGATAAGGCCCTTAAAGTGTGAGCCCTACGCGCATAGCCCGTGTGGCGTCGCGTATGATCGCCGCGGGCCGCTATCGCGTCTATAAATATTCTGATGATCTGTGACCCGCGACCGGGCGCATTTGCCGGCGCTGTGCCACCCTGTGCTTTAATGCCTGCTGTTTTTACCAATAGTGACCATGTAATCGCTTTAGTTTACGTTTGTAAACGCTCTTGTTTTAACCATGTAAAGGACTCTGTTCATATATTGGACACCACAATTTGAACTCTATTCCCTAGATATAAGACCGAAAACCAATGAAAAATTACATTACAGGGTTTGCTCATTAAAGGGTTTACCCAAACGCTGATGACAACCAGAAACAACGGCTTCACGTGCCTTCCGATGCATGAAGGAGCTCGAGATATCGCTTATACATACCCGGTGTTGGGAAAGTTACTTAACTTGTGAGATTTCAACTCAAATGTGCTAGCCGCATCGACATATCGTCGGTGAGCGTGCGAGAGACAGTTTAACAGTAAAAACCGCGTATCTGCTTTTGCAAAATTTTGCAAAAACACAAAAAAAGTGATCATCTTGGTCATTCAAACATATTATTCCGACTGAAATTGACAGCTTTTTGTTTGAGGCAAACAACAAAAATAATATATTTTAATGACCAAGATGTTCACTTTTATCGTCTTTTTGCAAAATTTTGCAAAAGCAGAAACGCGGTTTTTACAAACTGCTTTTACGCGGTCTCGCACGCGCACCGACGATATACAACTTGTTTCAAAAAAACCCGTTAGGCCTGAAATGTCAGTAGCTATACATAAAACTGAAGTGGTGGGTGCTGTTCTTTAAGTTGTAGGCACAGTAGTTTCCGAAAAAAACAATATCGAAGTTCAGCAAAAACATCGCTAAGATTTTTAAGAGATCCCCAACACTACTGATCAGCTGTTGAAGTCATTAGCTTCTAAATCAAAGATTATTATTTTTTTCAGACTAGTCATCTATCGGTATTTGTGCATTGTGTGTGTAACAGTACAGGGACCTTTAATCTAGTTAAAGTCCCTTTTAAAAGATTTTCCAAATTAAATACTTGATAGTTAAATTTATACTTATTCAGATTTGCTTTATAATTCACAATAACAGCTGTCTGTTACAAATTTTATAGATAACCTAACAAAATGTCGTTACGTTTGAATCAATTTATTGACTAATGACGATGAAGAATATTTTGCTCTCGCCCTACATGGTTTAAAGAAAGGACATAGTACTTACTTTGAAGATAACGACGTCTACGACTTCGCCATATAAGATTCCGTTTGTCAAAAGCATCTGTGTATAATTTGCTGACAAAAATTGAGCATCGTCTGGAGTATGCAACAAATAGGTAGGTGAGTTGTATGCGCTCGTTGTATTTACGAGCTTGTATGTATTAAAGAATTACGCTATTCATGACTTCTTATTTTTACAATATTATCTGTCAACAAACAATCAACACAATATTTGATATGAGAATATTTGATTGAAGTTATTCAAAACGTCAAGCAGACATATTACCCTGGTTAATTAAAAATACGCAGCGCCATTGCTCACGCATGGTATGAATGTGCTTTTATGCTTGGTGGTTAATTTAATATTTTCGTTCGTTTCCGTTTCCGTCACAGCACAGAGTAACTAAGCGAGAGTAACTTATCCATAGATTAAATCATAAGAGTAAAGTTATACTGGGATAGCTCTCGTATAGTAGATATTCTCGTATAAATTGGATTTTGGTAAAATCTACCCTAAATACATTTAGCGCTAAACACGTTTAAAATATCATTCCATTTCTGACGTCTGTTGGAAGTTGAAAGAGACAGAATGATACTCTAAACATGTTTAGCGCTAAACGTATTTAGTGAGTTTTGGTGCAAGCCGACCTAAGAAGTAAAAGAGAGTTTAATAGGTAGGTACGGGAACAAGAATCGTAGCTGTTAGCTAAGTAGGTACTTACATAACTTATGCGCAAAACCTTTCTGTAGTTTGATCTTTGAAATTGAATTTTCCCACCTCCTTTTTTTAGAAATCATGTTGACCTGGTACTTTTGGTAATATTTATTAGTGGGTTCCGCATAATAATAATTGAAATTAAATCATTTTACTCTAACGTAACAAAAGATGGATAGCTATTTATTATTACACAGTCTTTTATAGCGTCGCAACATATCGGTTGATAGATGGGATATGTGGGTGAGTTTTCACTTACCATGCTAACAGTAGGATCATCCCAAGATGCAAGAGAGAGGAGTTGCCTTTTCGCACTTGTTTGTTCCTTTCTTTTGATTACCTGACATTGTTTTCTAAAGTTTACGCGAACACTACACATTGAAATGAAATATTTTTTGTAAACCAAGTAACAATAAACGCGAGTAGATCCATGCAAAAGGTTTCATTTCAATAATCGGCTACCGATCACGTGTCGTATTGTGCCGCCTTCAACAGACGTCAGAACCTAGGGGTTCTATCAATCATTACATTAGGATGTAAGTTTGTAAAAATGTGCAAACGTTACTATCGCGTTTAAGTTAAGTTTTAACAGATAGATCGTAATGGTATGTAAATAAGATCGAGAATTTAATCTGTTAAAGCAAACGCGATAGTAACGTTTGCACTTTTACAAACTTACAATAAGGTTTAGGATGTAAAACAAGTTATTACTCGTACAACACATAAACAGTTAATTCTGGAAATGTAAATCGTATCCTAATTTTAATGCGGAGTGGTTTCCCAAAAAACAGAAACTACACAGCAGTAGTACTAGGAAAGCAGTGACTGCAGATTTTGGCTTTTCAATGTTTTTACGGAACTCCAAATACAGAAAACTTAGATTTTTACCGCATAGATTGACAACATTTTTCTAACACGTGCTTTGAAAGCAGTTTGCTTTTTATTTTGTACAAATCAATTTGATCAAGCTGCTGAAGCTGAGCCGTGTAATACTACAGGTTAGAAATATTACAAATAATACAAAACACCACACCGATTTATCTTTCGTTTGCTATTTTACTTATTTTAAGCCCAACTCAGAAATAAACATTATGTTTTATTTTTACACAAGTAGATTACCTACACTAAACAAACAACTAACAATAATCAAAATTAAACAATATCAAAATAGTAATCAGTCTTTTATGATTAATTAGGCCGGTGTCCTTTAAGATTAAAAACCCAAATTAGATTATTAAATCCGTACAAAATGTTGACCACCTCGTACTACTAGGCGGTCAGAACTAGTCAGAAGCATAGACACTTCTTTCGAGAGCTGTCGCCTAGCCGCCCCTGCCGCCGCGCCGAGCGACGGGCAGAAGGAAATTGCATAGTGGTATTCGCGCATAAATCAATGTGTATGTGTATTTTTTATGTTTTACACTAAAAATGATAAATAAATACACATCCGATAAAAAATTACTATCTGATGTTGTGAATTAGTTATTAATAAAATTTGATTGTCAATGAAGTAAATTGTAATTTTATGTAATGTACTACTACGCCATGAATCGTCTATAATAGACGTAAAAACCTTGTTAATGATGATTGAACACATAATTTTATTATTGTTATTATTATTTAATTGTAAGATTTTAATTTCATATGAAACTTTTCAACAGGCCTTCGTACCATGTACCATTATGTTGGTTTAATGCTCTAAGAAGATTATAATACGCAAAAATACCGTAATTTTGACATCTAGCATTAAAACCTCAGAATAAAACTCTCATCTCAGACGAAATATTATCCGTGTAAAACAAAGCGTACCATGGTTTTTTCTAAAGTACCTGAATTTTGACAGGCCGGCCGGTGTCATAATTTTTGATTTTCTTTTTATTTCATTCAGTCGTCCATATGTGTGTTTTTCGTGTTTCTTTAATTGCGAAAATGGCTATGTTCTCCAATTCCGATTACTACGAGATGATGTTGTGCGTGGGACGAGCTGATGGAAACTTAGCTCGCGCTCGTGACTTGTACCATGAACGTTTCATTGAAGGCAGAGCACCTGCTGACCAGCGACGGTTACCATCTTACCAATGTTTTCGTGAAATGACAACACGTTTGCATTCCACGGGATCCTTTCATCGTTCACGTGGCAGTGGATGTCTGAATACGTTAGATGCAAGGCGAGAAGAAGAGGTGCTGGAAATCTTCGAAGACGAACCAACCATCAGGACGAGGCGTGCCGCGGCGAGGTTTGGGATGAACCATGTCACAGTTTGGCGGATTTTTCGAGCTGACGGTCAACACCCTTACCACTACCGGCGTACACAGGAGTTAACACCAGGTGATTTCGCTCTCCGAAGAAACTTCTGCGAGTGGTATCTGCGGCAGCTAGAAGCTGACCGCAGCTATGTGAACCGGGTCATTTGGACGGACGATGCAACGTTCACCAAATCTGGGATATTAATATCCAGTGTGTATGTACTAGGATCACAGAATACAGTGTCTGAAGATTAAGTATAGGCTACTCTGTGGGAGGTACAGAGTAGACAGGAGTCGTTACTCCTGGTAGGTAACATAACGTCATGAACCTGAAAAAGTCATGTGCCTTAACATAGTCGATATTTTTATTAATCATTAAAATAACTCTTTTTACTGAAAACTAAATCTTAATGCAAAGGTTTTAAGAAATTTACAGAGGACTCTTGATAGGATGTACTTTAACAACCTTTACGTATAACGGGTAATTTTGCAACACCTTGTATATATTTATTTAATTCATTTCACGGCAATTGACTCTACTCCACCTGATGTTAAGTGGAAATAGAGTCCAGACGCGAAGACGACTGGTGCAGCGTGAAAACAACGCAGCATCAGTCACCCTCACCCTGTCGGCCCACAAGGTGCCTCTTCACGCTTCGTTTGAAAGGCCCCATATCATAGGAAGGAGAGAAAACGTAAAAAAATGATTTCTACTTTTGTTTATTTAACTTATTAGATGGATCGTAGCGATGACTTCACCTCAATCATGCATGCCTTCGCCCACCAGGACATTCTACATCTCGTCTAAAAAATAGACGTCCCGAATGGGTAATAGGTAAAAAAGTATTCATCATCATCATCATCATCATCAGCTCATTTATGTCCCCACTGCTGGGGCACGAGCCTTCCCTATGGATGGATAGGGAGAACAGGCCATAAACCACCACGCGGGCCCAGTGTGGATTGGTGGTTGTTAACGACTGCTAATGCAGCCGGAACCAACGACTTTACGTGCCTTCCAAAGAACGGAGGAGCTCGAGATTATAAGTTTTTGGTCACCCATCCGATGACCGGCCTTTTGCAAAAGTTGCTTAACCTCAGCACTCGTAGACCGGACGCATTAACCACTGCGTTATCGACCTCCTCAAAGTATTCATAAGCACTTCTCTTAAGTTTATTTGAATATATTTTTTTTTTAATTAACGGTTGGCTGTATCCCCGCAGAACAAGCAGGCGTACTTCCCGATCTTCGGCGAGCAGCACCCGCGGCCGCCGCGCTCGCGGCCCAAGGACGCGCAGGGCACCGTGCGCGCCTGCCCCGCCTGCCACCACCACCTGCTGCAGCAGTGGAACACCTACCAGGTACGCCGACGTCAGCACCACTCATATCCGAAGTGCCGAAGCACGAAAAGCTTGAATTGATACATTTTTGGTCACCCATCCGATAACCGGCCTTTGCAAAACTTGCTTAACTTCAATAATTGCAGGTTAAGCGCGTCTACCTACCAGGGGGTCGACCGCCTAACTCTTTCGCTTTCGATCGCTTTGAAGGCGAGGCGAGGAGGAGGCGTCATCTTGTTATTTCGAAAGCAATATGAAAGCAATATCGAAAGCTATAGGCTATAGCTTTCGATATTATTCGATATTATATTTCGATATTTTATTAGAAAGCGAGGCGAGGGCCTCTCCTTCAAAGCGATCGAAAGCGAGAGTGTTAGGCGGTTGGGGGGCAGGTCTAGATTGCGAATACCTACCAGGTATATTTTCTTTTTTGATGGTGTAGACATGTTACCCGATACTAGTTTATATATACAGTCGCCATCAGACATATTGTAGCAGTCGAGGTGATCAGATACATCTGAACGGTTTTAATGCCAATGAGTTCGTAACATTTAATTAATTATAACAGCTATTATACAAGATTAAACATTGAAGTAGAAACGACACTAGCACAGTCTGACGCCAATGCGCGATTTCTATTGGAAGTGCGCACGCGTCTGTTGTCGTGACAATATGATGTCAATAGTTGAAAAGATGTCGGATTGTGCAAAACAAACCTATATCATCACTAGCGGCTGCTGGCGACTTCGTCTGCACAAACGTTCGTGGCGCGACAATCCAATGGAGTTTCGGAATTTCTTTCTTACCTCTTGCCTATCTACGTTATAAAAGAAAGGGCTGCATTTCAGCATATACGGGGAAGCACAGTGCCTTCATCTCACTTGATGTTAAGTGATGATAAAGCCAATGGTGTCCCGGAATCATCAGGAATCCTCATTTTATTGAGGCACTATCTTATCTCTAGCTGCCGGAACAACAATGCTGCAAACATTGATGTTATAGCGACATAATCTAGATAGCCAGGCGGACAAACAAGCCCTACCACCAACTAAACCGAGTACATAAACATGCGAACCCAGGACCTCTGGGTCTAAACCGGTGGTCTGAACCTAGTGGTTACCGCCACTGTGGTCTAGTGACCACAGTGGCGGTATTATACTATCAGTATTTGACATCGTGATAAAAAAGACACAATGAAATAACAATCACTTTTTAATTTCATCTGCTCTTTACAGCGAGGTAGGTCTCAGAAAAGATAAAAATAAGATAGAAATAGATAGAAGATAATAAGCCTTTGATCGTCCCACCCGTGCGCTCTGACCTTCCCACATGGGTAATGTTGCGCTAACTATGTTTATTTATTTAAATAATAATTACTATAGACTTATACAAATATATATGTAAGTTTTAACATTATTACAGACACGTAAACCAGTACGATCCGTTCCACCCAAGGATATCATTCAATAACCTCTGCTAACATTTGCCGGTACAATATTTTTAATGTAAATATTTGATGTATGTCGCTTGCCGACTACAAGTATTTTCAATACTTTGTGTGTTTGTTTATGCACATACAAAGCTATTGCGTAACAATAAAATTAGGACAGTAAATGTATTTAAAATATAGTAGTTACGATCCTTTAGTCGCTGAGTACCTAAAACGCTGTCTGCCAATTTCGCGTTATGCCTAGACCTAACAAAAGATTGGCATATTGATATTTAGACCGATTGCGTATTAGTTCATAATCGAAGTAGGCGAATTAAGATTTAGGTTTGGTGCGAATTAGCTCGAGGACGAGATAGGTATACTGAGCTTTAGTTTAAAAGCGAGGCAGGAGAATTGTGATTCAGATTTATAAATCTATCTACTACTACTCTCCAACTGTGGAAGAATGACACGAATGACACATATGACACATATTCACAGATTTTTTTTTTATTTTCTTTTTGTTGATGGCTTTGTGCGATTAGCACATTTAGCCAGTGTCAAATGAAATTTTTCTAACAAGTAATACATAAATAAATAATATTTCTTTTCTGTATGATGATGAATGATAATAGAAATGAGAAATGAGAAATGAGAAATGATATACCCCCAACCCCTCGAGTATCTCAGTAAAGATGTGGGGCTTTACTAAGTCCTCGGGCAGACTTCTTGAGAGAATTTGAAAAGTGACGTTGCACTGTTTTTTTTTATTTGCCAACACTGATGCACACTCACGAACACTTAACGGTTAATAATCCACCATTATTTCACATTAATATTTGACATAACACAAATTTTAGAAAATAAAACAAAACCGCAAACATGACTCTTCACTTTCCCGCCAAGAAGTCCACCTGTTCACAGAATAAACACTCCAGTTTACCTAAAGTGGCCAGTAACATGCAAAAGAGAAAATACTATGACAAATGAGTTTGTATTAAACATTCGACTCTCGCGAATGAATTTAAATGAATGTTGACATTGTCTTATTGCTAAATGGGCAACGTGAGGAATAGGTTTATTGATACATAGTCATATCGCTAAATGGGCAATATGAGAAATAGGTTTATTAAAATATAGTCATATCGCTAAATGGGCAATATGAGGAGTAGACCTACTGCGAAATAGACAAAAACATACTTAATCCAAACGCTTATTTTAAATGACATTTTGGCATAAGGCGAAATTGGCAGACAGCGTTTTAGGTTCTCAGCGACTAAAGGGTTACGATTACGATGTTCGAAGGACCAACTAAATTTGAAAAGAAAAAGTTTTTATAGCTAAAGACAGCTCTTTTCAGGGAATTTGGCTATAAACCAGGCAACCAAGAAAAAAACATCATCGTCATAACCTTCATATTGTCTATAATTAAAAAAAAATACATTTCTCAAAAGGCAAGAAAAGATAATGTACTGGTACTATAAAAAGATTCCCAGATTGTAAAACTTTTTTGCTGACATACACATACATTTTTACGCAATCCTTTTTTCACCTATGTTCGTTTGACAGCCCTAAGAACAACTTGCACCATAGACATTATCAGCGTACGCAGTGCAATCAAGGCAATTCTTTCACAGTTGACCCTTCTATCTGTACATAATGAGGCCAACCACCATTATCGTACTGTTGTGCGCATGCGCACGTATGCTCTCGATGCATTCGCCAATACTGAGCGCAGGTTAATTAAGGTTGCTTCGTTAAGAGTTATCTAAACGTCTTACATTTTTGTAGATATTGTTTTTGTAAGAGTAAGTCTAATAGGTTATATGTATATACATAGCTTTTAATGTAAGCAAAATTAAAAAAAATATGCAAATAACTAGTTAATATTTTTGCCGGACTTTGCGCGATAGAGGAATGCAATCTGAGCCGATGGAAATATTAGATCTAATTTACAAATTTTTCGGGGAGTGAATTTACTTAAATAAAAAGTTTTATTTATATATTCTTTATTGCACATAAACACACATACAGAGAACAGTTTACAAACAATGGTGAGCAAAGGTGGACTTATCTCTAAAAGAGATCTCTTTCAGCCAACCTAAGGTGGAATGAGAGCATCATGTTTAAAAGGAAGCGACAAAAGTGCAAACAAAAATATCTCAACTATGAATAACAATATTAGGTACATTACATACAACACATATACTACGATATTCTTAAAACTACATAAACATACATAATAATACTACATAAATATGAACATATAGCTACATATAATAATAATAATTTATACTTACCTATACTTTTAAAACTTTATGAAGTGATTACTTTTAGGTACCTAGTTGTCATTGGTTAACTATATCGTAACGCCAAGAAATTGTGTTTATTTTTAGTTACTCGTATAATTATAATTTATTAACAACACTCGACAATTATTTTAAAATAAGTAATTAAGTAAATATAATGACACACTTTCAGAAAGATAAGTTTAATTAACTGAAATCTACGTCTTACTGTAAGTTGACGTGATTATTTTATATATGATTTTTAATGATGACCTCAATGTACTCGTAAATACAATATACGTTTCTTAATTGGTGTTCAGTGGACGATATACTTCACTTTAAAGTTGCCACGAAGATACGTATTATAAGGAGACAAAAGAAAAATATAAAAAAGTGACCCGACGCCACAGAATAACTAATAGTACCCGACGCGTACAAATACACGAACGATGGTCTTTCTTTACACAGATGATTCGATGTAGGTACTGTCATATCAAATGCTCCAAAAAGTATTCACTTACTTACTTAATGATAATCTATGTCCACTGTTAGCGTTAGTTCAATTTACCTTTTAAATTCGTTACTGTTACATATTAAATCGGAATCCAGTAGCGGTCTAACACGACGCGACGTGAGCAACTACTGCATTATCATAATATTCACGTTCGACACGACTGGCCGATCGTACAGCTATGCGTACAACTCGCCGTTGAATTATTCAACAGTCGCGGCCGTTACCACTTTTTTTAGTATAACCATTTACACCCACGTAATGCACCAATAAAAATTCCGCCTCTATGCCATGACCTAAGACATAAAACTTAATTACTATTCAGGCATAAGCATAACAGTGGCGCGGTGACGTGGCGCCGCACCGCCCGCCGACGCTTTCGCAACAACGTCGTCTATGTAAACAGTCGTGCTCCAACTGTTTGACAATGTATTTATTCTGAAGCCGAGGAGAGTCTGCCTGATGACCCACAAATACTATCACAGCGTAATGTCAGACGGCGCGCTCAGTCGCGTATAGGGTACAACCGCGCGCGTACGTCGCCCGCCCGGCCGCGTCCGTCTGACGGCAATCGCGAGTCGCTTTCCGAAAACTTGATAACTTATCGATACAGTTTCGAGTGGTGTCATTTGACAACGATAAAAATATATTGTGTGTGACAAAATCAGTGATAATGTTACGGCCGAGGTGCAAACGCTATGTGGTTCCACGGCAAATTTCTGGTGCCTGTGTTGCGTGAGGTATTTATGAGAGTGTCCAGTGTTTGCGTGTGTGTGTTTGTGTGTGCATATAACGAGCTAAACAGTGATTGTTATTAAAGCAGGTGGAACCGAGGAATGGGATGTTGGCTCGCAAGGAGGACAGCTCACCGCTGAACGGCAAGGTAGACACTTTTCTTATAAGTTTTTTTTTAAATTGATACGATCGGTACGCGAGCGCCAGATGCGTGACCCATTGAATAATCTAAATAAATAGCGATAGAAAAAAATAACAAACTATTGAATGTATTGGTCGAGAAGGAACGACGCTGCGTATGAGACGCCGCATCCTGCCGTGTGTAGCGGCTTTGTCGTATCTTATCGGTTATCAGTCACGGCGCTGCCACGCGACGGCGGCGGCAGCGCCCCCGCTTACCGGTTACAACCGGTTTTGAGGTTATGCAAATTGACATTAATTAGGCTTAACGCCGGGAGGTGTGGCTGCATGTTTGAGTTGGATTAGCAGATTTCATTTTTCTATAGTCTGTTGTACGATGTAATGAGTGTTAGAGACTAAATTAGGCGCTTAGCTAGGCTAGTATCTGTGAACATTTATTGTAGTAGTAAATTTTCAAAACTTTACTTCATTCTATTACTTTTTCCAACTTTTGCGTTAAATTACAAATAAAATATTTATCGAATAAATAAATACATTAAAGTTATTAATGAATTTGAGTTGTCTGAGTGGTAGAGCCACGCTGCGTTGCAGCACAATATGGGCCGGCTCGCCCGGCGTAATACCACCGGGTTACAGAATATCGGTGTGAAACAATGGCACTTGTTGCTGTTGTGTTTCGTCCGGTGAGTGAAAGTACCAGAGGCCCATCTCTCACTCCTCCCACCTCTTAATTCCTACTCCCTCCTCAAGATCCAACTCCTTCCCCAAGGCTGGCAACGCATCTGCGATTACTTTGGTTTTGCGGGTGTCCATGGGCGGCGGCGATTACTTTCCATCAGATGAACCGCCTGTACGTTTGCCTCCATTTAACATTTAAAAAAAAATTGTTAACTTCATCATCATCACCAGCTCATTATGTGTCCACTGCTGGGGCACGAGCCTTCCCCATGAATGGTAGGGAGACCAGGTTTGATGGTTGTTAACGACTGCTAATGGAGCTGGGACCAACGGCTTTGTTAACTTGAATATCACCAAATAAATGATTAGGAGGTGGAAAAGTCCTACCTAATTTCTTAGGGCTTTACGAATAAACGAAGAATAAGGTCCGAATAGTTATTCCGTGTTTTGTTCCTGTCATGTAAACGTCATTTCAAATTAGAGTAAAAGAGACAAAACACGCAATAACTATTCAGACCTTATTCTTTGTTTATTTGTAAGGGGGTTAGTGTCTCAGCCTCTAGCCTTTGATTAATGAGATAAAGTAGTAGTAAAAGCAAAGTGCTTTGCTGCTATGTATCAAAGAAAAACGTGTCGAATTAAAATAAGATTCTAATTACAATATTAACAAATGTGTATGTAAGTACCTGAGACACCCAGTAAGTGAGGAATTCTTTAAAATGTAAAAGGGTGCAAGAAAACGTCAAATCAATTGCACAATTTCATTTGCATTCACTGTTTCTATGTATTAATGTATGAACACTTAAAAAAGCGTTTGCCTCAAGCGAGACTCGAAACCACGACCTTTCGCAATCCGGCCGTCTGCTCTTTCAAGCTACCGAGACATTGGTTTCCCTGACTAAACTTTAAAATGCCTGTTTCTTAAGCTTAACTTTACTCAACATAATTTTACCACGGTTTGATCATCATCAGCTCATTTTATGTCCCCACTGCTGGGGCACGAGCCTTCCCTACGGATGGATAGGGAGAACGGGCCATAAACCACCACGCAGGCCCAGTGCGGATTGGTGGTTGTTAACGACTGCTAATGCAGCCGGGACCAACGGCTTTACGTGCCTTCCGAAGCACGGATACACGGACACATGTATAATTTATCCTATTTATTCTATGATAGTTTCAATGTTTTTTAAGATATGCATAGTTAAAGAATCTTTGACTCATTTAGGTAGAAAGCTCGTTATATAACTGAACTCCCATAAACTCAAAAGTATTCTTCCTGTACAAAGCGTTAGTCTATTATAAGTTTAAAACATTTCGATGCGGGGTACAGTATCAATAAAAGTCCTTCTTTGTAAAAGTGAGCCCATTTGAATTAAAACTTTTTGTACTTCACTTAAAATGACTTCCATGTTGGTCTGGGACGTGGAAAGAATGTCTCAGCTGCTTAACTTACCGTGCATGTCGTATGGGCTGACTAAGGGACAAAGGTTCCAAGATACTCGCATATCAGGCGATCAGCTAGCAAGCCATCTCTGATGTTATCTATTCTACCTTGGAATCTTACTTTGTGCACGCTAAATGTGGTGTCGAGGTCACAATGGTGAGTATACTCAAAATTGATGCTCCATCTACCCCCTTTTTAGAAGAAGGACGTGAGAGTATGTTTGTATGTTACCTCAAATGTGAGCAGACGTAGTGACGCACTATTGTCTGCGCAAGCGTGTTCGGGTGTTTGCGCGCGCGTTTGTTCGCGCGTTATGTTTGCGCAGATGTACGCGGGCCACGGCGTCTGCGCAAGGCGTGTCGCCAGCAGTTGCTAGGTTTACTTTGCCAGCTATCAATGCGTTTACACTAAATCGGAATCTACATTTTCTATAAAACTGTGTAAATAGATAAATTGATTAGTAACTGATTTAGAAAAGTACATTTTGTTAAAATATAACTTAACTTTTTCATAATTAAATAAACAACTATATATTATTTTTCACTTCAGTAGCTCAAACATGTAGGTTTTGCTGCCTGCAACTAGTGAGCAAAATGCGATTTTGCTCACTGAGTGAGACCAAGTAACTTTTTAATATTTTTTTTCAGAAAGCCGCGAATATCTTATTCAGCCTTGGGTTATCATACAATTCGAAACATTCACACTCTATCTCTTTCCCGCCATTAGAAAGACAAAGTCCAGCCCTTTCGAAGTTCCATTTTTGAATTCGACCTCAAAGACAAACACGTTCGGAATCTCGTACTAACTAAAGAAATTTTGCAAAAAGATAATTATGTCTTTTAATGTAATTTATTGAATGTTTAACATATTGTTGTATTTAAACGAAAATAAGTATTTACTGCAAATAAAACTGACATTTAACCTGTAAATATTTATTTCCAGTTTCAATAATGTTACGTAATATATTTTATCTCTTAAAGTGTTCTCGCTGCTGAAGTGAAAAGTTATGTGTGTTACACGAGAGCAAAGTTTTTTGAATCTCGTGCCTTTAAATCCCTCGCCACACTCAGGATTCAACTTTAGAATCACTCACTACGCTCGTGATTCAATCTTTTTATCCTTCGCTTGCTCAGGATTCAAAATCAGCACTCGCAGCAAAAAACGACTTTGCTCTCTTGTTGCACAAATAACTATTGTTGTACTAGTATATATTATGTAAGAGTCCCCTGCCTGATACAGGTTTATTTAGTTAGAAGGTGATCTCTGACATTTATCTGTGAATGTCTTTTAGCTGTAATATAAAATTTAAAAATACGTGTATTTACACTTAAATGTGTCATACAAATTGCATTTATGTAGTCTGCAATCTGTTAGATTAAATCGTGTTTGCCATGAAAACGTACAATGTCTAGGTCAATGTCATAATCTCTAGATAATAAATAAATAAATAAATAAATGTTTCCCACACTCACACCAATTATCTAGCACCAAGAAAAGCTTCCTAAAGAAACTCGTTATATGGTTAATTAGACAACGGATAAACATACTTAATATACTTAAATACATACTTATTATACATAGGAAACACCCAGACCCGAAACAATATAGAAAAACAGGTATTTCTAAATTGATCCGACCGGGGATCGAACCCGGGACCTCAGAGATAGCGACACCATGAAAACCGGTGTGCAAGCCACTCGACCAAGGAGGTCGTCATCATCAATAGAAACGACATTTTTGTTATGATCCGAACACATGATAATTAGATTACTTCGCTTAAAAAAGTAGTTCTTCCAATAAACGTGCTACTAATATAATAAATGCGTGGTATGGATGCTTGTTTGTTCGCTCTTCAATCACGACTTAACGATATAATAATATCATTGTAATAGAGGAAATTTGAGAATATAGAAATGAAACCGTTTATCTCAGTGAATCATTTTCGTCTACACTAAAAACTACATCAATACTTGAAAAGTACCCTATTGATGTAAGAGTTAGGATATTGTCTACTGTTTCTATGATATCATCATTATCAGCTCATTTTTATTTCCCCACTGCTGGGGCATGAGCCTACCCTATGGATGGATAGGGAGAATGGGCCATAAACCGTAAGAGTTGGTATATGGTTATATGGTAACACATATAGTACTAGCAACACTACCCCTGTCAATCACTCTCTGCTTATAAAGATGGCGATAGAACATAATATTATCGTTATTTTAAGATATTACAATTAAACTAGGTAGTCTTTATTCAATAAAAAGTAGGTAGTAAGTAAAAAATGTAAGGACGATTCAAAAGCACTTTTCTTTGAATGAATAACACCCGTTTGCACTAAACTTATAAATCGCCTAAGCCTTTGCCTAACTACTATCCGGTCAAGTTAAGTCGGCACCTGATTAAGCGACGTTTTCGAGCCAGGTGCCGAGTTAACTTGACCGGGTAATAGTTAAGCCAAGACTTAGGCGATTCATAAGTTTAGTACAAACGGGTGTAAAAGTTATAAATAATGTGAATCTGGATTTTAATAAAACCATCTTTGTATGTATTGTTTAATTTAGGTATACGTTCCAAAATTATATCATCGTGCACGTAGTAACCTAGCTTATGCATATTCAATGTTTTTTTTTCCTTTAGTTGATGGCTTCGTGCGATTAGCACATTTAGCCAGTGTCAAAATAATTTTTCTTAAAAGTAATACATAAATAAACAATATTTCTTTCCTGTATGATGATGATGTATGATAATAGAAATGAGAAGTGAGAAATGATATACCCCCCAACCCCTCGAGTATCTCAGTAAAGATATGGGGCTTTAATAACTCCTCGGGTGGACTTCTTGAGAGAATTTAAAAAGTGACGTTGCACTCTTTTGTTTCATTTGCACTAAACTTAAAATGCAAATTAATATTCGACATGACACAAATTTAAGAAAATAAAACAAAACCTGAAAGACATGACTCTTCACTTTCCTGCCAAGAAGTCGATATTCAATGTTATAACGATTAAAAGAACATTGCTCTCTATAAACTCGCCGACCCGAACGCAGATAACCAACACTGACCTGTCGTAATGTTGATACTTTTACGGAATATTTGTGCATGCTGCTGATAGCCAATCTTTGGGGTTTATACAAGCTCATTGTAAGTGTACTCTGTAAACACAAATCTTAATCATCCTAGTGTTGGAGTCAAATACAATAATTCTCGCATTACTATTTAGAAAGATCATTTGTTGTAAACGCAATATAAAAAGAAACATTAATCACGAAATAAAATGATTTTTATTTTAACATTGTTTCAAGAGCATTAGTTTTACAAAAAACACAAAATCTAATTTTACTTAATTAATCAATAGCCAGTAAAGCACTAAACTAATTTGACATAGAGAGTAGAAAAACACTACATGTTGGTGTAGTGTTTTCTACTCTCGTCTACTAGCGTCTACTAGCGTGATGTAATATAGCCTATAGCCTTCCTCTCCTCAATAAATCGACTATTCAACACAAAAATAATTTTTCAATTCGAACCAGTAGTTCCTGAGATTAGCGCGTTCAACCAAACAAACAAACAAATAAACAAACAAACAAACTCTTCAGCTTTATAATATTAGTATTTTAGACTATTTTTGCAACAATTTTATTGTTTCTAAAATGCAAAATTATGTCCTCGATAGAAAAATTCCAAATTCACCTCAGTTTTTATTTACATGATTATCTTTATCATAACTAAAGTACGTCGAAAAAAAAAGACAAGGTGTTGAAAAAATTCCACGAGCAGGATTCGAACCCGCAATTTTTTCAACACTTTGTCGTTTTTCAAATTGTAATTTGTTCGCAACAATATTTGTGTAAAATTATATGTAAATAATCATAAAGTACGTTGATAAAATAAGTTAACTTGAGAAAAACGCTTTTTTTTATAAAACATCTAGATTTTAAATAAACCGCCTGAAGTAAAAAAAGATGCAGATTGAATACCGAAAATATATTGTGGTTTGTTTCAGTAACTTTGCATATTGTATTTAATTAATATGTTAATAAAAAAAATTGAGAGAGCAGTTTCTTATAATTCACAAGAAGATGATTTTTGAAGATTGTATGTGAAATTTATTTTTTATAATTTTTTTGTTATTTCATCTATTTGTATGAATTATTAATCTTATCTAACATCACTTCAGTACACGATCTCATTTTTTTGAAAAATCATTCGGAGTATCGATTTTTTAAAGCAGTGGTAAAGTTTATCTAATTATTCAGATACAGAGTATTATGAATAAACCAAAAATAATTTGTAAACAAGATTAAGCTTTGTTCACCTTTTTATTTTCCTTAAAGTAATCAGTATCTATTTTTTATCTAAAGAATCAAGATAAGATATTAAGAATGAGGTATTACGATTGCTTTCTAAGATGTACATTTTGAAGTGAATGATGATTCTGATGAAAGCTCACCTTGCTCATACTTAATACATTTATATTTCTTATTATAAAATGTAAAAATAATTTATTTGCAAAAAACTACATCAGCTTATCGTAAACCTTAAATCTCTAACCCAATTGAGATTGTAAAATATTTGTACTTTATACTTTGTGTAAAGGACCATAATTTTAAATAAGATCACTTTAGAATATTTGTTTTTTTCGGGCCGTTTTTGAAGCGCTTTTCGGAAATCTAGTACTATGTATTATTGATTAAAGATAGAAAGCTTCTACCTTGGTTCCACCTTTAGCTTGGAACCGGAACAACACCATTTGTTGTTGTTATCAGCTCCAGCTTAATTTACATCGATCGGGCGCGGTGTCCTAATCATCGCGCTCGTCTGTCATGCGCGGGGCTATCGCGCGTGAACCCCGGTCCGGGTGGTACGACTGCAGATAACCTGCAGCTTACACTCCGCTGCTCTATGCGACGACGTAATTAAATATAGCCTGGCAGGGACACGCGCGGGGAGTACCGCAAGGTTCGTTGCTGGGACCGTCTTTATTTCTTTGAGATGTTAATGAATTTAGGAGGCAAATGCGAAGTCTTATGCTACAATTAAGAACTCTACTTTTTGATAGTTTCTAAAATTCATATTATCAAAATTTAGTAAAAAGTCTTTAAAAAATTACCTAATAAAAAGATTAATCCCAATAAAATTGGTTAACGACACGATAAATAATTGATGATACAATAATTTGTATCTAAATTCAAGATCATAACAGCGTCGAACCCTCGTGATAGCCGTAATCTGGCCGTCTGCGGCGGCGGGTTATCGGCGCGGCCTCGCACCGCGATAGCCTCTCGCGCGCCGAGCACATGGTGGCGACGTTTACCCGCCGATTAACCGGGTGCCTCTGCTTAGTGCCGACTTTTATTCGCCATTCGATCACGTTACTGAAAATGAGAATTTGTATGGAAAGATTTTAACTCGCCTTCCTTTTTTTTCACTACATTTTTCAGATGTAGCGGCCTAGGATGTTGCATACTTGCTTGGAATATATCCTCTCATTGTCTCTATTATCTATCTCTTATAATTATATCTATCGCTATCTATTATCTATCTTTATATCTATCTCTTATTTTCTTATTGTTTATTCATAGTTATGGCATAGACTTTGGCGAAGTCGCTACACGTATTTTTTTATATGACCATTTATCAATTACTAGCTGACCCGGCGGACTTCGTAACGCTTTGACAGTTTCCATCATTTAGTTAAATTATATCAATGGTTTCCATGACAACAAAACAAACAAATCATTATGTATTGGAAAATTTAATTGTCGTTTTTAGTACTTATTTAATATATTTTTTATATAGCCTATGTTACTCAGCGCTAATGTAGCATTCTAATGGTGAAAGAATTTTTTAAATCAGTCCAGTAGTTTTTGAGTTTATTCGATGCAAACATACATACATACATACATACAAAAATACAAAGACTTCCTCTTTATAATATTAGTATAGATGAAAACATCATCACCACTGATTTATAAACACTTCCCTAGGCCTACCCAGTTGACCGTTTCACCATAATAATAGCGTATAGAGAGATTATGACGCTTACATTTTTTTATCAACAAAATAGATAACGTTTATCACTTAATTAATCCTATTGGCGTTTGCTTGTTTCTAGATTGTGCGGTATCCTAAGGTATGGAAGATTAGGTATGGACTTTGTATAAAAGTACATGTGCTAGCAGAATCTTATAATGTATTGTTAAAATAGTTTGTTGTGAATATTTATATATGTTATATGTTTTATGCGATATGCTCAAGATTTGTTTATTGGCTTTTTTCTTATATCAAGAGACGTGTTTGGGGGTGACCTTTGCCCAGCAGTACGAAAAAACTGATTAATGAAATGAAATGAAATGAAAATCTTTTATTCAATTTAGACATATAAATTGCACTTATGAACGTCAAGTAGTTTTTATATTAAAAAAATCCAGAAATATATAAAAAAATAATATAAGTACACACAATAATATATGGGGTCTTTATCTATGAAATTGACGAATTTTTCTCAGTCATTAATAGGTGTTAGGTTGTTAATATATTATACACATTTGATTAAGACGATATTACTTAGGCTTCAATAATAACAATGATTTTTGATTTTGTTTCTTTATTACCCAAATATTTTTTTTTAAATTGACTTCTTTTTTGTTAGCGGAATTGACCATTTGTTTCATTGTAGCTTTGAAGGTACTTGTTTTCTTTTCTTTTTAGGGTCTGCTATATTTAGCTAGTGAAACAAACACAGTGCGCTACAATTTTTATAATATTATCATAAGTAGATGCTAAGAAAAATCTTTATACAAAACAGCAATTTCATAGGTAAATACCTAATACTTAAAATATATAATTTAATAAACAATACATATATATAATGCAATTCTATTTAAAAACATAAAACAAAGATTTATAGTAAGATCTTAGATAATACATAAGTATTAAAAGTATTAAAAACTGATCGGATGTTAGTGACGGTAGTTGTTGACATTGAATGGGCACCTTTGGCTTTTAAAGTAAAAAGTGTTGAATAATTTCGGCGGGCTGGTTAGAACCACGATAGCTCAATTGGAAGAGCACCTGACCCGGTATCTCAAAAGGGTGCAGGTTCAAATCCTGTTCGTGGAAACTTTTTCAACATTTGTGTTTTTGTAATTTGTTCGCAACAAAATTTGCGTTAAAAATTATTTGAACATTTTTGTATTAAAAACTGCTTATAACTTGTAGTATTAAATTGTAGTGATGGCTTGATTTAAATGATGGAAGCCTTGTCCAGCAGTGGGACAGAGTTATTGACTATTTACTACTACTGTTACGGGCCAACAAATTCTTGATTTTTTTATATTTGCATTGTATGTTGTATATTCTTCGCGACCTTCAAATTCTATAACTGTTACATTTGATAACTCCGCTATATCTGTAACAGACGTTTAATTCTACCAAAACTTTTCCTATCATGTCTTTATTTACAATGTCTTAAATTCTTAATGACACCAATCACGGTAAACCCCAAAGCCAACAGTCGGTCTTAAAACATTAAAGTGTTAAATCATAAAGTTACGTTATCAGTATTAATTTAAAGATACCGGGATGATGGTGCATGTCTCGTTAACGTAACATCTTAAAAACGAACTTGTGAATTCAGTACCACGCTTCTAGACTCAGTAACTCCGTACATAATAAATAATACAAGGTATGCGTGCGTGTGCGCGTGTGTAAGTGCGTGCGGGCATACGTGCGTGCCTGCAAGCGTGCTCGTGTTGTCGTATACACTAGTATATAGCTAATTAGCGTCTTACTTACGTCTTACATTTATCACAAATAGTTCTGGGTCGCGATTCTGCTGTTTTAGAACGTGCAATCGTTTCAGTAGCTTGATATTGACTTTTGGAATATGGACAAAACGTTGTAATGATCTGACGTTCGTCGTCAATTCATAAATAAAGTATAATTTTTTTATTTAATCTACTGCTCTCATCAATCGGTTTGAATACCCCGAAGAATGTAGCAGAGGACGGAAGCAGGCTTGAGTGATGTCATTCCCTCTAGAAACCATCTGAGTATTGGTCGGTCACTACGGCATGTGTAACTATCAGTTTCTTGGCGTTCCTAAAACCCGGTTAATCTGTAAAGGCCAGAAGAAAGCAACAGCAAATGCTTAAAAAAGGGTAAAAAAATTGACCGAGCTTAAATCCCATAGCTACTTTAGACGTGAGCCAACTTCTAGCACAAAGTTATAGTAGTAGTAGTTAGTTATAATATTAAACAGAATCATTAAAAAAATAAAATAAACACAAAAATATTTTTTTCAATTCGAACCAGTAGTTCCTGAGATTAACGCGTTCAACCAAACAAACAAACAAACTCTTCAGCTTTATAATATTAGTATAGATTTACTTGTATGTGGCCAGAGGTCCTGAGAAAGAAACTCTTCAACAACAGTCAAAACAATTATTTGTTATAGAAATTGTAAGGGAGTGGCGAACTATGACGTCATTTTTGTGCTTCTTCAATTAAGTGTTTTTTTAAACTATTTAGGTTACAGAAATTCATGCATAAGTCAAATAAAAACTAGGTTAATGTTTTAAAGAACTGTAACGTTATGTCATTAACACGTTTTTATTTTATTTTATTTATTTGGTGACACAACAGACATTAATCTTAACAAAGTTATAAATACATGATAGGTTTAACAACATTTTATATTAGACTTATGTCCTAAATGTGTTAACACAAGTAGTTTGTGTTCTTAACATATGTAAAATTTGATTTAGCTTTAGATTTAAAAGAGAAAATAAAACTAGATTTAGAGAAGAAATATTTCCAAATAATTGTAAAATTACTTAAAACTATTTGGAAATACTACACTTGGGTCGTTAGCCATATGTGTCAATTAATTTAATGTCTATGTCGATGTCAATTAGTTTAATGTTCTGGAATTAATTATTTCAACAATTTCCCTATTATAAACTATCACAAGGCATTCTGAAAACCTTCGCGTGTTAGCCAAAACGCAGTAACTGCAATTTGTAAGGTTACGTTCCACGGTGTTATAGCGACATGGAACCTTATACTTGTCACGTGTCCTACATATATATCAATATACAAAAACATATTCCCTGATGTCAATTTGTGTCATCACGTTATCACTCGTTATCAGTACTTACGTAGGGCTCAAAAGCTAATACTGCTTTACTACTAGATTAAAGATAACGTTTAAAAGAATACCTACCTTCTTTAGATATGCTGGTAGATAATACGTATCATGTAATAAATCATTATTTTGAGCCGTTTAATCTGCTTTGTTGTATTTCTGTTATCTTTTGCAGAAAAATCCAGCTTAGTACCTACCTATCTACCTACTGATTGCACATGTCCAATTTGATTCAGTGGAATAATCTTTGCTGATATGATGACCATTGAGACTTAACTTATTTACAAAAACACAAATGTTGAAAAAAATTCCACGAGCAGGATTTGAACCTGCTGCACCCTTCTGACATTCCGGGTCAGGTGTGTTTTTGTAATATGTTCGCAACAAAATTTGCGTTAAAAATTATTTGAACATTAACTTATTTATTTATGAGAAAACGTACAAACTTGAATAAATTACATTTGAATTCCGGTTATGATCAATTACAGATCTTCACTCACTCTCTAATAAGCTTAAGCGCACAATATTATATATACCAAATTATGTCTTAAACACCTCTATCATTAAATTTATTAAGTAATTGCCAATGCTTTTTGAATACCTAGTATGTTAATAAATTATTTTTGAAGTCACAATCAATTGTGTTAAATATATCCAAATTGTAGTTGTTAAAATGGTCATATTATGTTTTACTAGCACGTCACATAAATCGTTTGCTATTGCTATGGGTCGAAGGAGGAGGGGGTTGGGGGGGGGGGGGGTGTCAAACATAACCGGATTACATCTCAGAAGTTCGGAATCGGTCCTAGTAAATCCTTCTTATATATATTACTGATACATATTTCTGCTAATCGTAATAAATAGCGAACAGCAATAAGTTTTAGTTTTTGTATTGTAATTACTGTCCTTTCTCTATAATAAATCAAATAGTTTAAAAAGTTATATTGATTATTTGTTTAAAAAACACAAGTGTCTAATGCCTCTTCACGTGTTTGCCCACAGATGCGCGGCGTGCCCGCCAACGAGCGACTATACACCCTCCGCACGCGGCCTCCCTCCCTCCTCCCCCCCTCTCCGTTAAGCCTGGCCAGTTCTGGCGACAAGTCCCTAGCCGCCGCCACCCATTCCCCCTCCCTCGAGCGTCCAGCTAGCCAGCCGCCCGCGCCCAACACCGCAAGCTTCGTCTGCTACGTGTGCGGAGTGCCCGCGCCAAGTTCACAGCTGCGACTGGTCTACTGCTGCCCCAACCCTGAAAGGGAGCCGTATTATCCGTTTATAACGTCGCTCAAGCCGCATCCTGACGCCAGCCCTATTAGTCCGCAAGGTGAGCCATACGGTCATGTCTAGCACTTCCACATGCATGCGCCGTATTTAAAGCAACGCAACTTTACTAGCAAACACTAGTGAACCTATGCCTCGACCTAAAAGTTCTACTTGCAGCGGCTGCCACTGTACAGGCAGGTGAAGCCGTACGCTCTTCGCCGGCTTAATAACATAAAAACATAACGATTGCATAAGATAAAACAGTTGGCAAAAGGATCGTTTACTTACATGCGTCGAATTCAAAATATCAACCGTTGTATATTAAACAGCTACAGAAGAGTTTTGGGTGCGAACGGCTGTCATTCCAGTAGTGAGGCGACCTATTCAAATCCGCGGTGGCCGCTTTCCATCAGGCGAGTCGAATGTTAAGCTACTGAGCTCGGTGATATTAAAATAAAATCGATTTTCAAACACAAGATAAAAACAGTTGACAAATAATTTGGAAGTATTAAACATTTTTAGGACAGTGCCCGCAAGTTCAGACAGATTATTATAGAAATAGTTACGTAAGCCCCCTTTAAACTTTAAATCGTACTTTAAGTATTTAATTAAATTATTGTAATATTAAGTTTGGTAAAATTTGTTAGTTTTAGTTTAATTTATAACTATTAGTCCACATAGCATGCCGTGGCTGTCTATAATTGAAAACTGTACTTAGAATAAGTTTGGCATTTACATAGGGTAAAAAACCTACTGTTTGTTTGGTGGTACATGGTTTTGTTGACTGCCCAATAAATAAATAAATAAATAAATTGACAAATATAGGATCGTTAACTTGCATGCGTCGAACTCAGAATGTCAACCGTTGAATATTGAACACCTATAGAGCCTTGGTCGCGAACGGCTGTCGGTGCAGTATCGGCGCGCGACCCGCATGCGATGCTGTTGCTGTGGAACTATGTCGCGCGCTTTAACTATACAGAGTTCATAGCTGGTAGGCCCTTCACCCCATTCGTATTGAGAGGTGACGCTGCTAATGAATATTGGACGTTTTGAAAACATCGTAACCGGGTTTATGGGTAGCGAGAAAATCTCACAACGGGATCGAATCGAGAACGAAGTCATTCGCCAGAGAACCAGAATAACTGACATGGCATTAAAGAATTAGCAAGCTGAAGTGACAGTAGTCTGGTCATATTAACCGCAGGAGCGATAACCGTTGGGGTAGACGTGTTCTAGAGTGGAGACCGCGACTCGGCAGACTTAGTATAGGACGCCCTCCGGCGCGGTGGAGCGACGGTATACGCAAAGTGGCTGGCAGCGGTTGGATGAGAATAGCCAAAGATGTATTAGAAGAGGCTATGTCTAGCAGTAGACTGATGAGAAACTTATAGTTTCTCAAACTGTAGTGATAGAACAAACCCCGGAGGTTTGCTAGGCGTTGGCATTTTTGTTTTTATCCTTATTTATATTTTATTTTACAAGTTTATGTACACACATAAGAGTGTAACAATATAAGTTCTACGGGTGAGTTTAGTACAAGGGCGCTGCTTGTTTCAGTTCTGAAATGTCTTCTAGCAGGCTCGCAAAAGGAAACGTTATAAATAGTGGTAGAATTAATGTGTACACACGGCGGCAGATTAACCTACCCAAATCTGCCAAATTTTTCAAATGAATATTGATCCTTATGACTATACAATAAAGTTCAAGTCGATTGTAGAAATTTGACAGTATTGAGTAGGTTAATCTGCCGCCGACTGTACCTCCTGCAAAAACTAAAATAAACTTACTAAACTTACCTTTCCTGTTTAACCCAATAACATTACTGATAGTGATAGTATGCCCGTAGTACTATCTTTTAAACTCATCCCCATACATCATTAGCAAAGTTCAAGGGGCTGGCAATCAAGCCGTACCACCAACCAAACCGAGTACACAAACATATGCCCCCCGCTGAGACCAGTGGTCTTAACCACAAGATTGTAGAACATTTTGTATTGAAAAATTAAATTGTAAAAAAATGTTTGGGTGGACCACCCTTATCACTTAGGGGTATGAAAAATAGATTACGATCGAGCCGTTTCCATGACAACAAAACAAACAAATAATTTTGTATTGGAAAATTAAATTTTCGTTTTTAGTATTTTCTGTTACTTATTATTTATGTTTCTCACCGTTTAAACCTTCCCTGAACTTCCTCAAAATCAAAATAAGCCAAATCGGTCCAGCCATTGTGGAGTTTTAGCCACTCAAACGAACAGCAATTGATTTTTATATATATACTACTCAAAACAAAATAAGGGCCACGAGGTATTTTGTCTGTACCATGAAAATAATAAAACCAATATTAATTTTTTTGTCTCCATAACGAAAACTTATGTTGTTTTTACCGTGTAGACCAATAAATTTATTCCAATAATAATGATTAAAAAGTTTATTTGCTTTTGAAAGAAAAAACACATTTAAGGTTAAAAATAAAAACAATGTAAAGTTACTGAAAACAAAAGAAAATACTCCATGCTCATCTTTTAGTAACGGGTATGCCCCCCTCGTTTCGTTACGCACTCCTGAAGTCTGGAGTGCATGCTCTCAATCAAATGCCTGACATTTTCCATTGGAATCTCTTCCCAGGCTCTTTTAACAGCGTTGATGAGTTGCTGTTGGTTGTGGATTTCCTGATCACCGTCTCTAACTCTTCGTTTCAACTGATCCCACATGTGCTCTATTGGATTTAAGTCCGGACTGTTCGCCGGCCACGGCAAGACTTGAATTTGAGACGCTTCCAGTACAAACCGAGTCGCTTGAGCCGTGTGTGCACGAGCATTGTCTTGCATCAAGATGAATCCAGGACCCGCTCGCTGGGCAAATGGGATCACATGTGGTCTGACGACTTCCTCAATATACCGCTGAGCAGTAACAGTACCCTCATTTAAAATAGCGAGCTCAGTTTTGCCGTGTAAGCTTATCCCGCCCCAAATCATTACATTTGGACCACCAAAACGATCGACTTCATGGATGCAGGCTTCTGAAAATCTCTCGCCGCGTCTTCTCCATACTTTAATACGCCGATCGTCGTTAAAAAATTTAACTTTGCATTCGTCTGTGAAGAGCACCATGCCCCATTGGTTTATGTCCCAGTCCAAATGTTGACGGGAAAATCTTAAACGATTTGCACGATGATTTATGGTTAATGGAATACGGACAACTCGCCTTCTTGATGCCTGCTGGTCTTCATGCAATCGATTACGAATAGTTTGGTCACTGACACGAGTACCCGTTGTGAGCCGTAAACGATTTTGCAGCTTGCGGGCCGTCGTTGTGCGATCTCGGCGCGCACTTAATCGAATGTAACGATCCTCTTGAGCTGTTGAAATGCGAACTCTGCCCGAACCAGGTCTTCTTCTAACACTGCCGGTCTCTTGGAAACGATTCCATAGATTTTGAATAGCTCTTCGAGAAAATCCCAATTGCAAACCCACAGATCGCTGCGAATGATCTTCTTCAATCATTGTAACGGCTCTGGTTGCTGTCAGCGAGTCCATATGACGCCTGCGTGCTTGTGGCATATTGGAAAAGATGTTTCTGACTCGAGATATCAATGAACTCTGATAATTTCTAATAAACCAAGAAGCTAAGGAAAGCAAAACGTCAAAGAAAATGCAATCAAAATTTTCAAAAATAATTTTAAATCAAATTTTATTTAAAATTGTTGCCAGCATTAGATGAATACTACAATATTAAAAAGTTTAGGTATCAAAGAGTTTGTATACTCAATATTTTACTACTTTCAATATGTAAATGTTTAATAATTTACACCAAAATGAAAAAATACCTCGTGGCCCTTATTTTGTTTTGAGTAGTATATATTTCTTTCTGCTTTCTCTATAGTCTACGTAATCTATATAGATTACGTAGACATTGTGAGAAAGCAGACCTATGCGGGTGTCCTAACACCCGCTATGATAGGTTGATGCGTGCATGTAATGTGAAGCGGTATCATGTAACGTCTGCCCGCAGGTATGGTGCAGATCTGCGCGTCGTGCTACAAGAGCATCCCCCACAAGTACCCCGCGTACGGCGAGAACGGGGAGCCGAACCCGGCGCACAACAACTCGCACAGCAACAATATTAGGTGACAACTACTCTTGTGCCTTGCCGTAACTTCTTAACAGGTTCACAGTCCCCTATACTAATGGTTTAAATCCCGTATGTTCAAGAAGGTTATCGATGAATTTCGACAGAATTTTACTTGGCATAAAAGTAAATCAGTGTACAATATAGAGTACACGGACTTGTCAGAACCCATCCGCGTGTACAGGATAGCGTACACGGGACTGTGAACGTGTTAAAACAGTATTGCAGCAGTTTTTTTTCATTTTGTTGATGGCTTCGTGCGATTAGCACATTAGTAATACATAAATTAGCAATATTTCTTTTCTGTTTGATGATAATGAATGATAATAGAAATGAGAAATGATATACCACCCAACCCCTCGAGTATCTCAGTAAAGATGTGGGGCTTTACTAAGTCCTCGGGCGGACTTCTTGAGAGAATTTGAAAAGTGACGTTGCACTGTTTTGTTTCATTTGCCAACACTCATGCACACTCACGAACACTTAACGGTTAATAATCCACCATTACTTCATATTAATATTCGACATAACACAAATTTTAGAAAATAAAACAAAACCGCAGACATGACTCTTCACTTTCCCGCCAAGAAGTCCTCATTGCAGCAGTTGTAGGATGCTGCAGAAGTTAAGTTTTACACAAACGAGCATAGACACCTCTCACGGGCGCGGTTGGTTGCGACAGCTGCGCTCGGACTGTTCCGAGATCCTTGTGAGTGCAAACGGTCTAACACCCGTATTTATAAACAAGCCATTACTTAGCAATTACTTTGTTCTTAGAAATGTCACTAAGATCTAATTTCATTTTATATACAAGTAACCTTTAAATTAGAATATAAATTTTCTTATTCATTTAAATAAAAGTATTGTTGTTATTATCAAATTCATCAATTTGAATAAAACCTCAATTGTCACAAGCTTGTCACTATGAATTCTTTGAGAAACCTAACTAGATTGCTTGACTATTGCTTGGCTAAGAATGCTAGCTTTTGGAGTTTCAATTCAATTTCAACTTCATCGGTTTACTAAAGAGTATAAAATTTAACTTAAGCAATTACTTTCCTTCAGTACGAGCTTTTACTCGTTCATATGTAAATACGGGGGTAGGTGTGAATTGTTCGAGCGCGGTATGTAATTAGCTTACGTTCTGGGTCTCCTTATTTTGTGTCATAGGTCAACAAGTGATGAAGTGACGCAGTGTAGGCCTCCAACAAGGTGGACCGGCGATCTGGTGATGGTCGCGGGTAGTCGCTGGATGCGAGCAGCACGAAACCGATCGTTGTGGAGATTTTAAGGAAGAGGCCTTTGTTCAGCAGTGGGCGTCTTTTGGCTGAGATGATGTTAATAGCAGTTGTGGAAACTGCAATAACATTACTGTAATACTGCTTTAAGAATTCTTGGTTAGACCCCTGTGCCCTGATCCCCGTAATGAAAACCGTAACGTTATTGCAGCGATTTAGTCTTTGAAATCACTTTTGTATACGCATCGGTCAATCGAGCCGATTTTAAAGGCGTTCGAACGAAGTTCTAACCAATCGAATTCAGATCTACCGTTTTTTTTAAATATCTTATAAGACAGCTCTTGACCTCAATCTCGCCTGATGGTGAGCGTAGATGAGGTCTACGATGGAGCGAGCTGCCCCAGAAGATGCCTATTAACTCTCGCCTTGAAGGCATTCAGGTTATAAGTTTTTGGAACACAGGCGATGGCAGAGAATTCCACTCCCTGCTAGTGCGCAGTAAAAATGATGACATGAAGTGCTTAGTGCGACATAATGGAGTTTCTACTAGGTGGGGATGATATCCTGCAGTACGTCTGGAGGTTCGTTGGTGAAAGGGCCGTGGTCGGAACTTCGTCAATTCGGAAATCCCCAGCAACTGGTGGAGCTCAGATCCAGTTATTGAGAGAAACCATGGTTGAGAGTTTGAACTCATCCTTTAAGGAAGTATCCGATTGGGGTGACGCGAATCTGGTCAAGTTCAACGCCACCAAAACACAGGCGTGTCTATTCTCCGCTAAACGGAATCCTTTCACTTTGACTCCTACTTTCCGAGGTGTCTCTGTTCCCATTTGCGACCATCTCGAGCTTCTTCGACTCTGAATCATCATCGACTCTGAATTTTAACTCCTACCTAGAAGCGAAGTCACAACTTGCCGCAAAAAACTGAGTATCTTAAAGGTGAGAAAGTACTTCACACGGGGACAACTGATTACTCTATATCAAGCACAAGTCCAGTCGTATAATGGAGTATTGTTCTCACCTTTAGGACGGTTTCGCCTATTACCAACTTATAGCACTGGAGTCGATTGACAGGAGAGCTAGAAAGCTCATCAACGATGACGACCTGTTTGATGTCAAGCTGCAGAGCTTGGAACATCGACGCCAGGTCGCAAGTCTTTCGGTTTTTTATCGGATTCACTTCGGAGAGTGTGTAATAGAATTGTTCAGTTTGATTCCTCCATCACCTTGCTATCACAGGACAACCAGACAAACCGCGCGACGCCATAGTCATACAGTAGAGATTCCACCCATGCGTACGTTTTGAAGCGTTTTGCGTCCACGTTTTTCTTACGTACCGCAAAGCTGTGGAACTCCTTGCCTCAGTCTGTGTTTTCTATTAAATGTAATATTGAGGTCTTTAAATCACGAGTGAATAGGTACCTTCTAGGCAAGCATGTTACACCGTAGGCTACATCATCACTTACCATCAGGTGAGATAGTAGTCAAATGCAAGCCTATCAAATTATAAAAAAAATATCAAAATACTAGCACACTTTAAGCACAGATTTCTGAAATAATTTATTTTAAATGTTACTTATGTAAACAATATTTTTTTCAGTAACTACATGCCTACGTGTCTGTTGCAGGTTTAAGCCATATGAAATAAAATCGAGTAGTTCAAATCAGTCCAGCAAGCGGCCCTCCAATGCGTTATCGAGTAGTCCGCACAGTCAAATCGTGTCTGGCGAAAATGGAATGGGACTATATAGGTGTGTATTCTTACTTTTATATACCTTTTTTTTATATATTTACGGGTAAGCACAGTGCCTTGATCTCACCTGATGTTAAGTGCCAAGGCCAGTTGGTGGAAACGCACTTCACCCGGGATCCTCAACTAGTGAGGCACTGGCTATCTTATCTCTAGCTGCCGGAACACAACAACGCTACAAACATTGATGTTATGGCGACATATTGTGATAAGATGGTGGTAGCTAGCCAGGCGGGCAAACAAGTACTACCACCAACCAAACCGTGGACACAAACATGTACCCTCCCCTCTGGGAATCGAACCCAGTACCTCTGGGTCTAAACCGGTGGTCTTAACCACTAGACCACAGAGGCGGTTAATGAGGTTAATGGCGGTTAATACCTACACAGCAACCCAGAGTACGACATCAGTTTTTGTCGCCAAAAAAAATATTGAAATTTTCATTGAAATTTTGCTGATGACAACTAGGAAGCAGATGGTCTGTATTCAAATTGTTGCTAAATACTGAAATAAGTTTCTGACCCCTAATTCTAGTGTAAAAAGTGTCGATCACTGCTTCTTGTCGAGCACTGGTACTGATGCCCTAATTATCTTTAAGGTTTGAGATACACTTTATTTTCATAAGAATATAACAATCACTTACATGAGAAACAATCTATAAAAACTTAAATAATAACAACGTTACAACGTCGCATGTGGGTAGTATTATATAATATTAGTAAAATTTGTTCGTTCATTTGTTGCAAACTCAACGAATTTACGCTGATCGAGCGTATAGATCGCGCCAAACTTCTAGTCCCCTCTGAAGTTGCTTCGCGCAGCTGTAGACAGTCAGGTCCTGCCGCTCGTCCCCGCCTTCGCCCTACTGACGCCTATTTTTTACTACTGCTACGCGTATCGCGCCAACTTCAGAGGGGACTAGAAGTTTGGCGCGATCTCTGTACCTGGAAGCGGCTTTGATAATGTTGTGCTAAAATGGCTTGTAATTTATTGGTTTATTTTGTCTTTCCACGAATTTAATTTGTTTGTAGCTGTTGTTTGTTTATAGAAAGTGATTTGTATTAAGACTCAGTTATTCTTAATCATTCGCATTCGCATGAATAAATCGCTATATATGTTGTGTGATTGTTGTTGTGTAAAAAACATGTTGATATTTTATCTTTCAAACCAGTTTATATGACGTAGAGTCTATCAATATTATCAATCGTCATTGTGCCTCTTTCATGATTATGCTGCATTTATTTTTGTGGAGCAACTAACATATTTCAGCGTAATGACTTTAACTTTCTCATAACTGTTTGAATGAATGAATGAATTATTTATTAAATAAACACTTTATATAGTACATGTGTGAACTCATCTCATATAAGGTTTTACTCCGTAGTAAGAGATACAGGCTCCTCCTTAAAATACATAATGACATAATAATATAGTGTAAATTTAGTGCTAGTACAATGGACATGAGTTTTGTATGTTTTTTAGTTTGTAATTGAATATCTCCTTCTACTTCTAGAATTGGAAGTAAAAAATATGTTATCAGTGACTTTGAATAAGAGATGAAGGAGCACTCCTAATGTGTTATCATAGCGTGAGAATTAGTTACCGGTTAAAAAATCGCCTCTCTTGACTCATATTAAGTAATCTAACTCTTTAAAATAAAACTACTCTTAAGGATCTACTTTCGTTTATTTTACGATTTTTATCCTGACGATGCACGACGTAAAGTTTAAATTCGATATGTAGTGTTCGTGTTAACTTTAGAAAACAATTAACTCTATTGTTTTACATAATTAATTTAATTTTCACTGTTTCTTTCTTTCTTTTTTTTATATTTTCTAAATTTATACTAATATTATAAAGAGGAAAGCTTTGTATTTTTGTATGTAAGTATAAGATAAGATAAGATAAGACATTTTTTTTTTTTTTTTTTTTTTTTAAGTATGTATGTTAGCAACGAATAAACTCAAAACTACTGGACCGATTTAAAAAATTCTTTCACCATTATAATGCTACATTAGTGCTGAGTAACATAGGTTATATAAAAAAAGAAAAAAAAAATGCGGTACGAAGTCCGCCGGGTCAGCTAGTGTTTTATAAATTTACACATAATGCACTTATCTGGTGTTAGCTGTGGTCGGCTCTAACTGGATGATCACAATGCGTAGTTGATCTTTTTTCGTATTTTTGTGTATCATCTGTCGGCGATCCTATCCTATCCATCGATAATTATTTATCCTGCTAATATTATAAACGCGAAAGTTCGTAAGT
>OY720043.1:998834-1082062 GCA_963082485.1 Eudonia mercurella
CAATTGGTGGCGCTAGTGTGAATATAACATGTTAACTTTCTTATGTCACTAAGCTGTATGTCGACTATCACCGCACTAGAAGGCACAAGTTGCTTGCCGCACCACGGCACGTGCTAATTCCCCTATACCGCGCCTTTCTGCACTCAACTCTCTTCTTGCCGACGACCTTGAATGTGACTCGTTTGCGGATGGATGGACGGACATATTGTTAGAATGTTTGCATTATTGTGAAAGATGATTGAATGGTTGCCAATATATATATATTTTTAAAGTTATTCTTAACTATGTAAAATTGTTTTAATAATATTCTTTAATTATTGTAATTGGTGTGTCCGTAATAGTTAAAAGTAAAAAATAAATAAATAAAATAAGTAAGAATGTTCACAAGATACAATAAACATTCACACTCGTATTTGCCCAAGACACCGTACTCGTAGAACAAGAGTACAAATACCCGGTTCACACGCGCTCTATACCAGGTACAGACATGTAACAGGGCGCTTCTTTCTACCCCCACGACCCGGTCAACTCGAGCCAAGGTTTGTCGAGGCGAAGAATCATGTAGGGAACGGGACACGCTCGCGTGGTGCCGTTTCCTTTAGAAACCAGCTGATGGTATTACGATAACACGGTTTCCCTTTAAGTTTCAAGTGGCCCCCAAAAAAGTCCGGTAACACTAAAAATGCCGTATGAGATCATCAACAAACTCTCTACAAAAAATAAATAATGAACGCCGAGCGGGTACCGCCGGAGCACAGGGTGCCTAATGCGAGTTTCATTCGCAATTCGATCACTTTAACGAAAACGAGAATTTGTATGGCAAAATGTTAATTCTTTCCGTGTGTCGCCAGGAGGCGCTGCTTCAATGCCATACTAATTTTCGTTTTCGTCAACGTAATCGAATGAATACGGATAGTAAATAAAACTCACACTAGGCACCCAGGAGGTGGGTATCAGGCGGTGGGAGCTCATGGATGCAGAGCGAGTGCCGCCGAGTACAAGATAACGCACGCGTCGCTAGGTCAGGCAGGAAGATACAAAGGAGACCAACGGCTTACCGTGTATTTCAACATTCGGAAGAGCTCTAGTTATTTCAGTTCGGTCCGGTAAATTTATCCACTGCACCATCGAGTTCCTTAACTGAGGTTCTAATTTTCATATCAAATCAAAAAATCCTTTAATTCTTTAACATATCATTTCAAGTTTTCTACACTTATTTTCGTTCCGTGAAGTCGAAGCCGGTACTGATGAGGGTAGGTACTCAGTCACATATCGTCATTCTCCCAATCCCTGACAAATGAATAGTATGTGTTAACAATAGCAGAGTTTAATAGAGGTACGCTGCCCTTAGGTACAACATCCCGTCGCCGCTGCCGTGCACGTCGCCGGCCAACGGCGAGCGCGTCATCCCCACGCCGCCCTCCACCACCTCCGAGCGCACCGTCGCCAGCAACAGCGGTCAGTACCGCCGCCGCCGCCACCACCACAGATATACCACCATTATATGACACAAACCATTTCAAAAAAATATTAGACAATATCGCATACATCGCTTTGACTCCAAAGACGTAACTTGTCTAAACACGTCTTGTGTTATAACCAGTGATCGGAATAGGTAGAGCAATTTTATGTACTTGCTATACGTTGTATTAATATGGACATTCCCGAAATATTGTCGATAAACAATTTGAATGCTGTAGAAAGAGACAAATACAGGTGTGTTCTTCCAGCGGCGGAGCTCGGTATTGTATTTTTTTTGTTTCCAAAAGCCGTGTTTTGCGCGGCAAATAAACAACGTGTGCGCAATGGAAATTGGCGACGCGTCGCTAATGTAAGTTTGACAACGTCGTCGTGGCGCCCACTGCCAATACGTAAGACGAGCCTTCTTTTATCATATTTATAAAAAAAGTTCAGTTAGAATCTCGAGGAATGTCCATATTAACATCAACGTTTACGGTCAATGTACCAAAATAGCTCTACCTACTCCGATCACTGGTTATAACGAACGACGGTACCACAACCACCCAGACCCGAGAAAATATAGAAAAAGTTCGTTTTTTACATTGATCTGAACGAGAATCGAACCTAAGACTTCGGAGATGGCAACACTAGAAACCGGCGTGCGAGCCATTCGCAAATAGATTAGATTAATTAAACTCAGCATAGAAAAGCATGTTCTTACAAACGAGGCCTTGTTAGAAAGTGCTAATTCAAATTACGCTCGTCATTTCACGATTTTTATGATTTTTTAAAATGACCTTGGCTTTCATTTCACTTAATGTTAAGCGACGATAAGGTCGAAAATGGAAGCGCACTTCGCCCGGAATCTTCAACTACTGAGGCACTGGCTATCTTATCTCTAGCTGCCGGCACACAACAATGCTAATAACATTGGATGATTGAGGCGATATATTAAGATAAAATGATGGTAGTTAGCCAGGCGGGCAAACAAGCCCTACCACTAACCAAACCGAGAACACAAACACGTACCCCCCGCTGGGAATCGAACCCGGTACCTTTGAGTCCGCGACCGGTGTTCATAATCACTAGACTACAGAGACTCTGTCTGGTGGTAAACCAAGCCTGTTTCATGAAGCCAATACCCGTCTATCGTAGCGATGAGTTGCTCAGTAATAGGACAGTAACTAGACAGTATATTTACTGTCTATTGACAATGCTATATATTTATGTTAATTTTATAAAATTTTACCTTGTAGACTGTCAGACTGGTTTAGGTTATATACCTCGTACGATCGACAAATTTTAAGGATATCCAGTTACAAACATTTTTGCCTTAACTTGGCGATCGTAGTTAACTCCGCCTACCATGAAAATGACCATAGAATGACCAATAGTAAACCTTCCGACATTTGTTTTGTCAAAGCCATTTGTTTTAAGTTCATTGTTAAAGCTTAAATTTGTTGAATGTGTATTCCGTTTTTAAAAAAAGAGTTAGGGATTCGGGATATACAGCCTATAATAATTTTTTTTTACTGTTCAATTTAAATATTTTTATACTTAGGGCTGCCATTTTTGTTTTTTATATTTTATACATTTTTATGTTACGTTTGTGTTGCTATCGCAGCATCACCTAAACCGGTTCCGACGGAAGATCAAGGCTAGCATTTTGCTGAGTCGGTACCGTTTTGGGACTGTCCTATGATTTTTTCCATTTTTATCTGTATGTTTGAACTGTTTGTCCCAAATAAATTTATTTTGATTTGATTTGATTTTGAAATAGAAATTCATTTCTTTCTTAAGATTCCTAATGGTGGATATCCAGAAAATTTGTCAAAAACAAAAGGGGAGGGTATAGCTACTGACCCCTGCACAGAAAAAGTCCAGAAAATTTGTTGATAAATACATGTAACGAGTGTATGATGTCCCGTAGCGTGTACGTCCATCTACTGCTTCCTGTGCGGGCTGCACTCTGACTTCACGCTCGCGCGGATACTGTACGGCCAGCCGCAGGGGAACGCGCCCTACTTCCCCTGCCTCCTCACGCACCAGGTCATTTTCACATTCTTTATTTTATACACACTATTTAAACCAATGTAGAGGTTACTGCGTCAGTGGTCAGAGGGAGACTGAGATCCCCAGACTGTATGCCTGTTGAGACGGACACTGTAAAGCATTATTTTTTAAACTGTTAATACCACCGAATTTAATGCTATGTATTTTGCGAATGTGTTTGATATATTAATTAATCTGATAAATACGATAAAATTACTAAATAATTACCGGTACACGAAATAAATTTCAAATTTGGTGGTATTGACAGTTCTGTGTGGTGTCCCGTCGTGAAGTTTAGGTAAATAGAGGATACGGGTTCGAATGCCGCTCGTGGCATTTTTCAACACTTCCCCAAAATTTAAATTTGATTGCTACAAAATTTTTACACTTTAGCACGTCCTCCCAAAAAGGGGTAGACGGAGCTTCAATATCAACATTTTTAATTTGAAACTAGTTCAGTGTCACCCGTTAGTGACCTCGTCATCACATTTAGCATCATCAAAGTAGGGTTCCGATGTCGAATAGCATCTGTGTGGGTTGCCTGCCGATCGCCTGATGCGCGAGCATCTTGGAATTAGAATCCTTGTCCCTTAGTCGGCTCTGACGACATGCACGTGTAGTCAGGCAGCTGATACATTATTTTCACTTTCCAGACCAGAATGGGGAAAATATATATATACATAATTATAGCATACCTGATTGACTCCGGTGACTGGTAATAACGGTGTTAATTTGCAAAAATCAACCAGTCTCAGGATGCTCGAGTAGGAATCGAATCCACGACCTTTGGATAACCGTTCTAATGCTCTGACCGCTGAGCTACCGAAGCTCCAGAAAACTCGTTGAATTTTTCTAGTAGTTCGCGCGTTTAACGGTGCAAGTCAGCGGTATTACGTTACTGTGAAGTTACTACACTCACAGTCGAAATAACACTTTTGCAAGTATTTAACCATCGATAAAGACGTCATTCCTTTAAATATTTTTATTATTTTGAATTTTACATTAACAATGCTATATATTGGTACAAAATAAAATGTTAATTTTGTTAATTTTTTTATCAGAGTCATCCCAACGCAGAGCAGCTACGGGATAACGGATCGGCGCTCGTTTGCACCTTCTGCTACCACTCGCTGCTCAGCCAGTGGCGGCGGTACGTACTTAACAACTTATTTAATTGTGCTTTCATCATTAGCTCACTTTAAGTTCTCACTGCTTGGGCACGAGCCTTCCCTATGGATGGCTAGGGAGAACGTGTCATAAACCACCACGCTGGCCCAGTGCGGATTGGTGGTTGTTAACGACTACTAATGCAGCCGGGAAAAACGGCTTTACCTACCTTCCGAAGCACGGAGACGATACATTTTTGGTCGCCCATCCCATGACCGGCCTTTGCGAAAGTTGCTTAACCTCAGCACTCGCACCGGGCGCGTTAAGCACTGTGCCATCGAGCTCTTCTTTGGCCTCATTGTGCTTTATTGTAGTTATAATAGTGTGATATGCTTGGGGAATGATTTTTTGAAACGGTGACTAATTCTCAATTATGCGTCAGACTGAAGCAGGGGGTCCTAGTTAGCCTTCACACACTTTCATGTTTCCTTATTGCTTATGTTAATTTCTTTTACATTTATTTATTTATTGTATATCTTTCTGTAATGTTTGTGTGATCGTCTATAAATAATTTCTTATTCTTAATTTACGAGTGCTTTTTTCTTTTTAACTCACGGGTAATTTACAATTTTTGACACCGAAATTTTTTAAATGGTATGTAACGTAATAATCTAATAGTAAATAATGCAAAAAAAATTTTTTTTTCATAGTGTATAGATTTAAAAAGGGCACTCCTGTTGATAGGATTTTGCCTTGAATACGATTTGATAAGCGACCATTTCAACAGATATTTAGCGTTGTTTAGCTGTCACGATATCATTACGTTTTAGTTTACGCTATCATCGATAAATACGAGAAATAGTATAGGTCCCAAATGAGAACCTTGAGAGACACTAGAATCTCTACTGTACCAATTGGTTTAAAAACCCATTGATGGCAACTGTCTGTTGTCTTTTGTGCAGATATGACTCGAGCCATGTCAGTAATGACGCATCCTCACCGTAAGTGGCCATTTTAAGGATTAATCGGGTGGGTATCTTTGTCGAAAGCACCGTTAAAGTCGGTGCAAGTGGCATCGACATTTTAGACTTCTGTATGTTCCTTTAGCATACAAAGTTCCATTTAAATTAGCTTATTGGGTTTGAAACACAACTTAAAGATTGTTTGGGATATTACAATGTATAAACGCTGTATTTTATAATAATATAATTAATCATCTTTATAAGCTAAAACGGGCTTTCCCTCTAACAACGCACGGAGCTTTACATGTGAAAATAAAATTATATTGTAATTTAAACCGCTTCTGTGATCTAGATCACACCTAGTGGTCCTGGGTTCGATTTCCAGCGGGGGTTTCTTGTTCGTTCTCTGGTCTGTACCGACAGTGAAAGACAAGACGGCCAAGATGGATGGACGGGTGACCAAAAATCTATCATCTCTCGCTCATCCTCCACCCATTCATCATCGTCTCTACAATATCCGATCTGGGGGTCGACCGCCTAACTCTCTCGCTTTCGATCGCTTTGAAGGCGAGGCGAGGAGGAGGCGTCATCTTGTCATTTCGAAAGCAATATCGAAAGCTATAGGCTATAGCTTTCGATATTATTCGATATTATATTTCGATATTATATTAGAAACCGGGCGAGGGCCTCGCCTTCAAAGCGATCGAAAGCGAGAGTGTTACGCGGTTGGGGGGTTGATCCGAAGCCCTCGGAGAATCTAGTAGGGTGCGTGATTCCATTCCCTCTAGAAAACCACTGACATAGATGACTCGAGGAACCTTTTAAGTTCTCGCCACCCCAAAAAAGTCCGGTGACGCTAAAGCGACGCGTGAGGCAATCGGCAACCTCTCCAAAGCGTGGTGTGCCCGTAGGTACGAGTCGCTGGGCGGCTACCCGCCGGAGCGGCGCGCGTACAACACGCACGACTACCACTGCCACCTGTGCGGCATCAAGACGTACCGCAAGCGCGTGCGCGCGCTGCCCATTAAGGTATTACATTCTACATTTTTACACATTCAAAGTTTTGACCTGAGACTAGGGCATGTAATATCGGAGGGTTTTCAATTCCGATACTGAATTTCGATATTGGATCTCGACATCGGAATTCCGATATTAATATCGGATTTGCAAATATTCGTTATAAATTACATACATTGTTCGTAATGTTGGATTGGATACAATAAAAAAATGTTTTAAATATTTTTTTTTAATTTGGTACCGATCTTAGTTGCGATATCGGTATTATTAAGATTAAATCACAGATTTCTCATTATTATCCTATACTTATTTATTACGATTTAAACTCAGAATCAACGTTATTAATACTTCTTATTTATTATCAACAACAATTATTCAAAGTAAGATTAGGTATGTTTATTTTTTAAACGCACGTTTTTTTGTAATATGTTTTCAATACTTATAACTATTTAAACTAACTCATAATCAACATTAATAATACTTCTTATAATTTCAAAATATGCAAGCTCATATGCAAAATCAACTGAGTAGTTTTTACTTAAGTATAAGCACAGATTAAAGTATATAAGGCTTGACCGTAACCTGTAACAAATGTGGCGCGCTCAAAAGCTTTATTTATAACTCAAATAAGATATTTTGTCTGATACCGATATTACGATATTGGATCACACAGTATCGTAATTGTAATATCGGAAATCGCGTTCCGAGATTCATGCCCTACCTGAGACACCCGGAGTGTCTGATATCTAAAGCGGCGTTTGATAACAAAAAGTTTCTTATAAAGAACCGTTTCGACCAAAATTAAGTTGAGGTTTTGACAACTCGAACGTAACATTTTAGTGAACATTTAAAGTTCTATTTCGGTATTTGATTGTTTTTCTTTAACTTATTTTTTTTTCTTTTTGTGTAAATAAAGCAGTGTTTTTTGTTTCAGGAATTCCCATTTTTAGTGCAAAGGCGGACTGAAAATTCATTATTATTAGAAAATGGCGATTATGCCGTAGTATGTTTAGACTGTTATGAAAGCTTAAGGTGAGTTTGCTAAGGCTTATAATAATATAGTTGTTTTAATACTTTTATTTAACTAATTTACTAAGTGCAAGTAGTTGCTCAACATAATGTTCAGTTAACAGCGAATTGATTTTTTTTATTTTTTTATATTTACGGGTAAGCACAGTGCCTTGATCTTACCTGATGTGATGTTAAGTGATGATAAGGCCCATTGGTTAAAGCGCACTTCACCCGGGATCCTCAACTAATGAGGCACTGGCTATCTTATATCTAGCTGCCGGAACACAACAATGCTACAAACATTGATATTATAGCGACATATTTAGATAAGATGGTGGTAGCTAGCCAGACGGACAAACAAGTCCTACCACCAACCAAACCGAGTACACAAACATGTACCTCCCGCTGGGAATCGAACCTGGGACCTCTGGTTCTAAACCGGTAGTCTTAGCCACTAGGCTACAAAGGTGGTAAACAAAGCCAAAACCGATAGAACCAATGTAAAAGTTATAATCATCTTTATGTTTAAAATAAATAGTATTCCGTCAGTTTTATTGTAATTTAGTGTCACCGGTGTTCGATTTTTACTTTTGATTTTTAGATTTAGAATACAGCAACTGATTTATGACTTTAGCATCAATTGTATAGAGATCATCTCAAGAAAACGGATACACGCACTAGCGCGTGATGGCATTACCTCTCGATAGATAACCTCTGACGGTATTTGTTTAACACGACTTGAGGAACCCTTTAATTGTCTTGCCGGTGACGCTGAAAATGTCTAGCGGCAATCTGCTAACTCTCTCAAAAAAGAAAAAAAAAATTTCTTTGCTGTACCCTGGATTTCAGTGTCGAACATTGAAGAACAACCAACGAGGATATTTTGAAAACATCTTACAGCATCACTGTTGCAAAAATGTTATTATTCAGTACAAGATTTCTTAGCCGATAAGTTAGTCTAATTCCTTCAGTTTGTAAGTAGGAATTCGCATGATATACAAGGCAGAGTGTGCAAGGTTTCGTTAACAAAATGTAACAACTGATCATATGTACCTACATTCATCGTAAATGAATGTATCTGTTCTATTCTATTCTAACGCCGGTGCGACTGTGATATGTACAGTCACGAGCATTAACATGTATACACTTTTGACTAGTTATGACTCTTATTCCGCGCAGACGGAAAACTGCGAGTTTAGGCATATAACTCGCGAGCGGCGCGTGGCAGTGGTGTGACAACGGCGCACGACATGAATACGCACGCACACTAATATCTGTACAGAGTAGGCTGTTGATTTAATTGGAGCAATGTTTAGTTTCGTAAAATCATAGGCGTTTGGGTAAAAAATAATAAAAGTCTTAATATTTTCATATTCATATTTTTTTAATGAAAAATTAGACTAGAATTAGTGGCTTTCAGAATATCAATAAAACAATTTGATGTCGGATTATTGTTTCATGTGCTATATTATTTACAAAGTTTCTGAAGAAATAAGTTTTTAGATATCATTACTTTTACGTATTGTTCATGCAGTTTTTGGGTATTTGTTTCTGTGATGTGTTTACAGTTTATAAGATGAGATGAGTGCGAATGATGAGGGAAAGTTAATGTACGAAACAAACCCAATGAAAGTCGTTCTAACACTGTTTTTATTTAAAATCAATTATAAAAATGATGTATAAGCAGAAGTACGGAAGTTATAAATGTGTGCGTAAATAACCAATAAAATTGTTTCTTAGTGACCTAAATTAGAGTTATTGACATTACATAATTACTGTGCGGTTACCCGTACAGTTTCAAATTCCAAGACAACCATGGCCTTGTGAAAGGATCAAGCTAACCTACACTAGTCCTTTTAATGTATATGACCTGTTCAGCGCTTAGCACCAGTGACTTAAAAAACTCCGAAATTCCGCGCGGCACCCCCTTAAGAGTTACAATGTGTAATGTTACCGGCCGTCCCGCAGAACGCAGGCGACGGACTACGAGCGGCGCGGCGTGCCCGTCGACAAGCGCGAGTACAACTGGCTGCAGCAGCCGCCGCCGCCCGAGGACTCCGCCGACGTCACCATCGCGAGGCTGCCCTCCGGCGACCGCTCCGACAAACTGGTCAGCGCTATGTGACGTCACCACACATCATCAAACACCACGGGCCGCAAACCACCATGAGCCCAGTGCAGCTCGGTGGTTGTTAACGACTGGTGCTTGTGCAGCCGGGACTGACGGCTGCGACGTGCCTTCCGAATATAGAGAAGTTCGATATGATAAAGTTTAGGTCACCCATCAGTGCAGATGCGAAAGTTGTTTAAATTAAGCACTTCATTAAGGGAAGAAAAGGTGATGGTAATACGTTTTAAAAGAAAACGTTTATTGCGCTCCTCACTGCTTCACCGAGCTTCTGATGAATAGAGTGGAAGAGTAGATATACTCTTAACCTTTTGAGTGCCACGGACATGTATAGAAGACAAACAATTTCATGCTCCACACGCCACGTCTTTTATTTAGAACGTTTATTAAATAGGTCTCATCCAAATCTTTAGGCAAATAAGCCATCCCTTTTCCCATCACCGGTGTTAATAGACGATAGATAATAAACGATACTCTCTCCGAACTCCTTTAGAGTTTAACAAAATATAGTTTGAAGGTCTCTATTACAACTTTACGAAAAGATTTGAAAGGTGATGGCGCCACATGCGCCTTTCTTACAATTCTTTATTTATATTTTTGGCTTTAACGTGTCGATAAATATCGTTACTGTTTATTTATGTAACAAATAAATGTGTATGTGTAACAAACGCTCTTGGGTGTCAGATCCCGCAGTCGCTGGTGGTGTCTCGCGGCTCGTCCAAGCGGAACAGCCCCAAGCAACCCGCGCCGCCCGAGCGTCGCGCGCCGCCCGCCAAGCCGCTCGACAAGCCCGACCCAGGTCAGTGCGCCCGTACACCCACCACCGACACACCAACGCACCGACACACCGACACACCGATACACCAACACACCAACACACCAACACACCAACACACCAACACACCAACACACCAACACACCGACACACCGACACACCGACACACCGACACACCGACACACCGACACACCGACACACCGACACACCGACACACCGACACACCGACACAACGACACAACGACACCGACAAACCAACAAACCAACACACCGACACACCGACAAACCAACAAACCAACACACCGACACACCGACACACCGACAAACCGACAAACCGACAAACCAACACACCGACACACCGACACACCGACACACCGACAAACCGACAAACCGACAAACCAACACACCAACACACCAACACACCGACACACCGACACACCGGCACACCGACACACCGACACACCAACACACCGACACACCAACACACCAACACATTTATCCAGAGTCTCCGCGGAACTGTAGCCATCTAAAGATGTTATAGGCCGACCCGGTGAAACCTCTGGGGACTGTCGTCTTACAGCCGAAATTAATAATCTATCCTCAGCAAGAGATAGGCCTACTAGAGATTTGTTGCTTAGTTATTTCTGTTAATTATCGGAAAATAACAGCGGTTGCTAGGTAACTAAACTAAGATAGGCATATCTCTTACCAGATATAGGTTATTAATTTCGACTGTTACTCGACTCCACCGGGGGTTCGAGATTCGTATTTTTGTTTTTTATATTAAAAGGAGGCAAACGAGCAGGCGGGTCACCTGGTGGAAAGTGCAAAACCAAAGGAATCGCAGATGCGTTGCCGGCCTCGAGGAAGGAGTTGGATCTTGAGGAGGGAGTAGGAATTGGGAGGTGGGAGTAGGAATTGGGAGGTGGGAGAGATGGATTTCCGGTGCTTTCAATCACCCGGACGAAATACAACAGCAACGAGTGCCATTGTTTCACACCGATATTCTGTGAGAGGGTGGTATTACGCCGGGCGAGCCGGCCCATTTCGTGCTGCAACGCAGCGTGGCTCTACCACTCAGAAATATCATGTCATTTAGATATTGTCTTCGGCACTCCCGTTGTGGTCGGTAGTTGTCAAACCCCCGATCTCAGCTTTGGCGCTGCAAAGCCCGTTAGGACTGCCCTCTTGATTGTTAAACTAACTTAATTTGTTAGGATCGCCCTCTTAGTGAGAAACTTTATTAAAAGTACAAGAAATGCGTTCACCCGGAAGAAGTTGCAGCAGCCCTCCTTAGGACCACCCGCTTAGTGGAAAACTTTATTAAAAGTACAGGAAATTCGCCCACCTGGAAGAAGTTGCAGTGGCTTAAGCCCTCCTGAAGAAATAACTGAACTACTATCCTTTTTTAAATAATACTAAGCAAAACACGATATTGCGTTATTCTTATACTCATACGTGAATGGCTTAATCCGATACCATAAGAAATATCGTTAAATACACGAAGGACGAACGAGGAAGCCGATTTTGATTAAAACTACAATTGGATCAATAATTATTGACAAAATTTAAAATATGTCTGACTTTATCTTTTTAAATTATGTATCTTAGATTAGAGTAGTTATTAACGGGATTTTTACCATTTTTATTATTTTGAATATTCGAAATTTCGGCACAGCCCGCATGCGATCATTACTATGTCTGTATGTCATTACTTTGAACCTTATTGCAGACACCATCCAAAATCTAAACATACTGTTACTGCTTGTAATGTCGGCCCCAAGACTCCCTTAAGAATATCTGGCTATTTCATAGTTTCTGATTGAGTCACTCACACACACTTGGAAAATTAATCATTTTTGAATGATTTACAATTTATGTAAATTTACGCTAATTTTGTTGCAAACAATTTCCAATTTTCAAGTTATTCACAATTACCTACCTATTTACTGTTAGAAAATGTATGCTGCGCATCGTAATAATAGTACAGTGTAGTGGCAAGGTTCTATAGTCCCGAGCGTATTAGTGTCGGGCGGAGTGTCGAGGCTCGCGCTCGTACCAGCCCAAGACGGTAACCACCTGTGGATGCCACTTCCAATGCCCGCCCGCCCCACGCGCCAAAGATTAACAGGGTAACCTCGGAAGGTTTGTGCCTAATACTTAGTTTCTGAGAGGTACAAATACACTTTTTTCTTTATATCTATATTAATATTATAAAGAGGAAAGCTTTGTATTTTTGTATGTATGTATGTTTGCAACGAATAAACTTAAAAACTACTGGACCGATTTAAAAAAATCTTTCACCATTAGAATGGTACATAAGGGCGCAAAGTCGCAGCTACGCTATGAGCGAAGCTAGTATCATACAAACAAATAATTATTTATTGAGTTACCGTAACCAACTTGCTTACTTAAATCGAGCACTCAGGCATCGTTGAGCGTTGCAGAAAAAGCTTATTTTTAGTAAATAATCATAAGAAAAAAATATCTATACTAATATTATAAAGAGGAAACCTTTGTATTTTTGTATGTATGTATGTTTGCAACGAATAAACTCAAAAACTACTGGACCGATTTAAAAAATTCTTTCACCATTAGAATGGTACATAAGCGCTGAGTAACATAGGCTATATTAAAAAAAATGCGGTACGGATTCCGCCGGGTCAGCTAGTATTTGATACAGTTACAAGATATAAACCAAGCAATACAAATTATTCAATAATAAAATTGCTAAAACGTATGTGTACTTCTGCGCATAACATTTAAATAAAGTATTACTCATAAAAAGGTTTAAAAACTTGTGAGTGTTTTTGTTTGTATTAGGATCATGTCATGTGCAAAATGCAGGGATCTAAATTAAACATACCGAAACCAGCGGCTAGAAACGAATAACCAGCCGCTTGATACCGGGTAGATACCCGACTTGAGCATCGAAAGAGAAACGACTTTTATTACATTTTTAATTGTTAAACTCTTTTTTTTGTTATACAGTAGCACTTATTATGTTTTGCTATTTTTGTTTTTTTAAATAAACACCGAAGACACGGTTTATACCTACTAATTTTACTTTAATACCTACTAATGCCACAGAATAACTAATAGTATTACCCTAATGCTTACTATTACTAGGTATTTGTCCACACGTACTTCATGGATAAATACCTATTTCCAAAACATCTCTCACAAATAAATTATTAAAACAGCATTTCACTGCTGTGCTACATTTTATATGAGAATTTTGAGTTTTTAACACTTATATGAATATAATGAATTGTTTATGTCTATTTATGATAAATGTATCCTATAGTAAATAAATCAGAAGAGAAACAACAAAAACAAAAAACTAAATCATGTGAACATACGAAATATAAGCAGCATTTTCCAGCCGCTAGTTATAGCTAGAAATGACAATAAGCCACATAAGCCGTTTCTATCCGCTAGGCTAGAAATGTTACTAACCAGCTTCATATCTATAGTTGTACCACCCAGATGGCATTTTTTATATAATTAGATGACTCATATATCTTATTATCTATCTTCCTAAGATAATCCTAGGATATCTTACAAGTGAAATAACTTGATTTTTTAAATTTATTTTAACCCCTTGAGCGTCGATCGACCACCAGGTGGCCGATAACAAATAAATTCTATTGTGTCTGGTATTCGCGGGCTCGAGCTCTTATGGTTATAATTATTGTCTCCATAAATTCAATAGAGTATTGAGAATTACCTACGTTTTAAATACAATAAATGAACAATTTCTTTCTTTCTATCTATATGCTATATGAAGCGTTCATTTTATGCGGGAGAGGCAGATCACTGTATACGTTCAATTACCAGTTTTACAGGTCACATTCAAATATCGAGTGCCCCAAAGTTTTGTTTAAGCTACATTATAGTTATTAAAATATGTAACGAGCTGCCGCGTCTGTGGTCTGCCTTCTCTACCCCCCCGCCCGCGCCCCCGCCACGACCCCCGGCGCCTAAGAGCTTTCACCCCGTTATCAGCTGCATGTCACGCTCCACCCCACATTCCACATTTATGCAGTGAATTCTAGGTATCCCCGGGTTACGTTATAGGGTTTAGAACTCGTCTCGCCCTGTGGAGTTACGAATACGAACCGAAGGCGTAGTTATATTCTTAAGAGCGTTTTTTTTTATAATAGTGTAAAGTTTTCTTTTAATTTTGAAGAAAACTCTGCAAAGATTCAAAATATTTTTTTCAGTTTAGGCTTCAATTGAGTCCTTATGAATGTCACTTGATTTCGCTATTGGTACGTAAGTCTACAGGGCCCTCCCTGTACTGAGAAGAACCGGAAAGATTGTTCAGGATCTCGATGGCGTAGCGGCTTGTGCTTTAAAACTTTCTTGCAGGTTAAGCTACTTTTGCAATTGCGGTCAACATATAGGTGAATGACATTGACGCAGTTGGCAGTGATGTGATAAATATATGAGACGTTGGTTAACCCAGTTATTGTTGTAAGATGGCAGGCGGTAACACTCACCAACCCGCATTGGGCCAGCGTGGTGGGCATTGGGCAGTTTATAGGCTGATGATGATTAGGGCAGTTTTATTATATTTGTATGTTTTCTCTATGTACTTATTATATCCATACATTTCTTAAAACTAGTCAGTGGAAATGCCTACCAATGCGCGGTGTGTCATGTCATAGCGAAGTTAATATTTCAGTTTTTAATGTGCCACTCGCCTGTCGCCGTACAATAGTTTCCGAATATAGCGACGCGACTATGCACTGAAATACTAACAGCCACCCGCGATTCCATCCCCTCTCCCTCCTCCCCCTTCTCACCTTCCCCCTCCCCCGCCTCACTCCCCTGCGCGAACGAGGACGAGCTCTGAATTTTACATAAAAATAAATCCGCTCTAATAACGTTTGCACAGATACAATATGACGCTGTTGCCTCGTCAAACCTGCTGCTGATTCAATTAAGGACTCTATTTTGTTGCCGCTACAATCCATGTTTCAGTCGGCTGGCACGAATGACGTTTTGATGTTGAGCGGGACTAATATTATGAGAGTAAGCCGGGGTATCACAACATATTGGTATCTCGCATAGATTGTATATCGCTTGGGATGGTGTTAGTTAGAAGCGGGTAGAGGGTTCTTTTTTGGTTTTGACACTTTCAGGAAGCGTTATTGCTACTCTATCGAAAGTGTGAATCAGATAGATAGATAGATAATACTTTTACTGCAACACTATAAAACATAAACGTGAACAAAAGAAAAAAAAATACAAAGTCACAATTTAGCGGTTTTATCGCTTTCAAGCGATTTCTTCCAGACAACCAGTCTGGAATCAGCATAAACGGATAAAATAATCATGGAAAGGTCATCAAAAGAAGAAAAAAATTAATTGTCACCCAAACTTTTTTAAGGACATTTACATAAAACCGCTACGACTTAGAAATAAATTATCGACTTTTACATGTCTTTGTTTGTCTGTCTTTTTTTAACAATTTGGTCAGGCGCATTACTATAAGCTATCGCGGTAGCCTACCCGCGCTTGATATTAATATTATTTATTTATTGAAAACAATATACATTCTGTGGAATTAAAAATTGTGATTTTAAATAATTAGTAAAAACTATAATTTGAAGATAAATATATTAATTTACGCACGTTGCTACATCTGTCACTCTGTACCTTGCGACTTGCACCACACGCCATCCACCCTCCGCGAGGAGCGCGTGACGTCACCGCGCCACAATGGAATTGATTCGCGTCACTGTATTGTGTTTGCGATTGTCGTGTCGCGCGACAAACGGGGGCTAAACGGGGAATGGCCGCGCGCTAACAGTGGGTACTCCGCAAATTAATGTATTTATCATGTACCTACGTTCGTTAATTGGTCGCTTCCTTCTCGACAATTAATCTGACTTGTTATGCTGATTTTGTGGCGTTGGAAATCATATATAGTTTTGGCATCGCGACGTTGTCTTGAGTTTACATAAAATTGTCTTTTAGGGCAATTGATTGAACAGTTTATAAGTAAAATAACTCGCTTATTTGGTTTTCTAATAATACGACCTAGAGATCTATCACCGTCTTCCATCATCAGCTCATTTTGGGCCCCATTGCTGGGGCACGAGCCTTCCCTATGGATGGATAGGGAGATCGAGTCATAAACCTCCAAGCGGGCCCAGTGCGGTGCGGTGGTTGTTAACGACTGCTAATGCAGCCGAGATAAAAGCTTTACGTGCCTTCGAAAGCACGGAGAAACTCGAGATAATAAAATTTTGGTTACCCATCCTATAACCGGTGCTTAGTTAAGTTGCTCAACCTTAGCAATCGCAGACGGGGCGCGCTAACCACACCGAGCGCTATCGAGCTGATCCGCCTGTTCGACACATAGTTATTAATTTCCTATCCACACTAGCGGTATTGAGGCAGGTCTGTGAAGCAATCTCGGTTTCGCCCTTGCAACCGGGGAGTCAAAGCCGGGATTATTGGAAAGCCATTTGCGGCGGGATTCGGAGCTGCGAGCTCGCTCTCGGGAGGGCCCGAGAAGTGTTTACGCTACGCTTCGAGTAATCACAGAGTGTTGTGTTTTATGTGCAGGCGGCACATCAATCAATCTAAAACTATTATATAGTATGCGAACATGTTCAAGAGGGACTCAACCATTACATAAGATTCGATAAACCTCAAATACTCGCTAGAGAACAACGTTTTATCGCTAGGATGATACGCGAGGCTATTGAAATCAAAAAACATCCTAATTTCAATAGAGAAGATGGCTGGGATTTACCACCAGCCTGGAATCCCATCATACAAAATATTAAATCCCAGCCCAGTGTTTTACCATGGGAAGACATCATGAGCGCTTTTCGATTGAGCCTAAAAAGTCTTATACAACCTCCCAATAAGGTGTTATAAAAGAAATCATGACAACGCTTCTGGATCACAACTGTCATATGACCAAACTATATAAAGGGCAAGGTCTGTCCTAATAATACCCGGCTACAACGTTACAGTCAAAACCCGGGATTATGGAAAGCCATTTGCGGCGGCACCGGCTCCCGGGAATGCGGAGAGAGAGATAATTTCGCTGAAAGAGGGCGCGTTTAATCTCTCCGAGCTCAATTATTGCTAATGTGGTCTTAGCGTGGTATAAGTTCAATAAAATTGACTAATGCATGAACTGGAAAATAGATTGGGTAATATGGAGCGATTAGAGAATAATTCGACTTAAATTAAGTTAAGTTAAGAGTGAGGAGCTCGATGGCGCAGTGGTTAACGCGCCCGGTCTGCGAGTGTTGAGGTTAAGCAACTTTCGCGTAGCCTGTCATTGAATGGGTGACCAAAAATTTATCATCTCCAGCTCCTCCGTGCTTCGGAAGGCACGTTAAGCCGTTGGTCCCAGCTGCAATAGCAGTCGTTAACAATCACTAATCCGCACTGGGCCCGCGTGGTGGTTTATGGCCCGTTCTCCCTATCCATCCATAGGGAAGGCTCGTGCCCCAGCAGTGGGGACATTGAGTGAGCTGATGATGATTAAAGTTAAGTTGTTTTGTTACCGTGGTCTCTTGGCATGTGCAATACCAAGTTATTGTGTTTTTGAGTTGTCAAGATTAAACTGTATTGTATTTACATTTTATTACCAATATTACATTTTTAAATGTGCTTGTTTTTAGCTCATTAGTTGTTACATGTCGGGATAAATTGCGATTTATGCTGTTAGCTTCCCAAATAAAAATAAATAAAATTACCATCTTTGTCAGCCTATAGACGTACCAGCACTGGTGCTGGTTAATGCTTGCTATATAATGTATCATCTAAAATATCAACTCTTAATAAGGTGGAATATGAATAACACAAAGACGCTTAGTAATGAAATAAATACCGGTCCAATACATTCACTCATAATACATAAATATGTATTCATTAATAAGTAGCGGTTAATATTCCGCTTCCAATAAATTAAAAATAACTTTTACATTGTTCCATCTACAATTAAGAAGTGCTTGCAATTTAATATGTCGCACCGTAGTCGATACAATGAAAACATCTCCTTTTGTGTATCTGCGGCTGCCGACTACGAACAATTCAAAGTTCTGCGCGAGCTGCGTAGCGTTCAAAATCAAATAGCAAGAAATACTTGGTTGTAATAGATAAAACACTTTACTACCTTGTGGTCGTAACTTAAAGCTCGTTATTGTTTACTTATGTTTTCACAATAATACTTAGAAGTTGTTTTAGACACTTTTGTTGTATGAAGATTCAGCACTGCTTTCATCTATGATCAGTGGCTAATAATCAGTGGTCGGCGTAGGTAGTGCCGTATGGGGTGAATGACCTCAAATGTATATATTAACATGGACATGCCCCGGGATTCGAGATTTCAAAATCGATATTGAGTTTATTGAGACTTATTTTTAACATAGGTAGAAACTATAATTATTATACTGTTTTCTGTCTGTTTATTCTCTGTAAAAGATCGCATTAAGCGGTAAGACCGTCGAAATTGTACATGTGGTGTTTGTATTATGTAACCATTGAAGTATTTTTGTATGGTGTGGAATAACGAATATTGTTTCGATTTTAAGAAGAATCGTTTTTCAATTTTACCATGCCGTTGAACTGAAGAGGAGTGAATGGTTTTATTTTTGTTTATGTTTAATTTTTTGTGTACCTAAATATAAATTTTACAAAAAGAGTATTGGGCTTATTTTTAGGGTTAGCTGCAAACCTAAAAAAATAGTACATTTAGACAATTATGACCCATTGTCAAGATTGTCTATACTATAGACATATAGAAATCACTACAGATTAAAAACAGTGTTTGTAGTAGTACTAGTTGGTCGTATAGCTTATAGCAACGAAATTGTTTTTATGAAACTTCTGTTCGCTTATTGCTAACAAAGTAAGTTCTTTTAGTTAAAAAAATGGTGACAATTTTAGGTAAGCAATATTTGATTAAAGGTGATTTTTACAATCCCGGGATTTTGAGATGAGAGAGGGTATGTCCACGTTATGCCACGATCGACGAATCTCGTGACATAGCACTATCTACGCCGACTACTGCTAATAATCGTTGCCGGTTGGGTCGAGGGTCTTAACCTCACCCTGCGCATCGGGACAGTTATGTTGTCGCACCATTCTGTTGTCGCCCAGCTGTAACAAGTAGGAACAGTGAGCTGAGGCTACGATATTGTCTTCTAAAGTTTACGTTTTTTATTATGAGTCTACAACTTATTTGTCTCCCTGTGACCATGGACCCTGTAAAGCTGACACTCCATTAAGGTGGAGTGTAGCTGGAAGGAGCGTGAGGAGAGTGAAAATTAAACAATAGGAGTAGTTGGAGTTAGACAATAATCAAACCCCAGGAGGATATTGGTTAGTTTTCACACAGCTCCACTCCGCTCAGCTCTTCTCAATTAATAGAGTGTCAGTCTATAAGGTTCAAAACGTTAAGATAAAACACAAGCAAATTTAAAAAAGTGTTACTTTTTAATGAAGAAACAATTTTAACAATGCAGTTTTGTTTCTGTATGTTACTCGCTTAATATTTAAACTTTGTTGAATAGGATGATGTTTTGAAACAGTTGGTTTGATTATTGAATGATATCTTTATCCTCAATGTGAGGGATAGTGTTTATTATCGAAGTCTAAGAACCGCGTGGTTTTGATTATTACAGTTTTGAAAGGGTTTGATTTTTTATTTGACCATTATTCACGTGAAAATTAATTAAGGGATTGACGTGGATGTTTTGCACAGAGATAGTAACATTAGGGCTGAAGCGACGGCTCTGATCTGTGTCTAATCAAATTTGGAAGCTCACTCCGGCACTGTTACGCCGACCCCCTGACGTGGTAGAACAAGTCCGACTTTAATATAAGTTGGGAACGTGCGTCGCAGTACAATAGCACCCGACGTGGTACGCGGTGGAAACTACCATTTTGTTGAATAGGATTTTGTTTTGAAAAAGCTGGTTTGATTATTTCTTTTCCTTCAATGTGAGGGATAGAATTTAATAACGAAGTCTAGATACCGCGAGGTTTTGATTATTATGCTTTTGAGGAGGTTTCGTTTCTTTATTCGACCATTATTCACGTCGAAACGGATTGACATGCATCTTTTGCACAGAGATAGTGCTATAAGCTATCTTTTGAAATCCCAGTCAAATATAATATTTAAAGAGACGTGTGTATTAAGTGTAATATTATTAGTTTCTATTTCTAAGCAAAGATGGCGCTGCCTGTATTCTGAATTGTATAATGGTTTCTTGCACGTAATGTATAGATACGACAACACTAAGGCTATACAAGTGTAAGGACAGAACTATGTAGTTTTATTTAGAACAAGGGTATGTTCACATTAAATGTTTCATCTGACCTTTAAGATAAACGCATCATTACAGCATGTCCTAGTGCCTTCAGTAAATCCGCTCGCTAACTATATAAGTTACTATCTCTTAAGCCGGCGCAGGGCTTGCGTTTTATTATTTCGCAACTCGGTACGTGCTCGTCGTCTGCTGTAATGGCGCCCGCCGTGGGGCCGCTTCGAATAGGGTTGTCAACTTATTTTACAAGAAATAAAGTATATTAGGGTTTGCAGAAGGACAATAAACAGTATTTTAGAATTTACAGTATTTTATTTATTTATACAGTTTTGCTTTCTTACTTGCTTCTCGCACATCTTAGTGATTTAGAGTTATTTAAATTCGTACATACCAAAGATGTTGAAAACAGTTGTATACAGTAGTATATTTTATTTAGGTTCAACAGTAAAAAGTATAATGTAATGAAAAACAGTATTTTAACAGTACAGTTGGCAACCCTAGTTGCGACCCCCCATTTGTCCGGACTCCGGAATACAATACAATTGCGCCGCACGCGGCTTTCTAATTGATAACTTTATATTAATGTTGTAATAATTGTATTTGCTTTTGTAATACTATGGTTTTGCAAATTTTTAACAGTTTTTATGTAATTCTTTTACATATTCTTTCGTTAAGATGCTAATACCAGTACCGAAAAATTTTGATCTTCCTGTCTCTGACTTAGGGTTTCTTTGAATAATTTCGGCGGGCTGGTTAGAACCACGATAGCTCAATTGGAAGAGCACCTGACCCGATATGTCAGAAGGGTGCAGGTTCAAATCCTACTCGTGGAATTTTTTCCAACATTTGTGTTTTTGTAATTTGTTCGCAACAACATTTGCGTTAAAAATTTTTTGAACATTTTAGGGTTTCTGGTGTATCTGTGTATCTTATTATTATATTTTCTTATTTTCTTCTTGACTGCAAATTTTTATAATACCTGCATATGAAAGTTATCCTCGTGTGACTTATATGACCTATTTTTCTATCACACGCTGGACGTGGAAGTATGCATGTGTTTACGTCCGTCCACTAAATCTTATCTACGTTATTTTCATGATTTTTATTATACTAGAAATATATAAGGTCACTTTTTATCAACTGCAAATATTTTGACAAAACATGTAATTATATCAGAGAAATAAGGCCCTAGCACTTAAAAAAATTCAGGCTAGTTTTTTTTTTACTTTTCCTGACACAAAAATTGTAATATTTTTAAGAGCGGCCTCTGTCGGTTTTTTGAATGAAACTAGGGGGCACGTGTAAGCGGTGAAGGCATTGCGGCCTCTCTGTTTCGGCTCCTTTGAATTTAAACTACCGAAAGTGCTTTATTTTTCTTTTTAATCGAAATGTCTTGGCGTTTTTCTTGAAAACTAGCGTATAAAAATTTAAGGTTTTTTTCATAAAATTAATTTATATACGTTGCTGAATTTATCCTCAAAATATTTGCAGTTGATAAAATGTGACCTTATATACCTCCATTAAAAATTACTGAATTCGAATCAGCATCCGATTCTTAGCACACTACTTTAAGGGTGTACGTTTATTATCTCACATATATTGTATACAAAAAACACTATGAATAACCTACATCAATATCGCATATCGGAGGAGCAATCACGAAAGTGTTTGCGTCCGCCCACTATCTGCACTTGACGGGCGCCGGCTGCGGCGTCAGCAGCCGCAAGTGGCGCGACACTGCGATGCACGATTGTGCTCGGCCACGGTGGGGAGCTAACGCGGGGGCGACGGCGGGCGCGATACATCATCACCTTTTTATGACCGACTGCTTGGGCACGAGCCTTCCCTATGGATGGATAGGGACGGGCCATAAACCACCACGCTGGCACAGTGCGGTGCAGTGGTTGTTAACGACTGCTTATGCAGCCGGGACCAACGGCTTTACGTGCCTGCCGTAAGAGGTCGATATGAGACATATTTGACCCACCCATCCGATGACCGTCCTTTGCGAAAGTTGCTTAACCTTGGCAATCGTAGACCGGGCGCGTTAATCGCACGTGATACATCAAATCTAAGAAATCGCCGTATGCGGTCACATTGAAGCGACTGAGGCGGGTGCCATGCGCGGCGTTCGTGAGCAAGAGAACGCGTGTAGCTTTCAAACGTTCCTATCCGCCCGTTGCGGCCACACTACGGGCCTAAGCAGCGAGCGACCCAAAGCGCGGTTGGCGGGTGTATCAAACTGTTTCTGATTGTTTAGTATTTTTTTAGTTTTTGCTGATTTTTTTGCTGATGGCTTTAGACGGTTTTTTCAGCGTCACCGATCTTTTTGTGGGCGGCGAGAAACATAAAGGGTTCCTCAAGCCAAAATAAAATACCGTCAGAGGGTTTCTAGAGGGAATAGCATCACGCAAGCCTAACCCCTTTTCCCTAAATCATCATCCATGGTTGCAACACAAGGCGTGAACGCTAGAACAACTCGCGACGCACCGTGGCCCGTCCGTCGCGCCCGCCTCAGCTCTAGTCACCGCTCGTTCCCTGGTCGCAGCCATACAGCGCCGCTCGCTTTGTTAGCGCCGCGCGCCTATTGTCACGTGAGAGCCGCATCGAACGAGGGTTCTTGTGCGGAATGAGGGTACCACTACTGGAGCGGCTGTTGATGTCATAGTTTTAACAAGTGAAGCTGGTTTTGTAGGCTCACGAAAATGGTGAGCGCGGCTTAAAATGACGTTTATGTATGAATTATTATTGAGATACTGTTAGTATATGCGTCCACGCTGCTTACCGCACGCTTGACTATGGAATTGGACTATAGCAAGGATAGCAAGGAATGAGGTACGCAACTTTACACGGGACCGACTAAGTTACCGTCTTAGAGAGAAGGAAATGTCCACCCGCAGTAATTTCAGTACGTACATGATTTTGCCTCAGTATAGTATAGTATAAGTAACGTATTTTTAGTCCGTGTAGGTGATCATGCTAATTATCAAATACTAGCTGACCCGGCGGACTTCGTACCGCTTTGACAGTTTCCATCATTGAGTTAAATATATATCAATGGTTTCCATGACAACAAAACAAACAAATCATTTTGTATTAGAATATTAAATTGTCGTTTTTAGTATTATATTTAATATATATTTTTTAATATAGCCTATGTTACTCAGCGCTAATGTAACATTCTAATGGTGAAAGAATTTTTTTAATCGGTCCAGTACTTTTTGAGTTTATTTTGTTGCAAAAATACATACATACGTACATACATACATACATACATACATACATACATACATACATACATACATACATACATACATACATACATACATACATACATACATACATACACACACACATACATACATACATACATACAAAAATACAAAGGTTTCCTCTTTATAATATTAGTATAGATATTTTTTCTTATGATTATTTACTAAAAAGAAGCTTTTTCTGCAACGCACAACGATGCCCGAGTGCTCGATTTAAGTAAGCAAGTTGGTTACGGTAACTCAATAAATAATTATTTATTTTTATGATACTAGCTTCGCTCATAGCGTAGCTGCGACTGTGCGCCCACCTTAAAGGCCCGTCCGCAGTGCGCGTGCGCGCGCGACTTTGCACGGCTATTTGTCGGGCTAATGCGGGCGGCGGCGACTTGTTTACTCGCCGACTCGTCGCCCGCCCTCCGACTCGCGAGTCATCCGTCTTGCGGCCGCGGGGGCGCCTTAATAGGCCGCTGTTGAGTTTATTCCGACCCATTATATTTTATACCGTTATAAACGATAAAAGGACGACGAAGGACAGAGAGAGATACTTAACATGAGAGGCTCCTAAACAAGACGGAACACGCCGCTATAAAACGTTGGCCGTAAAATATGTTTGATGATTATGTTACGCATCTATTAAATTCTCTTTATTACTTGCTGTGTTTGTGTCAAGGCAGTTTAAGGCGAAGGGTAAGGCACACTAGCGCCACCAATTGATAATTTGACAATTACTAACGGACCGGATCTTTTTTTAAACATTGCGTACCGTCCGATAACAGGAAAGCATCCATAGTATTTATTTAATAATTGTGCACTACTTTTTGTTGCGTGATTTATTCACAAAACGGGCTATCGCATTTATTCACAAACAATGGCCACTTTTGGTGTTAGCGAATGAATACAAAAACAAACCTAAAAGTAGTGCACAATTATGAAATAATAGATGTTTGCCTAGTGTCGGAAGGTCCGCAATGTTTGAAAAGAAATCCAGTTTAGCAGTTATCAAATTCAATCCATTAGCGGCGCTAGTGTGCCTTACCCTTCGCCTTAAGGATTCTCATGGATATGGATATTATCCAAATGTCCATAATTATCTCCAATAATGTTTCTATACTACCATCAATATGGTTTTGCAATAAATCGAGTATTGTGTATAGTAATCGGTAGTAGGTTTGTGACTTGTGACCAAGAGGGCCCGAGAATATTTTGAGATCGATTTCCTCCAGCAGTCAGTACCTAGGTACAATTACGTATACTATTTTCATATCTTACGGTTAAGGACAGTGCCTTCATCTAACCTGAAGTTAAGTGGTGATAATAAAGTGTTCAAATAAATTTTAACGCAAATTTTGTTGCGAACCAATTACAAAAACACAAATACTGAAAAAATCGTGCTCGTGGATATTTTTTAGTATTTGTTTGGTGATAATAAGACCAATGGTGGAAGCGCACTTCACCCGGAAGCGTCAACTAATGAGGCACTCGCCATCTTATCTCTAGTTGCCAAAACACAACAATGCTACAAACATTGGTGTTATGGCGTCATATTTAGATAAGATGGTGGTAGCTAGCCAGGCGGACAAACAAGTCCTCTGATTCTAATTTGGTTGGTTGTTCTTGTTTTACTACGTCTTCCTTTCAAACGTTTTGTTAATTTCTCTGCCAACGTTTTATGATGTCGTATATTTACATGTGTATCCCTCCTTTTGTTCGAACGCCCCTCCCGGGCTGTGTGTCGTGGAGTGTGTGCACACCGCCTTTGTGATGTGGAGACGCATTAACACCCTCGCCGCCGCGACCCGACGCCGCTGATGTGACAGACGCGTGCAGCCACTGGACCAAAGGAATACTTACGTTCACATAGATATATAAATGTTCATGTTAGAACTTGCTTTGTGCAAGTATAGAGCTGGATAAGAGTAGCCACGGGCAGGGCTTGAAACCGGTTCAAGATTAACCGGTTTCATTAGGGTGAAACCTGTACTATCGTAAAGTACCGTTCCGGTGCGGAACCAAATAGGAGCGATATTTCTAACCTAAATAAACCGGTTTATTTCTAGCGATCGCTGGCTGCGACTTGTTGTAACTTGTTGAATGAAATTCCCGCGTGGCGTGCGCCAGTGTTGCGTCGCGAGCGCAGTCTCATTTTGATAGTTGCGCGCATCCTATCAACATGGGTCGAAAATGTAAATCAAGTATTTATCATTTTAAATTTTAACCGGTTTATAAAAAAATACATTTTGTAAACCGGTTCAAAAACCGGTTCAATGGAACGTAACCTTTTTAATAAAGTTCCATTCATAGTTTCGTGAAACCGGTTCAAAAATTGAACCGGTTTCCAAGGCCTGGCCACGGGTCGTGCTTAGTGGCGTGCACTTAGAGAGGCCTATGTCCAGCAGTGGACTAGTATGGGCTGATGATGATGATGATGTCGTAAAAATAAAAGAGTAGCCTTTATAGCTTTAAAGAGCAGAAGGCTTCCCGATCTGATCCGAACCCTTCGGAAATTCTAGTAAGGAACGGGTACGCGCACTAGTGCCTAAGTGATGCTAACCCTACTAACCCTATTCTCTAAAAAACCTTTAACCTATGAAGACTGTCCGACAACTAGGCTATAGAGGCGGTTAAAGATACCTCTCTCTACTAGAGAAAAATCATTAACTGAAAAAGGTTATGATCGTACTCGAAACCGCACCTTCTGACCCGGCATGTCTAAAGATGCGGGTTGTAGAAGTCCCGCTAGTGGAAAAGTTTTAAACATGTTTTCCCGAAAGCTTTACATCTATTTGAAATCTTTAACGCTTTATATGACTTAGCTTACCACTTTAAAACCATCCCCATACTCGTTTTCTTGAACCCAAACGCCTCCGTCTCGTCAGCATGCGGCGGGCGCCCCACTCAATATTCTACGCGTCGCCTGCGCTCTAAACACGCAGCGGAGACAACACAGCGTCCCTCTAAACACCAGGGTAGCATGATTAAAGGTCTGCGCAGACGAGAGATAGACCACGCCATTCTTTTTGTCCGTCACAGTTAGCCAGTGTCAATTCATCTGTGCAGACTAAAAAAAGACGACGCGACGCCGACGCTCTGGTAGAGGTTTTAACAAATGTTTACTTTCTTCGTACGCGTTGGACTATGAATAAGAATAGTTAATGATGTATTTAGTGATGATTCATGCCCGTTTTTAACGAAGTTTTAGATGACACTAATGCTTTGGTAGAATCTTCTTGATAAGTGGATTGATAGTGTAATTTAGTTCAAGAATCCGTTTCACAGAAACCTAAAGACTAGAAAGATTATCTGACCCGCGTTGAATATTAACCATGACTTAAAACCGCTTTTATAGAAATCACAAAGCGATTAAAATTTCCAAAGCATCAGGTGAAATTCTAGGAAAAGTTAATGAGATCGCTTGGAAAACAAGCTGGCTTACCTTTATAATACCAAGAATATAGAATAATATTGGGTTAACGTTGAATCCATTGTTTTACATAAGTTATCCTGTCATAAATATTTAAGAAACGATCCTTGTTACAATTTCTCAGAATAAACCTAATGGTTTTTACTAAGAGTTCCTAGAAGCTCAGTCTACTGAAACTGCTCGGAAAATGTCAATAAATAACATTTTCTAATGGCGAATACTGGCAGCAATATTCCCCGACAAATTTGTTTAGTATTCCATAAAGTTATTAATTACTTACACCATTGTTTTGAGGTGTTGCTATAAAAGTATTATCAATTTTTTTAGGTATATATCTAATAAGCAAAGTAATTTGCTAGTTATAGCACTCTGTACAGGTAATGGAGATCAAACTAACCACGACTAGCACGTACACACAAACACACATACACGTACACGTCACGTTATCATGCGGTTAATTTTGTTATTTTATTTATTGGTAGAGAAAAAATAACTTCCTGCGTTAATGTTGTTAATATTGTTAAGTAGAATAGTGTGTTTCATTAATTGACTTATGTTTAGGTAAAATTTAATTTCTGTACTTACTGTAGCTTTAAAGCTGTTGAAACATTGTTCAAATATAAATAAATAAATAAATAAACAAACATAAATATTGCCTCTGCCAAGAACGACTGTATTTTATAAGGCTACATCATAGTATATCAGCCAAAGGAAGTAACAATAACGCAATAAACAACCCGCGCCTTCCTAGTTCTATTATCACCAAAAAAATATTAATAAAGCACAGAATCGCTCAACACAACCCGTCTAAACGAAGTCAGAAGCTCTCAGCTAAACGGACGCGTGTCATACAACCGTTGATATACAGCCGGGCCGTTGGCTGAGCCATTTTGAACCTTAAATTTTGTAGGCTCCCTAAGAGGGGGAGGGCAAATCGGGCGACGGTATCAAGACGTTATTGCCGCGGTAGCCTGTTTTTACGAGCGCTTAATCTCCGGGGTCGGTGTATAGTGGGCGAACGGTGTCCATTGTTTGGGACGACACGAAATGTAAAAATTTGTTATCGTCCGTTACTTTGGTCAGTGAGTGATGTCTACTGGGTGCTTAGTGTGAGTTTTGATTACTATCCGTATTCGTTCGATTACGTTTACGAAAACGAAAATGAGTATGGCATTGAAGCAGCGCCTCCTGGCGACATGCGAGAAGAGTTAAAATTTTGCCTTACAAATTCTCGTTTTCGTTAACGTGATCGAATGGCGAATGAAACTCACACTAGGCTTGACCTGATTGCCATTGCAACTGATGAGGGAGTTAGTAAGCCTCTAACATGGTTTTCCGAAGTTTAGTAGAAATAAAAATATATAGGCATGTGAATGAGTAATGATTATTTTGAATTGCACTGCGCATTAAATATCAACCTGAACGGTTGTTATGGATGGCGCTGCTACAATCCCATACTTGTAGTCAGTTGTGTAACTTCAACTCCTTTTAATATTAAAATAAAATACATATTGCAAGTTTATTGTTCACAAAGCAGCGTGCAATGGGAACGCGCACCGCGCATGCGCAGTGTCGCCACCCGGGAGGGGTGCGGGCCGTCTCGCGCCCTCGCTTACTGTTGCCCTGCTACTAGGAATCTAGGGTTGCTACTTCCACTTTTTAGTTATGACTTTTTCATAAAAAACAAATATTTTCTTCATGATATCGTTGGCGCTATCGTTCTTGTTTTGTAATATGATTTATTTTGTTTGTAAGACTTTTAGTAGTGAGTATTCGAGAGTTCTGGCTCACTGAATCAATGTCTTTTATTCTTTATTCTTCTTTAATACTCACTACTACTTTTCAATACGCTGCGAAAATGATGCAGACTGGTTTTTGACGACTGGCTGTCAATTTTCAAGTTTGACCGGAATCTCAGAAGTTTACTTAAGTTGTCCCGTCTTCAAAGACCCTAGTGCGAAATATCTTCACCAGTCGACTTGTATGTCTTAACTAGAATTTGTATCACACCAAAGCTATCAATAGGTGGTACCGCTGCCGTAATCGATGCAATACAAATTATACTTAACCGTACTTGTTTGTTAAAAAACTGTCACTCAGCTCCCCGGTGACCCTACATGCCACCCCAAGGCGCTCCGCCAGCCCGCTGTTTACAGACTTCCTATACATGGGTAAACGCAGACGCGAGCCAAGGAGCTGTGCACTACAACGCTTCCTTTGTTATGCGCTCCTGGTACATCACGGTGATATCTAGCTATATGACACAATATCCTAATGAGTAAACGCACACTATATTGTGATAGTATACAAGCTTTTCTCTACTCATTATTAATCTTTACACGTTGACTGCCTCAAAACCAGACACAATAGAAAATTTATTGTTTGTCGGTCACCGGTGACTTTAAAAGTAACTTAATTATTTTTTTATTTTCGTCTATCGACTTCAGTGTATTTCTGAACGCAGCGAGTGCCTTTTTAGGATACGCCACTTATATAGCCTCCTAATAACTAATATTATAATAGTGTTTGTTTTAATGAAACGCCAGATAAACGTTACTTTTTGCATAGACAATCGCGAGGCTGCAATAATAGACTATTTTTTATTCTGTTCAAATACAATGTTCTCGGGGGCAAGCAATAAACACTCCGAATAACTCGTGGCTGCGGGAGAAAGCAGTAAATCATATTTGGCTTGTAAAATACTAGGTATGAATGTTACTGACAAAACAGATAGTTTTTGTTGTGGATGCGTAGGGTAGGTGCGGAGATCATAATGCCCGGCCTTTAAAAAAAATCCTTCCACCTTCGGTCTTATCATGATTTAACATCAGGTGAGATAAAGGCAAGTGTTTACCCGTAAAAAAAGAGTGATGTGCAGCTAATAAAAATATCTATCGATATACTTTTCAGCCCGATTCAGCAGCAAATTTCCTGAAAAACGATAGCTAAAGTTAGTAGTAGCTCGTCTCTCAACAGCCACGGCCTTGTTGCGCAAATAGTAATTGATCGGATAACAGCAGGTCACGGGTCGAAGCCTGCCCCCTGACGGCGGCGGGCCCACGCTGCGTAAGCGGGTCAATTAGGGTTAACTCCTTAATGAATTTGTAAATAGCAAAAAAGTGTGGTCTTATATCTCGTGTATTAATTTTAATTGTGTACTGTTTGGCGACGCGGTGGTCTGCAACGCTGTTGAAAAGCAAAGCGGCGAATAATATCGTAATTATCTGTACGGTTTTTTAGATTATTCTGTCATTGCGTTAAACGGAACGCACACGATTAAGAATAGTAAATACAGAATAGTGTGTAATAATGTGTGTGATATGACTAGTAAGTTTCGAAATAATTATGAGACGACCAATAATTTTGTCTCTCTCCGACCGGCCGTGGTCAAAGCAAAGATGTCTTGACTTAGAAATATAATAATTATGAAGAATAAACACGAGTAGATTCGAGTAAAGAATTTTATGAAACAATATTATCATTTAAATAGTTACATAATATATTGGATTCGCCATTCAGTTGACTAATTAATACAAGCAAACCAGAGCGCTCCGCGCCGGGGTCCGTTTACACAGCAAACGATCCGTAAACACGTATAAAAGAGAGTCCCCGCCGCCGCGCCGCGCCGCTGTGAATTATTTATCCGGCGTGAAGTTGGCAACTGCTGCGCCCGCCGGAATTATTCACGTCCGTCGACTCCACTGACAGACCTCGGCTCGCTAGTAATGTGACGCGCCGGTGAAAATGTATCGATAGCGCACGATAATTGTGGCTATGAATTATTGATTTGACTTGAAGTTGGCAACAGTTACGGTATACGGTTTTTGTTATTTGTCATCAATTTGGAACGTAGTTCACTAGTAGTAGTAGTGTTGCGTATGAGTCTCATGATGGAACCGAAAACCGGGCCTCGATTTGATTTTGATTCTACTTTTCTAAAACGTCCACAATCTTCTCTCAGTGAGCTGATTCTGCTGACATTTTCCCCTTAGTTTAAATGTCAAAATCAGGATAGATACGCCCGATTATGGTTGTTTTAGTCGAGCAGAATTGAGATCCAACTAAACTGCCCTTTTTTCCGGGGAAAACTCGCAGCTGAGTCGCCGCAGGACACTAGAGAGACACTAACGCGAAACTGAAGCGACCCGCGGGATATGTGAGGTTGGCCCAGATGGGATGGCCTAATTGGCCTAACTAACCCCCTTTTATCCATCTATATATAAACTTCAACTTTAAACTTGAAGTTTATTCATTTTGTATTATCAAACTATCTAAACCTATAACCTTTTAAGAAAATGATACGAGGACATTTTTGTAGTCATACTATTACGATATTTTTTAAATCGCAATCTGTGCAATCCAGTTACATCTCTAACGAGCCGGGCTGAGGACTGGGCGGGGGCGAAAGTTTCTTGGTGATTAGCAGACGAGTGCCGAGCGCACTGCTGATGCCGCTCCGAGACGCACACGTGCGCGCGACACGTACAATGTACATGTAGGTGTACGCTCGTAATACGCGGAGCCGTGAGCTTTGCGAAATCTCTCATTTGCATAGTTTGTTGAGATTTGTGAATAGGAAAATGTTTGACCATTTTATGTGACAGTAATGAAATGTCTTCATTGTTTCTTTACCATTGGCGCATTAGCATAAACAACTCTTACAAAGAAACGGTAACAATTAACAACTACACCAAAAAAGTCTTCAGTGCCTTGCCCGTCCAATACAATAACGCCTTCAGGGGGTTGTTGGAGTTGCCCTGTTCGGGGATGTTCGCTGCGCGGAGCACTGACGGCTTCCAGGCCGTTCTGCGCAAAGCGAGTAAGTCCTCTCTCTGGGAGTGCGGGGCAGCACCAACATTCCTGAGGGTCCTATCCTTAAATATTTGATGTCTATGCATGTGCAATCGAATGAAAATTATAAATTTTACTAACACGCTAGCTATAATATTTTACTAACAAATTTGTTTGGATTTATTGTGGATCCGAAATAAATAATTTCATTTCATTAATGCTTTTTACCCTTCATCTCAGGTAACTATAGAGTGAAGTTGCAAGCGAATTGCACCCGAGGTCCTCACACTAATGAAGAACTGGTTATCTTAATTTAATTGTAATTGCCGGAACTATAATGCTACTAAAACTAGAAGGTCTACGGTTAACTGGAAGGTTTTAAAGCAACCTCTATTGCCAACCAAACCGAGTTAGTACTCGGTATAAGTATAATACGGTACTAGTATAATAGGAACTTCCAGTTGGGAATTGAATACGACTTCTGCGTTTGAAACCGGGATTCTAGCTAATCATTAGACCACATAAGCGTTTAAAATGTTTTAGGTCCCTCCAAAATGTACTAAGTAATAAATTGAGATCAATTCGATCACTTTAACTGTCAACATCACTTCTTGACATAAATCCAACTGCCATTGCAATCTAATAAGCCATATAATCACGTAGAGAAATACCGCTGCCCTTCACACACTCCACTCCGCCGGCCACATCAACGCCATTTCCTAATTGCGTCGCGTCGTCGTCGGGCGCTCGGCCGCTCGGTCGCTCGGCGCGGCGATCGCACGCGATCCGATGCGGTTATCGCTAACGCCCCCGACGCGGGTGCCACTAGAATCGAATAGTCACCCCGCGTAGAGCTGCGAATTGTTATAGAATAGACATAGGATTTTTTTTATTGTATGTATTTTTTTCTGTGTCTAATGTATGAAAATGATTGCACCTCTAGTTTTATATTGTCTTTAGTTCTTTCCGTTTGTCTGGAAGAATATACTCGAATAATGCCGATGTATTTCTAAGATTTATATATAATGTTATGTTTTGATGTGTTGCAAGAAAATTGTTATCTATCTATTTATGTATTTATCATAGAGAAGGAGAGATACGGATACACATACATATAGGAATATGATTTTTGTAAACTTTCACCAACCACTTTCAAATTTTAGGATACTTTTTATTCAAAAGAAAATTCGAAAAATCCTTAAAAAAAGTGTTATGAAACTATTTAATACAATGTTTTTATTTTGTTACAGGTAAAAGACACTTTCACACCCAACCTTCTTATCTGATGTAAGTCGTAACATTTTTCATTAATCTTCAGCAAGTTATTTTACGACGTCTCTATGTGACACCTAGCTCTACACCGGCATGTAGGGCGCATGCGCAATTCGCGGTGGTTAGCGCCGATACTGCGCCGCTGGCACGTAGCTGTCGAGCCGAGACATATTCGCTACAGACACAAACATCCGACCGCCATGCGCGGCGCTAGTGGTGTGCCTATGTCGATAGTCGGTACCTCACATCTATTTTAATAAAATTATTTATTGTTTATGGTTCTCGGCAATCTTTGCGTATTTATCAGTTTCCCCCTTAAATTTTATAGTATAAGCCAGTTCCTGAGTAGTCGAGGATTTATCGCTGCTTACTGATAAAGTATGTACAAATAATGTGTGAATTAAAGATGTAAGATGAAGAATAATTTGAAGACTGTATTTATTTATTATTATATTTAAAGATTATTTTGCGTAGTACCATAATATTTACCTTGTACCCATGTACAGTCACCAACCCGCATTTGGCAAGCGTGGTGATTAAGTCATTACCTATCAATTTTAGTGATGACTTGATTTCAATGATGGAGGTTTTTGCCCAGCATCAGCACTAGGACAGTAAATATGCTATTTACATTACTTTTACTTTTACCTATGTACTTTCATGATGTAGGTTATGTGACATAATATAAAGTCTCAGATTATTATTATTAAACTATTTTGCATCCGTGTTGATATCTGTATCCTACAAACCATCTATCGCAACTTCGCAATAAAAAAACCTTAACAATTAACGTATCGAATATCGATACAAACAAACGCTCCAAAAGCTACTCGAGACTTGTTTAATTAAACGTGCGCTAGTGCTTCCGAAAAACTATCGATAACATGATATCCTTCTATCAACTTAGTTTTAACTTGAGTTTTATCCAATCTCAATATGGCGGCCATTATTCTTTATTCTATTATAAGAATAACGAAAGTTCTAAATGTAACCAAATCATATAATTTATTCTGGTGAAATGAATATACGTATTATCGACAGTAACAGTGTTATTTGAAATAGTTTCGGTCTGTCTCACCATTACCATCGCGTATTTTTTCCTTAGACATTAGAAATAACGAAATGCCGTTTGACTGAAAGTGATAGTAAACAAAAACTAATAGTTAGTTTATTTTTATCGGGCTATACATGTACATTTTTTATAAACAGTCGGGATTTAATTTAAACTTTCACACTAAAAGACTTCTCTTTGCAAATATAAATTTCCCTTCCCATAAAATGTACCTTAATATAGTAAGTAGCATACCTACTTACCATATTAAACACCTTTAATACACATATATTGGTACACGGGTACGTATTTAAGTGTCTAAAATTTAAAAACCTAACGTTAAAACACCTCCGTTAAAAATACCTAAAATCAAAATACCTAATGTTTTAAAATACCTAAGCAAATAACACCTACATAAGAAATACCTAAGTTCAATATACATATTGGACTAAATATCTAATGTTTAAAATGTCTTTAGCTAAAACACCAAAGTTTGATTCACACACATTTTAAATACCAAATGGTTAGAACAACTAATAACCAAAATCCATAAAGTTCATAATAACTCGAAAATGGTTATGCAACGCTCTACTGGGATCGATTTGTTATCACGGACAGGACTATTATTGCAAATAAGCCTGATATCGTGTTGACAGATCGATTGACGCGCCAGGCAATGCTCATCGATATTACCATTCCGCATGACGAGAACCTTGTGAAAGCCGAGAAGGGCAAATTTACTAAGTACCTTGACCTGGCTCACGAGGTGACCGCTATGTGGGATGTGGATTCGACGATCATTGTCCCCATAGTCGTATCTGCAAACGGCCTTATATCGAAGACTCTCGACCAACATCTCAAGAGGCTTTCGCTGGATGGCTGAATCAAGGGTCAGATACAGAAGGCAACACTCCTGGACACGGCACGCATTGTCAGGAGGTTTCTTTTTCTGCAGTCTTAATCGCCGGTAGCTTGAGTCCTGCTCCGCTGCTGGCGGCGTTCTAGGTTTAGGTTTTTATAAAAGTTGTATTTTTGTATGATATTTTGTTATATTTTACTTTTTATATAATTTTTATAAAACCTAGATCTAAGATTAAAAATAAATAAAGAGTATATAAATCAATAATATGATTGAGGATACTAGCTGCCCTACTCATGTAGGTCACGTGATAGGTTAGAAATCAAAAATCATCAAAAAACAAAGCAAAAATCACGTGACCTACAGGAGTAGGGCAGCTAGTATTGCTAGAAATTGATAGGTAAAATAATGGTACGTATCATAATATATAAAATTAAAATAGCTAGCTAGCTAACTAGCTATTTGTTTGAAATAATAGATCGAGCGTAAAAGAGGGTAGATTGGTACGTCGGTTCGGTATTTTTCATTTTGGTCAAATAACTGTTAGGTAAACTAATTTTAGGAACTAGGTATTTCAAGTTTTAGCTTTATGAACTTCAGTTATATAACCATTTGACATTTTAAACTTTAGGTATTTTGAATTTAAGTGAAACAACCACTAGGTGTTTTGATTTTAGGTATTTTGAACGGAGGTGTTTTAACGTTAGGTTTTTAATTTTAGACATTAAATACGTACCCTGGTACACATATTTATAAAAAGTATTAATCACATTTAACATGAATGAAACCGGAGTTGTTTACGTTTCAATTTAATTAAAAGCTGCAAAATGTCTTCGGTATTCATAGATTAAAATTGTACGTGTACGCGTTATATTATGTTGCCTTTGTCCGTGCAGAATTCGAGGCGCGTATCACGAATAACAACGTGGAATGAAGTTGAGTGTGATATATAGTCACCGGTTATTTATCTAGATGCGGCCTGTGGCTGCTTGTGACCCTTATTGCCTACAGGATAAGGCTTCAAATGTGTCGAAGTTTAAATAGATTGTGACGTGAGTGTACAGCGCGCCATGTCGCCTCGGGGTTATTGTAGTATCCTCGACAATTTCAATGGAACGCTTCGAGACGCAGCTTAATCCGATACTATTCGAGTGTTGTTACAAAATCTATCGACCTCTCCGTTTATCGATAGACGGAATCGATATCGATTGTACAATATTGCCATCTAGTATTTTTATGTGTTTTATCAGTACTATTTATTTCAATTTGATTCAAATATTTAACAAAGTAATGCGCAATACATGAATCATTACTCCTTTCTTTTCCATATAATCAATTTATGTTACGGCTTATTTCCGTAGCAGCCACCATTATTTCAGCAGTTTATTTTATCTCCGATTCAGAGCAATTAAACTGCATCTCTACTTTGAAGCTGACCCGTCGCATTTACGAGCGCGCATGATTTATAACGCAAATGAAGTTGGTTTTACCGACCGGCCGTCCGCAACCATATGCTGATGCGTATAAACTCCCGTTCTGATAGGTTAATGAAAGCCAGACGGGGCGAAGATTAAAAATAAACAGCGCTCACTATCGGAAACAGTTAATTGTGTTATAAAATTTTTACAGTCACCAATTTATATTGGAGTCATGAATTTATAGGTAGACATTTTACTCAAATACTGATGTTGTCATAATAATGATGCCATGCCATATGCTTTGGCTAAAATTCAGGATGATTCAACTCAAGTACCGTGACAAATAAAAGTTTTTCCTTTCTTTATTTCTTCTCAAAACAATAAAGCTTGTATTTGTAAATGTGTTTATAACAACATCACTAGTCGCTTTAGCTCTGTCGTCGAGTGTTCAGCGACGGCATTACGATCGCGTCAACGGGTAATAAATAGTCATATTACGGCCCTCGCCGCCCCAGCGAGCGATGCGCCGCGTCTAGTTCGATGCAATAATCGCGTTAGCGTTGCACGAGCCGCGCGCCAAATCTCATTTTTATTAGGGAAGTAATGTGGAAAGAGTGGAAATGACACTGCACCGCCGATTTCCGACCCCCCGACGTTTATACAGGTGTCTGCTCCTACCGACAACGTGAAGAACGTCTAAAGTCAATGTACAAAAGGTGCAATGTCGAGTGTGCCCGACGGAGGGATACGCGCTTGCGCGGAGTGATAGACGCTTTATACGTCAGTCGGTCGTAGGCGGCGACACCGCACGGTCGCCTGTCGCAGCTCGCGATGCGCGTGACGAGTAGTGATGTGCGGAGCGCGAGTGTCGATTGTTTCGAAAGTGCACTTCATGTTTCGAGCCAGTGTTGTTGAGTGACTGTGAGAGGTAGTTAAGTGCGTTTGTGTTTATAGTGCTGTTTTTAATTTGAGAGTCTTGGTAAATGAAAAATCTAAGTTTTAGTTTTATAAATAGGCTTCTATTAACTCATAGTTATTGAATAATGCGTAATTGTTTTTAAAATAAAGCATTTGAACGGATTATAATCGTTATAAAAGGATAAATATTGCGCTAAAATTCTTTAAAAATAAACTTAGTCCGAATCTGTTTGAAATCACAACATTGCGCAGCGGCACTCGTCGGCCGCGAGCGTGACGAGCTGTCAGGAGCACATAATTCATTCAAATTATGCCGCTTAAAACCCCGTCTACGTTACGTCTCCATTAACCCGCGTTACCCGAGCGAACCCTGAACGCCAGGGCTGCCACCGCCGTCGGTGGACAAATTAGGTGTTTAGTTTAAAACGCAAAGATCGATCGCTACTTCTATAAGGTATTATAATATTATAATTCATTTGCATGTAACGTCTTAGGGCTACACCCACTTGCCAGAATTTAATTTGCCATAATTTCATCTGCTATACTGGTCAATAGACATCATATTGTTTCTCATAGTTTCATATGTCATACTCATTGATTACTATATTAGTCACGTGCTAGAAACTTTGATTCCCATAAAGTCAATTTCAATAACATCATTTGTTATCATCATTGTAAGCCGTAATTATCATATGCTATAACATCAATTGCCATCAAAATTGCTTCTAGAAAAAAAATCATAAAATCGGTTTACACTAAACGATCAATAGGTTTAGGTTAGGTTAGGTTAGAACATGAAAAACAAATATATTCTGTTAAATAATATTATTGCAATTAATAAAATGAATAACAATACGTATGGCACTCGTATCATTATGGAATCTAATGTACGGGCAAACAAGAGTATGTCACATAACTTTTATGGTAAACAAACAATTCGGGCAAATGAAATTCGGGCAAGTAAAATTCAGGCGTATGAGTATTATTGCTTATATTTTACGGGCAAACAATAGACAACCAACGTCTTATAATAATTTGTAGAAAAAACAAAAAACCTACCTATTCACTCCGTATTAATGCAAGATAGTAAACAAATGACATGGAACAATTATGTGCAGCAGGATATTTTATTATTACAGAGTATTCGAATAATACATGTACAGGACACAACGTAAACAAAAACAAAACCGAACTTTTTAGCTGCAGCGGCTAACGAGTCGCGTTACTAAAAGTTCCCGAGTAGAGATGATAAATATATTCATTAACCATTAAAATAAACTAATAAAAAAAAATATCACTAACATTCAATAATTGAAATTAACAATATCAGTTGAATGGTTGAAAATATTAGTTAACGTCGCGCGCGGCGAATGGCGCCGAGCGAACCGCGGAGGCACCCGACAGACGACGAGCGACAGAGACACGACATCGGCTATCAGTTGACGTCAAATCTAAATTGACCCCTAACCATTATTAGCTAAAGCACATTTTTCTTTGATATGTTTTTTATTCTTTTTCAACTTGTCATTTATTGAATAATTTTGGATGCACTCGATTGTATGTTCTTTTGCTATAAAAATAAAAGTCTTTTTATTTATTACGATTTATCGTTCGTTCGCCATGTAATATTTTAAACTGATATTTTGATATGATATTTTTATTGTTTAGCGCAGTCGGTGGTTGATCGTTGTGTAGATAGGATTGCGTGGCGATTCGAGTGCAATATCGATGTTGTTAGCTGACGTTAATTAATTTTATACAGTTCTTAGTTGATTAAGTAAGTAGGTAATTAGGTTTCCATTGAACATTAATAAAATGCCAAGACGTCATACAGAAATTTGAAGTCATTTTGAAAAGTGTAGTGAAGAGGACAACATTGCATGTTGCAGAATATATTTATAATTATAGATCTTTAGTTTTTAATTTCTAATTATTTTTTCTTTGTTTTTTTAAGTTAAGTTCTGTATTTAAATTTGTTTAGAATTATATTTATAGGAACTAAAATTATTAAAGAGGGGTGAATCTTCCATACATTGAATAATTACAAAAAAAAGTCATACACGGCAGCGCCATGTTCCGTAGGAGGAACCTCAGTTACTAATTAGTTATCCATATAATGTCACTAGATGGCGGTAGTATAAATAGCATTTTAAATTAATAAATTACTTTTAGTTATTTTCTAGTAACTTACTTATAACCATAACTTTTGTCATCTCCTTAAGAAGCTCGGTGGCCTAGCGGCTATGACGACGTATCGTGCGGTAGTAGTGAATAGAATAGAGAAAGCCTAAGTTCGATCCTTCGAAAATAATTATATATTTTTTTGAATTTTATGTTCATTTATAAATTTTTAATATGTTTATATCAATCTTACAATAATAATATACACAAAAAAAATAACTAGTTTTTTGTAAATATTATATATATTTTTAGCGCCATCTCTCTATCCCATCTTTTTTTCTATGAGAGGCACGTCTATAATATTATACAATATAGTCTATAATTATTAATGTTTAAAATTAGTATGAAGGAAAGTTCTTTGAATAGTTTTAAAGTAACACTTTAAAAGAATTATTCAATTTAACGTACATGTGTTTAAAGTTACTACTTCGATAAAATTATTAACTGATATTTTCAACCATTTAAATTAACAGTTAAAAATATTTATCAATTAACTTTTAACGAATAAATATTTTCAACCATTAACGCCATCTCTATTCCCGAGTCTCCTTTTTGATTGCCACGCGCCGCCCGCCACGCTACGGCAAACACGCAAAAAAATCACAGCAGCATCGGGCCTTTATAGCAAACCGAACGGTATGCAGCGCCCGCCTCGCTGCCCCCCCGCCCGATCCTCTTAATGCCACTATACATTTACAGAATACACTAATCATGCACACTTGTTTAGGCCCAAGACACCGTACTCGTAGAACAAGGGTAAGACGACCCGGTCCACACGCGCTCTATACCAGATAGAGACATGTTACCTGGGCGCTTCTCCTCACCACCACGACCCGGTCAACTCGAGCCGAGGTCCGAGCCTTTAGAGGCGCCCTCGGGTTGTTCCGCTCCCCGATCCGATCTGAACCCCTCAGAGAATCTTGTAGAGCACGGGGACACGCGTAAGTGCGTGATGCCGTTCCCTTTGCGGTGATTCATTTCACACGGCTTAAGAAACCCTTTTAAGTTTCTCGCCGCCCCCAAAAAAGCCCGGTGAAGCTGATCATGACTCACCAATCTCTCTCAAAAAAAGCTCGCCTCGCTGTTACATGTCTGTAAACATGTATATGTTTCAAACATCGTGTAGGGCATGTGGAGAGGAGATAGAGTCAATGCAGCACTTACTGTGCGACTGGGATCAGCCTATTCGAAACCAGAAGATGTCAGACTGATGTCAGGCTCTCCGCTCTCAAAGACGTTGCCAGACTTATAGTATCCATCTTTGCAGAGGAAAAAGATTTAAAGGTTGCACAAAAGATCCTGATGGATCGAAGTGCTACTGGGAGAGGGAAGTCTTAGCAGGTCCCACTAAGATACAATCGCTGCCTGGATAGGAAGATAGATAATCATAACGTGGAGAAGTATTACAAAGTATATTATAGAAATTGCAATTGCATTGCAACGACTCCAAAGACTTGTTTTTAGACTTGAGTTGTGTAAAATTAAGTCTTTTTAAGCCTTAAAGTACTGAGTTTCTCGCATCACTAAATACAGCCCAGACTCCCGCCACTCGCTTGTGAATACGGCCCGCAGACGAGCGCCCGACGATAATTAGTCTGCAGAGTTCTTACTCTCGCGAGCCTTTCAGACTCTTCGGGTTTAGTTGGTGCATTTGCGGCGTATTAAGGCAAAGCGGTGGCGACATCATTCATTATATCTTTTAAAGCACGCGGCAAAAAGGCTTAAATGGGAAACTTGAAAGGTAAATGTGTTATCATCTTAATCAGCCCGTATCAATACACTGCTGAATACAGGCTTCTCCTAATTAATGCCATTGAGCCCTAGCTTTGGCTATTCTGATAATATAATAATTTTATGTCCCCACTGCTGGGGCACGAGGGAGAACGGGCCATGAACCACCACGTGGGCCCAGTGCGAATTGGTGGTTGTTAACGACTGCTAATGCCCTGGGACCAACGGCTTTACGTGCCTTCCGAAGCACGGAGGAGCTCGAGATGATACATTTTTGGTCACCCATCTGAAGACCGGCCTTTGCGAAAGTTGCTTAACCTCGGAGTGCCGAGTAACGCGCCCGGTCTGCGAGTGCGCAGACTGGGCGCGTTAACCACTGCGCCATTGAGCTCCTCATTACCCCACTTCCGATATATCCGCTTGGATGCCTCGGAGTATCTAGTAAAGGTAGGAGACACACTTCACACACACACACTTCCCTGTAGAATGAAGCATGTCCCTTATAAAATCTTTGAAATTATTTAACTGCAAAACCTCCCAAGGTTACAGTGCTTTCTGGTATTTTGACTCTTTTAAGTCTTTATCCATCTGTACCCGATGACGCTGTAAAGCCCCTTTCTGTAGCCAAAATCAAGAACTCATCAAAAAATAAAGTCGATGCGTTGCTTCCAAAAATCTTTATACAGTTTTTGGGACTGCAGTTCAGATTTGAAGTCATATATGAAAATAATTATAATAAATTCATTTAAGAGCTTACCAATATAGTTAGATAGATATTTTGAGACATCTAGACTTATTCCGATTTTTTTACTTTATACGTCGGTATTTGATACGTAGTGTAGCCTACAAGTGCGAATACATCAACATCACTGCACAATACAACAAATCATATTAAATATATAAGAGTTATATTAAAACTTGCGAGCGTAAAGATACTTCTATTGTTGTCTAAGTAAAATAAGAGTTGTGATGAATTCGATCTTTAGACTCTCCTTATTTAATTATAAAGGGTTCCATCCTGTTCCGTCCATGCAAGGACAAATTCCGGTATTAGGTTCGTAGCTATGTCACTTTGCGGCAATTAATTCCGTGCAAAAAAACCTATTCGATTTGTGTCCTCCACGACGCGGTTAGTCCGACCCGAACTTAACCTTGCGATGAGGTCCTGTCGGTTACCTCACTTCCGATTTATCCGCTTGGATGCCTCGGAGTATCTTAGTAAAGTAGGAGATACACACTTCCTTGTAGAATGAAACATGTCCCTTAAAAATCTTTAAAATGATTTAACTGCAAAGCCTCCTAAGGTTTCAGTGCTTTCTGATATTTTGACTCTTTTAAGTCTTTATCCATCTGTGCCCGATCACGCTTTAAAGCGTTTCGGCAGCCAAAATCAAGAACTCATCAAAAAATAAAGCCGATTAGTTGCTTTCAAAAATCTTTATACAGTGTTTGGGACTGCAGCATAAAATTTTTCTTAACAAAATTTGCTATAAATGTATATATTTATCAATACAGTTCCTTTGATATGAAGTGGACCAATACCAGAGGCACTGAGGCAAGTCCTTTGGCAGTTTCCACTGGCGTCTATAGACGGGGTCCTGTGTTTGTGAGCGAGCAAGTGTGCCGCCTCTCAGACGAGCGAAGACGAGCGCTTTAAGCCCCGCTCCACAATATAAGGAGACTGCAGAATGTAAGCTTCATACAACACGCTCGAGCAACTCACACATAGACATCCTCTTACTGATGATATAGAATCTCGCGACAGCTTTTTTTAAAATATTTTTACGAGTAAGCACAGTGCCTTGATCTCACCAGATGTTAAGGCGAAGGGTAAGGCACACTAGCGCCACCAATTGATAATTTGACAATTACTAACGGACCGGATCTTTTTTTAAACATTGCGTACCGTCCGATAACAGAAAAGCATCCATAATATTTATTTAATAATTGTGCACTACTTTTTGTTGCGTGGTTTATTCACAAAACGGGCTATCGCATTTATTCACAACAATGGCCACTTTTGATGTTAGCGAATGAATACAGAAACAAACATAAAAGTAGTGCACAATTATTAAATAATGCCTAGTGTCGGAAGTCCGCAATGTTTGAAAAAAAATCCAGTTTAGCAGTTATCAAATTACATAAATCCATTAGCGGCGTGTGCCTTACCCTTCGCCTAAAGTGATGATAAGGTCAATGATGGAAGCGCACTTCACTCGGGATCCCCTCAACTAGTGAGGTACTGGCTATCTTATCTCTAACTGCCGGAACACAACAATTCTCCAAACATTGATGTGATGGCAAAATATTTAGATAACATGGTGGTAGCTACAAACATACCTACTGCTGGGAATCAAACCCGGGACCTTTGGGTCTAAACCGGTGGTATTAATCACTAGACCACAGAAGCGGTTTAAGTTAAGGTAAAGCTGCGCTCGGACTGTTGCGAGAGCCGTGTCCGTGAGAGCGTATATGCGTGCGTTGCCCGAGCGCGGGATGTATGTAACCTTACCTTCTGCAATCTCCTTATTTTGTGCCCGCTCGCTCTGTAATTAGTATGCAGCGGAGTCTCGCGACCGAGCTTTTCAAATTCCCTCCCTTGAGCTCTGTAAATGCATATCTATAACAGCCTGAACCATCTAACAACGTGTACTCTTTCAGTGTTTTGCTCATAAATTGCAGAGCAGTAATTTGATTCTCGAAGTGGAAATAGTGAGTCCAAAACATACTCGTATAGCCCTTTACTCTAATTTTAAATGAAGTTTACATGACACGGAATAACTGCTTCAAGTTAACACTTTGTTTATTAATACAGGGGTTATCGCTGACAATTTATTCTTCAAAATGCTAACTAGTTTTTCGGCTCGGGTTGACCGGGTCGTAGGGATAGGGGTACCTGGTATAGAGTGCGTGTGGACCGGGTCCTCGTACTCTTTTTCTACGAGTACGGTATCTTAGGCGTATTCTAGTGTACATGTTGAATGTATTTGTATGTGCATTACACTTCGAAACATTTTTCTATTCTATTCCATTACGCAAGTGTATCCCCGTCCCCTACTAGATTCCCCGAGGCGTTCGTATCGAAATCGAACAACTATTCGTAGTAGGGGCATTGTATTATGTATGTGGCAGTAGTAAAGCTGAAAGCTCACGGCGCCCGAACATCCGATACGCGGTTTTATGGCTTTTTGTGCGTGCCCGCCGCATCGTGTTTGTTAATTTGCGGCCACCCCTGGCCGGCTCCCCTCCACACCCCCTCCCCACGCGTAGGGTTGCCATGCTACTTAAATTACCCGTAATTTGTCCGAAACGAGAGGACTTACGCTTAACGATATTAAAAGATGTTTTTGCTTTGTTAATTTGAACGCTAGTTACATTTTGTTTATTTTAGATATACTAGGTTTTTACATGTATCAGAGCTTTTAACGATTACAAAAATTCAGAGGTTTTTTTCTTTAGAAATTTTAAAATTGAGTGTCTATTTCAGATCGAAATACATACTATGTTTTTCGTAATGATTTACCTGGTTCAATCAATTGCATTTTAACCCTATACTTGACAGTTTTCTTTTTGGGACTATATATATTTTTTGTATATAATGTGTTCTTTTTTTATATTGACACGTCATATATTTTATACGTTTATATTTTCACTACACGAATTTTTTTGTAAGTTGAGTGTCTCAAATAATCCACTATGCCAAAATAGGGTTAAGGTGCAGCGTATTCCGCGTTGGGCTTAATCTTACAAGTAAAATCTCTTTCGCCAAAGGTGTCCATCACCAGATGGACTAGCCAAACAAAAAAAATATCTCTAGTTTCTCGTCCATTAAAAGGCTTGTCGAAATACCAATAGTTCTCCTTTGTTGCCGGTTCAATCTCAACAATCCGCTTTAGGCCATCATTGTGGGTTATAGCTCGCCCCAAGTGCTATTGTTTACGTGGGATGGGAGGCCCAGCAGTGGGATGATGAACGGTGGTAGCCCTACCCGCCCCCGCATTCGCCTTTTCTGGCGCTCGCTCTTGCCTGTTGCGTTTTATCGCCCAGCTGTAGCGATACTCTTTTTAAGTGCGCCATAGTACACGCGATCGTCATCTCTCTCTTTCTAAAGTACAGTCAACGAGAGAGTCAAAGGAACACTTTGGAATACTGCCAAAGCTGTTAAACTAAATTGCTTTGTTTCATTTTTGACGCGCTAGTCGGTACTAAGACCGTTGTTGTTGTAGCCCTTTAATTAATTGGGCCGGCGTAAGTAGTTTCGATACTGCCGTCTATGTGTGCTTTGCTTGAGCGCGTTCGTATGAAGCTAACATTCTGCAGTCTCGTTATTTTGTGCTGCCGTTGACTTTGCAATCACGATATATAGATCTGGTAAAAAATGGTGGTAGGTAGCCCGGCGAGTTTAAAACAAGTTCTAATAACAATGGCAATGACAAAAAAAACAATGAAAGAAGACAGTAAACAATAACAAAAATTTGTCTATCACACTGTTTTTATTAACTTACTAGCGGTCCCTGCTTCGCACGGGTGGACATTTTTTAATTTTTTTTTTAATATGTCTATGGCACTCAGCGCTAATGTAGCGCATTCTAATGATAAAAGATATTTTTAAATCGGTCCAGTAGTTTTTGAGTTTATTCGTTGCAAACATACATACATACATACATACAAAAATACAAAGATTTCCTCTTTATAATATTTGTATAGATAGATGATGTGGCTTCTACGCCCACTGCTGGCTAAAGTCCTCCTTCAAGTCCTTCCAACAGTTAGATATGAGATAGCAGGAGAGAACCTTTATCCTAATGATAACACTCAAACACGCTACATTAATAACTATATACTGAGTCTTTATCCCATCCACTTAGTTACTCTTGATTCGATTAGAGCACTAGACTTTGATTAGACGACTACCCATCTTAGTTTGAGGGCCCATCAACTCTTTATAAGGCAATCACATCCCAAGTTGCCTTTAAATATTAAACCGTACGCTATCCGGGATAAGGTTGAAAAGCAATGTGCCAAGACTGTCAAGTGTCTGTTGAAGGATGAAGATTTTGGCCTTTTGTAGTAACGATATAAAGGCGAACGATCTAATACACCCTACTGCTGTTTTAACTTTTAAACGTCGACAATGCGGTTTGGTGGCCGTTAACAACTGCCATCTCATGACAGTACGTTATTGCCCAATCACTGGGCGCGCCTTCCGAAGTACGGTGAGCTAGTCAAGTCGTAGCAATTTTTTTTATTGAAAAATTTTATTGATAAAATCTTAATATTAAGTTTGAATCGTTCAAACATTTTTTTTACCTATTCATTCATGACGTTTATCTTTTAGTCTTGTCTATTTTCGCAGCTGACACACGCTACAACCAAGACAATCGCTACTCGGTCGGAAGGTATAAACGAATAGATATTGGTCATTTGGCGTATAGAGTATGTCAATAAGCGGATCGGTTATTTTGCGAATAAAATATTAGTCATTTCGCGTATTGGTCGTTATGCGTATTGGTCGTTATGCGTATTGGTCGATATACGTATCGGTCAATACGCGATTTATAAAAATATATTATATTAAAAAGATAAACCCTCTCGACGCATAATGACCAATGCGCATTGCCTTGTTATCTTTCAGAAGAGGTTTTACTTACTCTTTATCTAAAGTAGGTACTGGCCACTTCATATTGATAAACTGTTTGACGTCTATAATATTCATGTCGGTTGCGTCGCGTGTTTGTAAAGATGGAAGAGAATTTAGAATTGCAATTCTGTGAAAATCAAAAAGGATTTCAAACTTTATTGTATGGTGGACATCGTTACAATAAATCGTTACAAAATACGAAATGCAACAACGATGGTTCAACAATATGGAGATGTGTCAATCGAAAGATTTGCTGTGCAACTATCACGCTAGATATCCTAAAATCAAAGATCTTAAGGCAGGCTGGGCCGTTGGTCAGGATCAAGGTGTCGTTACACGAAAATGTCATTTTGCGAGTAGCCATTTCACGTATTTTTATGTTTACACAAATGTGTCGTAATGCGTATTAGTCATTATGCGTCAAGAGGTAATAAACGAATAGATATTGGTCATTTGGCGTATAGAGTATGTCAATAAGCGGATTGGTTATTTTGCGAATAAAATATTGGTCATTCCGCGTATTGGTCATTATGCGTATTGGTCGATATACGTATTGGTCAATATGGGTTTTAACAAAAAAGTTATTGGTCATTATGCGTCGAGAGGGAGCAATTTTGCTATACAAAATCTCGTTTTCGTTGCTAAAAGCCATACAAATTCTCGTTCTAGTATACGTGATCGGATCAGATGGTGAAGAAAACTCGCACTTAGAGCTCTGGCCTATATTTAAATCATAAAAAAAATAAGAAACATATTTTCCTATTGAGCCCGCAGCAGTGAGAAACGTCTCACTGATGATGGCGATGAACCCACACTTCCTCGACCTTCCACTGACGACGACTGTTGTTAGAGCAGTTTCAGCAAATACCATGGGCCTTATAGCAAATACCAGCTGTGCAGCAGCGACTGCAATATTATTGCTTTTATATATTAAAAATTCAAAATCATTTATTCAGTTTAGGCTACAAATAGCTCTTATGAACGTCATTATGCCATCCGTTCGTAAATCTACTTTGGACGGGAGACCTTGTAATGAGAAGAAACCCGGCAAGTGTCAAGCTCTTTTCTCCCTAGAAAAGATTTATAAATTTAAGAGAGCGATAGGATTTAAGATTTATAGATCATGGTAAGGCTCCTGAGCTCGCTCGGCTCAGTGCCCGCTTTGATTTCCGACAGTCTACTCCAATAAAGCTTGAAACACAAATGTGTTCACATTTTGCGCCGCCCGTTCGCGGCGATTGAAAACACTGCCGATGCCAAAGCCGCCGCGCCGCCGGCGTTTATTGATAGGAAATTAAAATACAACCTTTCTATTTTTCGCGTTTCCACCAACGAGTTTTATTGTCAATACGCTTCATGGTTTTCATTAGCCGAATTTGAAACAGGCTACTTTTAGTTCTTTTTTTTAAACTAACAAAGCAAAAATGTAAGTAGATTCAACTATTGTATTATTTGGTTTTCATTTAAAAAGGTTAATTTCCGTTTAGTAAACCTCATTTTAAACAGTCTTTAATTTTACGTTTAGTTTTTTTTTACCATTTTTTTAAATCCGGTTAATCAAATGGGAAGTTTATCAAGACGGGACTAAGCCTTTAAAGCACTTAAACGCAACGGGGTTGCTACTACGCGTGGGTGGGTACCTCTTGCAAATATCCATCTTTGTCAATGTCTATCAAATGTCTATCTAAAGGCTAAGGCAATCGTTTATTATCAGAATATAATACGAAAAATAATTATACATTATCGCCACAATCCACGGAAGTCGGAGCTATGACATTACTCCATCTATTTGATCTACCACCGGTTCTCATTTTGGGATAGCTCTCAAGCTAGAACTAAGTCATAACCGCAAATATTACGTCACAAAGGTTATGAAGGCTCGAGCGACAATTAAAAAATCGTTAGCCCGCCCGCCATGAGCGACGAGCACCATTAATCAAGTCGTCTGCGGAACTCCCTCTCTGATGAACAGTTTAATTGCGAAAATTGCTTTATCACCGCCATTGGTAATCAAGGCATGGACTGCTTGCTTACTCATGATGTTAACTTTCTATCCAGGTCATGCTTTAAACAATATTAGGTAAGAGGTTTTTTGTGCGACAAAAAAATAACGGAAAATATTTTAAGTAAACAAAACAGGTTTACCATGAATTAATGGTGATTAGAGACTTTTGGTCAAATCTTCCCATGTGCTAATTTTCATAATTGGGACGGCCTGCGTTCAGTAGCATGTTTATGGCTAATGATGATGATGACATGACAAATATAGTGCCTCTTTGACTTTTTCGCGACGATGCTAATGTAAGGAACCAAAATGGTCTTAAAACTCTGTAATAAATAATATGTGCTTCCGAAATGACAACTTTTAGCTAGTTATACGATAAAAAAGTGTATTACAAATTAAACAAAAAAACAATTTACAGTTAGTGATCTTTAAATCGAGAACAAAGATCAGCGGCAGACGAGCTACCCGATATAGTTTCAAATAATCTACTTTGACGGACAAAAAAGTACGCGCTGCCGAGGACAGTACCACATAGCCTTAAATGGCCGTATTTCTCAAAATCCCTGCCCTTTGTCCACCATAATCGACGATAGTGATCTCGCAGTCTCGAGAGATCGCAATCCGTCTTATCGCAAAGAGGTAGACACCATCCTGACATACTCTGACAAATCAAGCGGCCAAACACCCGTGCGGATAGACGGCAAGTCGGATACATTTTATACATTGTGAATTTTAAGTCGTAGTTTTGCCTTAAGCAAGTTTTAGTACTCATGAATAGGAGCAACTTTTTGTAGTGGATCAACTCTGAAATCTTTAAAAAAAACACATTTTGGATGAGTAGGTATTATTGTAATGTATGTCTTCCGAGCCTGCCGACGCGACGTCGATCTTAGGCGCGAGATTTACCGCGCGTACGTGACGCACGCCTGATACCCTGGCACCCTCGTTTATTATCTGCTAGTGACTAAGCTTGTACGCTCCCCGTGTTACAATATTTTGTTATTGTTTGTATCAACTGTAGAAATATGCTAGGCGGTTGAGTATCATCATATATCATGTACATAAATGCTCGCAGTAGTAGAGTAGATGGCTAAAAACTTGACGATGATTTTAGAAAAATATATCTACAGATTGTAATTGTTAAGACTCCAAACGACTAGGTACGAGTCAGATACAATCCGTATTGTCTTGTTGATGCGATTTAATTGTTAAATTAAATTTTATTGTGATTCAGGCCTTAATGTTGCTCCTGGAGTTATATTTCAAGCACCAACTGATGAGCTATTTAAAGGTGCAGGTTCGTTTCCTAACGCACTTGCTCGACCGGTCGCGGAGTGAAGCAGAATGGTGGTCTGTCGACAGCCACTTTAAATCACGGGCGGTGACTTGCGCGCGCGACTGCATATAATGGCCCGCCGGCGCCGCCCGCCTACCTGGGCTTTCGTCACTAGTCACTCTCAGGTGGTGCAATTTGAAGATGTGTTGATTGAACATTCGAAATGTTGCGAGTTTTTGGCGGAATGTAGGAAAAAGTTAAACTGTAGCGATAGTTCAAACTAGTGTTTTTTTTATTGGATGAAATTTTTTGTCTGTCACTACGAAATTAGGTTGAAAGATTTTTATTTCTAGTGTGTGATAGAATTAATTAAACAGATAACAACTAGATGGCGCTAAATCTAACACACACACACACACATCATCATATAAGAATTATATTAGACCAAGTCAGAAGTATCGATCGGTCTTGATAATAATATAAGTAATTGAATGCACCATTAAACTAAACAATTTTTTTTCATTTACCAGAACACAATTGACATAATTTTAATACTTTTCTAAACACAATTACGGAACCTACTATAAATATTAGCATTTCTATTGAAAGAGGATTAAGTTATTTGGCAGTTATGTGAAATATATGTATACGGCTAAACTAGACAGTGCAGTTACTGGAAAAACCGTAAACACTTTTAAAAATGATAAAGAAAAAAGACTTTATTCTTATACAAACCAGCTATTTTGTGGACTAAAATGTTAAGTGTCGCGTCCCGTGAAGCGCGTGCGCCACGCGCTTGTGTTTGTGTACCGTTGCCTGCTAGTGGTTGTGCAGTGAGCGGCGCGCGCGCAGTGTAGTGATGGAGTACCGCGGCCCGCACCCGATGGCCAGCGTCGGGGCGCCCTACGTCCCGCCCACAGGTAAATTATATGTCCTACCTACTGTATTCATGAAAATAATGTGTGTGAAACGCCAAACCATAGTGATTGCTTTCTTCTTCTTGTGCCATCTCGTTAGAGGTCGGCTATTGATAATAAAGGTTTTTTATTACTCAGATTATACCACTCGGCCATGTCCTGAAGCCATAAAATTTTTCTACGACATGATCTCAACATCTGTTATGAAACATTATGTCGTTTTAATTCCGCTAACAGGCTATCATTTGACATTTATGACAAACTACCCGCAATAATACGTATTAATGGAGATGAAACTTAATATATTTGGTTTTATATGGCTTTATAAGAGGCCAAGAGCTGCGTAGCTGTTCAGTGGGTGTGCAACACTCGCAACAGCTCTTGAGCATTAACCACAACAGTGAAAGATTTACGGCGCCAGGTATCGTTCGGGTTTTAACACTCCGGGTTAATTGAGCACGCGGCGACGGGTCGACGACGAGGCGACGACGACGCGACGACGCCGACGTGACGATGACCCGGCGTGATGGATGGCGCGGCCGTTGAGCGCGCGATTTAGCCCGCGAGTGACCTGGAGAGCAGTTAATGAAACGTCCTTGACGATGTGCACCATTCGTCTTGCTTAGTTTATTGGCTTTAGTTATTGCCAGAGATAATTGCAGTTGGGAAATGCTTCTTTAATTAAAAAGAAGTTCGTAAATGTTGTATAGGACTGTACTTAATCACTTGTTGAACTATAATCGAAGTTGCTATTAGCTAATGTCTCAGATGCCTTATCAACTCGCCTAGCTTATCGGATTAGCGTCGAATACCCTGTTGTCGTACACCTCCCAGTCCCCACGGCTCGGATATCTCAAATATAAACATCATTTGGCATCTCGCCCCCGCACAAATCACGTCGGCGAATAACAATGAGGGGATTGCTTTCCAATTACGGCGGGACTGTCCGGGATGGGCGACGGCGTTGTCACCCTATAAGGTTGCGCGCGCATCGCCCGGCAATTAGTGGGATGGGTGTAAGCGCAAAATAAGTAGACCCACAGAAGGTAAGCTTAATACATGCCGCGTTCGAACAACGCATACATAGACTCTCTCACAGGCACGGATCTCGGAACAGTCCGAGCGCAGCTGTTGCGAGATTCCGTGTCCGCGAGAGGTTGTCTATGTGTGCGTTGCTCAAGCGCGTTTGTATCAAGCTTGCCTTCTGTGGGTCTCCTTATTTTGTGGTGTAAGTGTCGGCGGTTAGCGGGTGGAGCAGATGGGATAGTAACACGTCCTTCGTGGTCCCGGAGGTAGAATGCCTTGAGTATTTGAGTGTGATAACAGAGTTTAATGATATATCTTGCAGTAGTTGTTGCCTTTGCGCAGTAGCAAATTGCAATTTGTATATTTGTTTTAAGATTGTCTAGATTATCGTAGATTACTGTAGATCTTAGGGTGTTTTTGTTTGTGTTGTGCATTTTTTTGTTTTCTGGAAACTTATTAAAACGTTAGTTTGGTGAGAATATCGGACGCAAAAGACTGTGTGTGATAACATTAAAACGTTTAACAGTTTTTTTTACAACCAGCCAACAATATTCAATGGATAAAATATTAAACGTATCGAAAAGCAATAGATTTTTATCTCGAGAAGAATATTATAAACGGTTTAATTATACCAGTGCCGGAAACGCGGCTGCGGCGAAACGGTGACTAATTCTCATGCTATGATATCAATTACGATAGCTCCTTCTGACTTTTATTCACAGTCACTAACTAATCTTTGACGTTGAAACATTTGGAACGGTACCTTAATAATCAAATTATAAATAATGCAAGAAATATTAAATTTCATAGTGTATTTTATGTCTCTTTTAATTTCGAGATCATTGGTGTGATTCAAAAATTACCCCCCAGTGGAGATGAAAGCCAAGTCTTTACCCGGAAAGGAATAAAATAAAATTGCTGCATAAAAATATTACATATATTTGGCTTCGTAATTAACAGTCCAGAATATTCACTCATAAATATTTGTCATTACCAGAATATCAGACGCAAATCATATGTTTGAAGTCCTTTTGAAAACTAGAAATAGCGAAGGAGCTTTGGTGTAGTACTGGCGCCAAAGCCGTGCAATCGAACTTTTGCCAACCCTCGCTGCCACCATTGAGAGGTCATGACGGAACTTTAGCTCACAAGCCGCAGGAGAAGGTCGATCTCCTGACCAAACTCTTGGCGGCTAACTCCCGAATCGATGACTGCAATGCACAGCCACCTACAATTTCTCACTGTGGTCACACAATGCCCGATTTTAAAATCAGGCAGTGTGATGTCCGTGCGGAGCTGCAGTCAATCATTGTCCGGGAAGCTAATGGCCCCGATGGCATCCCTCCAATAGTCCTAAAAATGTGTGCAGCGGAGTTGTCCCCCGTGTTAACGCGCTTTTACCGTCTCTCGTTCTCTTTAGGTTGTGTGCCGGAATCTCGGAGAGAGGCCTATGTGCAACCGGTCCCCAAAAAAGGAGATCGGTCAGATCCATCGAATTACCGCACCATACCAATAACTTCAGTTTTGTGCAAAGTAATGGAGCGCATTTTATATAAACAACTTGTCCACTACCTAGAAGAACACTCCGTAATTCACGATCGCCAATACGGGTTTCGGCCGAAACGGTCAACGAGTGATCTTCTAGCGTACGTTGCACATCTATGGGGTAAAGCTATTGACAAGCGTGTGTCGGTGGCTGTTAGCCTTGACTTAGCCAAGGTTTTTGATCGGGTCTGGCACAAAGCTCTTCTCTCCAAGCTCCCGGCATGCTAATGTCAGTGAACGCTGGGGTCCCTCAAGGCTTCGTTCTGTCCCGCCCCCACGCTGTTCTTTCTGCATATCAATGCAGATGATAGCACGGTGCATGGGGGATATAACGGTTACCCAGCGGCAGGGCTGATCGAAACGAAAGTGAATCGAGTGAATCTTGTCATTGAGCTCAATTGGGTATTGGACATCATATCTAATTGGGGCTCCAGTAATCTGGTTGAGTTCAATGCCAAGAAAACAGGTATGTTTGTATGTTTTTATGTATGTAAGGCAAAAAAGTCACCATTCCTTCCCCTTTCAACACTTCAGGGTACATCTCTAAGCCTGCAGAGCAGTATCAACATGCTCGGTATGACGATTCGCTGTGATGTGAATCAAAGGGACTACATCGAAGCCGTGATTAAAACAGCCCCACGAAAACTCGATATTCTGAACAGAGTGCGGCGACGGCGACGAACCACGTTCGGCGTGTTGCCTCTCAGTCGCACTTGTAAATCCGTGCATAAGTGTGACAGGGAGGCAACACGTCGAACGTGGTTCGTGGTAGGCCCTCTGTTGTGCCTTTTGTACAAGACACAGGTACGGTCTTGCGTGGAGTATTCCACATCTGGGACGGTTCCGGCATTATTGGCAATGCAAAAGTCGCAAATAGTCTCGAATCTCTGCAATTGCGTAGAGATGTTACGTCACTCAGCGTGTTTTACCGCTTATACCATGGCGAGAAAGCTCTTTGACCTCACCATCCTACCTTCTCCCTTCCTTCATAGGAGTACACGTGCTGCTCTTCGGAGTCACCGCTTCACTGTCTCAAATATCCCATCGCGCACAAAGAAATTTGGTGAACCGTTTCTTTGTTACACCTCCAAAAGATGGAATAGTCTACCAGCCCATGTTTTCCCTTCTTCCTATGATATGGGGTCCTTCAAAAGAGGCGTGAAGATCATCTTGTGGGCCGGCAGAGTGAGGTTAACTGATGCTACGTTCGTTTTCACGCTGCACCAGTTATCTTCGCGTCTGGACTCCATTTTCACTTAACATCAGATGAGATAAAGTCATTTGCCGAGCTATCTACAAAAAAAAAACACGCTACCAAAACGTGAAGGTAAAGTTCCAGCTCTTATTAGCAGTCATTTGTAACAAGACAGTCTACAAATCGATTTAGTTCACCCGCTTTATACTTCAACTTCGACGCTCGGAAATGTGTACCTAATAAAGGAGAATATATGTAACCAGATAATAATGTAATATTTGTTATACAAAAATATATTATGCAGTGTTAATTCCGCTTCATTAACCCATTTAGACCGACCAGGCGTTAGTGTGTTGTTGTAAATGAAACTTTAAAAGTATCGTAATTAGGGTACATCTATATACTGTTTTTAGAGGTGTTATAACACCCTGTCAGACTAAGTGGGTTAAGGGGGTGCAGCGCGGAATTTGAAAATTTACGTGTTTTTAAGTCACTGGTGCTAGGCGCTGAATAGTTCTTATACATTAAAAGGACTAGTGTAGATTAGCTTGATCCTTTCACAAGGTCATGGTAGTCTTGGAATTTGAAACAAATACCCAGAAACTGCATAAACATTACGTAAAATAATGATATCTAAAAACTTATTTCTTCAGAAACTTTGTAAATATAGCCCAAATAAAACAATGATCCGACATCAAATGTTTGTATTGATATTCCGCAGGTCACTATTGTCTTACTTTTCCATTAAAAAACATGAATATGAAAATATTAAGACTTTTCTTATTTTTTACCCAAACGCCTATGATTTTACGAAAGTAAACATTGCTCTAATTAAATCACCAGCCTACTCTGTACAGATATTAGTGTGCGTGCGTATTCGTAGTCGTGCGCCGTTGTCACACCACTGCCACGCGCCGCTCGCTCGCTATCATAAAGAAACTTGAAACTCGCAGTTTTGCGTCCGCGCTGCACCCCCTTAAACGATTATACATCCGATAACATGAATTTCCGCAAAGTAAAGTCTGATTCCTGATTTGATCTTATTATCATAATATTTGTTGTTAATGTGTTTAGCAAGTGAAGATGCATAGCATAGCAAGATGTGAAGCACTTAAATTATGTGACAATATCCACTGACGCAGAATTGACAGTGGTGCCAGAGTCGAGCTCCATTCGTACGGGATCGCGCTGAGCACTCACCTCACCTCGCCCTTTTGCCTTTGAATATTTGATAAGATGTCCCCTCGGGCTCCGGGCGAATTTGTCGACGATTGATCGTGTTATGACGCTCCTCCTTTTAGACGTTGCCTTTTTGCTTTTATTGGATTAATCTTGTGTGTCTTGCTTGGCTTCTCTCAATCTTAACATTTAATAAATGTCAGCATTATGTATTCGGTAGAATACATAATGCTGACATTTACATTACATTTCTACCTAGCCAAAATAGTTATCTATTTTAAGCACTGTTGTGTTATGTTAATTTGCCTTTAGTTTTCTCAATCGCCCATTTTGTAGTCTCACTCACAAGACACTCAACTAAGCGGTGGTGGCATGTGCGTCGGGTCGTTACATTCCCTAAAATATGGTTGAGCGAAGCGATGGCTGATTCATTATGTCATACTCGTGAACGGGTGCCGCCTGTGGAGGCTGGTCTGCTCTTGCATACTTGTCTTAATTTTATTATTATCAACTATAGTTTAACTTTGTTTTTTCTTAGACAGGTTTTGACTTTTACTAGTACTGTATGACATTGTAAAAAATTTAACTGGTAAATGGTGTTTTTGCAAACAATTTTTTTTTTCTCATGTGATTGTCCTTTATATTATGTGTTTTTTTATTTGTGATGGAAAATGTCCTTTTATGATAGGGCATTTTCCAATATTTTTGACGATGTAAGGGAGAAAAGATCTGGACACTTGCTGAGTTTCTTGCCGGTTCTTCTCAGTACAAGATCTCCCGCCCAGAGTAGACTTACGAACCGATGGCATAATGACGTTCATAAGAGCTATTTGTAGCCTAAACTGAATAAATGATTTTGAATTTGAATTTGAATTTAAGCTAAATCAATAGCGTCTTAATAGAGTGGCAGTATCCTAATATTAAGTAACGGACTGTATAGGAAAATTGTCAAAAACAGACCACCGACACACGACTTTGAATGTTTCGTCACTTCATCAGCCATCACTTAATATCAAGCTCGGGGGTATACTAATTGACTCCAGTTTATATTTAACAGTGTAGGTATAATGGTTACAATGACAAAGTATAGGGAGTCGAGGAGAGAGCGATATCGCGAGAATCGACAAATGTGCCCACCTCCCCGACCTGCCGCGGCATCGGCGACGCGATGCGACGTCGACCACAATTTATTCCGGCCATGTTTATTAAATCGGTTTTATCGGGATTGTTTGCTCGCTTTTATTGTTAATCAGCGTCTGTTATTTGATTATCGGAAGTCAGTCAGACATTCAGAGGAATACTAATAGGTAATAGTAGGAGGTTTTGTAGATACAAAGGTGTCTTCTGTCAAGTTTAATTTGTCTATGTTGTTGATCTTGCAAGTGCTGATTATTGATAGTTTATTTGTCGAAATGTTAATTGTAACGGTAGTATTACGGTAGTTGGAATTAATTATTTAATTAAAGCGATACTTGTCACGCAATTAATAAATTCCTTTTTTGTGTAGAAAGTGCAGACACTTCAACCGCAGAAGAAATATTAGTACTTCGTCTTTAACAATGTTTTATGTAATAAAAACATATCTTGCTTTGACAAAGTGAATTTGAAAAGCAAATATCAATTTCGATATATAGGAATTTCAACTTAAATATCAGCTTTTAATGCAGATTCTTTTTTTCTGTTAAATACATATAATATATCAGTGTAAAAGTATAGTAATACACGCACAGAACGTACGCTACGCATGTCTAATGTGTAGGTGAAAAAGTAGCGAGTCCGTATGTAATAGCGGATAATGCGGGTAGGTAATAAAGTGCCGAGTGGCGGCCGCCGGGAAATGATCCCGGTAATGTCGACAGATGGGGTCACTGTGGGGGCCACGCTTCGGTCCACTCGCGGGACAGATTAGCTGGGGAGAGCGGTGCATTAGTTTTGTACGTGATTAAACTTGGTTATCTTGTTATTCGAGTACAATGTTTATGATTATGGTTATATAGAATTTTACGCAAATTTTGTTGCGAACTTTACGAAGTACCATTGCATGAGTATGGCATGGGTAAGAATACAGCAGGAACACCGTTTTCAAATTGTTATACAATGGTTTATTAGCAAATATATAGTTAACTTTTTAGGGATCTTCTTAGACCTCTTTGTGGTTTTACAATCCCAGATTGTTATTTGAACAAGTTGTTGTTATTAAAATAAGTTATCAATCGACTGACGTTCTTATTTTAATTTCTTCGTCACAAAATATTTCTTGTAAAATATTGACACTATAAATAAATAAAGCTGACAACATTTTGCTCTATCATGCGTTTAACTTTTTGTGCCAGCACTGTCAAATGAAACTCGATAATGTTTATCCTGTATTCGGTGCGCAGCGTGGCGTTCTACGCCCCACGTCCGGATAACCGTATAAAATAGCACGGATGTCCTTATCCCGCGGATCGTCGGCGGTGATATAAAAAAAATCACCTCCTACCCCCTAGCACCCTTACCCTCACTCTAATGGGGTGGCACGGAATAAGCGTGCATAGAGCTAGTGACGGGTAACCTACGCGAAAACGTTGTCGATGATTCGTATGTTAGGGTATCAAATAATTCTAAATCATTTATTACATTCATGTAGTGTAAATATAGGATTACATAAAATATTTCAGAACTATAGTTTTTAAAATAGGTAGCGATTTTAAGTTGTACACGTTATGGAGGTTGGGTGGGTGTTACTAAAAGGTCTCTTACTATTGTTTTTTCTTCTCTAAAGATTTTTAGGCCCATGCTTTCTAAGTTGACACCAACTCCTTCTCTATCGCATGAATCACGCGTGATCACATGAATCACATACATAATCACTGATTTTCAGTTGCTATAATTCTTGGACAGTGAACCAGTAAGACTTTTTAAAGGCTAGGCTCAACTAAAATTACAAATGTTGAATATATCGATGCTTATTTAAAAAGTATTTCGTACATACAATCCCGTCCCTATCGCTAAGAGCTGGCAGAAGTTGCGACGCGGGCTTGTTAGTCACAGCTCGGGGTTTTCTTTCCTCTCCCCCGCCCCGCCACCCGTGCCGCGCCGCCCGCCTAGTCGTTTGCGGGGCGGGAATAAATAATTTGCTCGTTTCGCCGCCCATAAGTGCTACTAATGTTTGGCAGCATTGGATAGTCTGTACAGATGTTTTGTGAACGATGAAACCTTTTGGATATTCGCTTTAATTAATATTTGTTTATTTTTTTTCTTACTAATCTTATTTGTAACGGACTGACAAATAATTAAAGGCAATATCATCTAGCATGACCTAGATGGTTTACTTTATTGGACATAGTACAGTGCACAAATGTGGTAACAGATTTGTGTGTAAGTATTTTCGCTATTCGATCTAGCTAAAGTGAACTTTTATTTGTATGCAAATCATACAGAGCCACCTAGTGATCAACTTGTGACACTAACTTGAACAGCACTCTGTCCGAAGAACGTGAGAAAACATTGTCACCCTATTTTTATATAAAATATACAAAAACAAGTTAATAGAAGGTTCTTAAATAAATTTGCTCCCTGGTATTATAAAAAGGAGAGTAATTAAAACAATAATAGGTTGCGAGATTGCCCCGACCGACGCGCAACGCCTAATCATTGGCCCGATTCATAATTGACAACTGTTTCTACTTCCTCCATTGTTTAAATTAGGGTTGGCATAAGTAGAAATGTTATATTGTTTTATGGTAAGTTGTGAGTTCCGTAAAATTCACCGGATTGATCTTTGGGATAGGTATAAAGTATTGTCGAAAGTGTGAATGGCTGTAAACAAGCTATCTAGCTAGGATCGGCCTATCTGAATCCAGAAGTCTTCAGGATATTCGTCCTCAAAGGCATTGCCAAACTTATGGCATTGATCTTCATCGAGGAAGAAGATTGAAAGGATGGGTTCGATAGGATGAAGCCTCTGTAGGTGTTTGTGTTACTTTGAGAGAGAAACCTCAGGCCCCACTTAGAAAGATAAGATAAACCAATAATTTTTCATTGTCCTGAAATTTTCTTGTGTCATAAAGTCACTTTAGTCCCAAAAACCTCTACATTTGAATTGTCGATGAACACATTAGCACAAAGTTAGCGCTCGCAAATTAGTCGTGCATATTCACTGTCATAATTGTATTATAACAGCGGCCGGGCGTGCCCCGGCGGGCCCCGGCGGCTGCCAGCGTGAAACTTTAATTAAAAGTTGACGAGACAACGCCGGCGCCGGCTGTCGCCAGGATTATCGCTCCGAATCCTCTCTCAAATTGATCCCCGGCAACACGTCAAAATACGCCTTACCGCCTAAAGAATACAATCCACCACAAAAATCGACTTTACCATCAGCGCCGCAAATCACGTATTACTTCAACAAACAACCGTAGGAATCTCCGAGAAATCCGTGTCGGAGTAAATTACACTTTATATTAAACCGTGGAAAAGCCACTTTTCCCCTACGCGGGTGGTCGCGGCCCGAAACGTGAGGCGCCCAAATGGAAATTGATTCACTGCGAACCGTAAGGTCTCAAGTAGCTAGCTATTGCGCCAGTTTAAGCGGACCCCTCTGCCGATGGCTCGATCACCCGCTGCCCTCTGGGAGACTGTGAACGGCGGGGTAGGCGGCAGGTCGCGTTACGCTGGTGATTGTTCGTTTCACGTTGAACATGCTCCGTTGTGGTAGCGTGCAGCGGGCGCTCCTGAAGTGGCGAGGGTGTACGATTACTGTTCGTAATCGGCCTGATCCCGATGAAGTTGGTAACGGAGTGCCGCCCCGAGCGCCGAGCGCCAAACCGAGCGCCGAACACTCGCAGCAACCGCACACGCCGCAGACTTTCATTGTGATTTATAGCCTAATTTGAAAGTGTTTACTCTGAGTTTTATTATGCGCTGGCGTAACCAATCGTCTCTGGTAAACACTCTTGAATGCTTTCGGTCTGGTTCAGTTCAAAACTTGCTCATAAAATGTTTTTGTATTGTAAAATGTTCAAATGCGCGTTACGTTTATTTTATTTAAATGTTTTTGTCTGATTTAAAGTTAAACAAATGACTAATGTGCATTTACAGTTTAAAAAATACATCAGTGACTATATAATTGCTTTTAATAGAAAAACAGTCTTACACATACGTCGAGTCTGCAGCAACAGAGATGCAACCTGTTCGTAGACAGAACACTCGAGTGCCCTTCGACGCACTGCTCTGTGTCGGGGTGCCGGGCCGGGAGCCGGGGCCGGTCGCCGGGCCGGGCGGGGTGGCGTGCCGCCGGATTGTAATGGAAATCCGCAAACGTTACACAACCCGTACGGGGGTGGGCCGAGCCACGAGCGCAACGAGAATACTCAGCTGCGAATGATAGGATTTAATACGAGGGTGACACCTCTCACGCCTATTTCCCAGAGGGATAGGCATAGGTACGTAGGCAGATACAAGTTTCCATTTGCTGCGATCCAAACATACATCGGCCCGGCTAATCCATATTGGGCTAACATGCAACACTGGCAACCATGTGATATAATTGTTGTCCAGTAGTGAGAAGTTTATGACTCTTATATTAAAGACAAAATACAAGACCATCTGTCTATACGCATGTATCTTTTAAAGTTTGCTGCTCCAACTTATACAACAAGCTCTTAGTCCACACTTACAAGCGGTCCGGTCACCAAGGTCCAATTCCCTAAATGTCCAGTAGACGAAAGTCTATTGTCTGAAAGTCCATTCCTCAAATGTCTAACTCCTTGAATGTCTATTCACCAAAATTCTATTTACCTGTGTTCTATTCTCCGAATGCCCGTTTACTTGTACGTCTATTTACTTGTATGTCTAATTACCTGTATGTCTATTCCCCGAACGTCTACTAGATAAATTATATACCTACACTACACACATTAGGACTAGTTTAAAGTTTAGGAGTGGGGGCTCGTGACGTCATGACTCTGTATAACTGTACCAATGTTCGGGGAATTGGACATTCTGGGAATTGAACGTTCGGGGAATTGGACAATCTGGGAATTGGCGTTTCCAATACCACCGTATTGAAAACGCGGTACTCTCACCCCTTAAGCCGCCCCCGACCCCGAGCGAGCCCAGTGCGCAGGTCTTGTCCCGCCGCCGCCCAGCGCTGACTCCATAACAGGTTGCCTATACTACAACAGGTAACTCCGCTGCCGCTCGACCCCGACTTCTCCGAATACCAGTTATAAGACAGCTTTTAGGGAACCGCGAGGTTGGCGCAGTGCCTGACACTTTATATGGTTTTGATTAAGTAAATATTGTAACCTACTTACTTATTATTCGATTTTGGAAAGTCTCGAAATTTTCAAAGTTTCGGGACACGACATCATCCAGGATCAAAATCCCTGGTCGTAGCCCTTATAATTTTGAATAAAAAGCTAAAAATTGCTTTGATTAAAGAGATTCATGAGACTATGCGCCTGTATTTAGATCTTAGACGTAGTATATCGGCATCAGATTAGATATACCTAGCTGTTCAGGAAACTAAAGGGCAACGCAAATTGAGCCGGCATGGCAAAGGATTTAAATTTTTACCAATGGACATTCAAACATATCTAAATATAAATAAGACATAAATTACCATGCTTTAAAATGATTCCGCGGCATCCAAGCCACGGGCTCCCGCGGCGGGATGCCGTGGTATGCCGTGGCGTGCTGCGGTAGGCAAAAGCATGTTGAAGGATGCCGGCGGCGCATGCCGCCGCGACGTGTTGAAGGTAGTGTTGTAAAGAACTCGAGTCTTTTAGTCTTAATTCGATAGACTCGACTCAATTTTACAAGACTCATTGAACTAGCAGTCTTGATTCGAGCAGGTTTTAACTCAGCAGAGAAGCAGGCTGCAAGCCAAATGAGTAAATAAAATTTTGTTTTTGTAAGGTCTAGACAAAAAATACTGGATTTATAAATAAAGTTACAAAAAATACTGGGATTTATAAATAAATAAAGTTGATTTGTTTCTTCAGCCTAGCTGTTTTAATTTATATTAACCTGATCCCTATCTAATATTTATTATTATAGACAAGTGACATACAAACAAATTACTTACGATATATCGAAAATTTTGATATATTTTTTACATGAACATCCCTATGCAGAAGTTGCCAAGGCACACTTTGACGTGACGCGGCATGCCACGGCATGCCTCGGCGGCAAAATACTTTGCCATGCCGCCGCCCCGGTCTGTGTAGGTGTTAAACAGTTTTAAGGATACTTCTTTAACAGTTAAAATGTTTTTACTGTCAATCGCTTTTAATCATTCGGATCTCCGAGAATTCCTCGTAAAGAAAGCATCTAAATAAACATTTAGATTTTCTAGAATATACAGGATACTATAGAATATATTTTTCCAGTGTGCCGTTCAAGATTGACCTAATAAAACAGTTTTAAAACAGAGAGGATTGAAGGAACTACAATGCCCCCAGCTGACCATTCATTACAAACCGGATTGAACTAAATATAAAAGTATTTTTATTTTTAAATTCTTTATAGGAAATTTACCGTGATCTCGCCTGATGGTAAGTGATGATGCGGCCTAGGATGTAGCATACTTGTCTAGATAATGCCTGTTCACCCTTGCCTTGAAAATATCCAGGTTGTACGTATCAGGAAACAGATCCGCTGGAAGGGAGTTCCACTCTTTAGCTGTCCGCATCAAAAATGATGACGCAAAGCGCTTTGTGCGTATAGGCGGTATGTTGACAGCATAAGGGTGTGATCTCAGTCCGCGTCCAGTTTTCCGAAAATAAAAAGGAGAAGGTGGTATCAGTTCGTGTAATTCCATCGCACACTGTCAAACCGATACCGAATAACAAAGTGTTGAAACGGCATCATCGATTGTATCGTCCTCCCGCCACAGGCGCTTTCAAACAATACACCTTGTGTTATTGGAGTGGTTAAATTATTCACGGGGCGGCTCCCGCGCGGGCCGGTCAGCGGTCAATTAAACAATCGATCCGGCCGCTGCGTCATATCAGACGGAACTGTTGCATAATTTATGTGCGGTCGTCGGCGCGAGCCGACTAGCCATGTGTTGGAAACCGCTTTTTAAACTAACCTGTTTTGGTAAAGAAGAGCTCTATGGCGCAGTGGTTAACCCTTTCCACGCCAATGACAGATATATCGGACAAACCATTTCCGTGCCCACCACGCCAGCGACTGATATATCAGACAAAAAAATAGTGGAACTAAGTCTTTGATTTCTACTTGCCTGAAAGTCTTTATTCAAGTTTATGTCGGTATTTCCAAATATTTAATATCTGAAGAATAAAATAAAGCTACATTTGAATAATAGTTTTACGTCGTTTCTCTTTAATTTTTGATAAACACAACCCCTTTTTTTGCCGAAATCAAAGCTATTTTTACCTTAGTGTCCAGCGCCAAAGACTGATATATGAGAGAGTAGTGCTGTTACCAAACCCTTAATTTATCGTATTTTTATTTAAGTCGTATTTTTCTAAAATCCTTTAATTAAGGAGTAACCTTCTTCACTTAAAATCAAAATAAAGGTATCCGCTTTTCTTATGCAATACGATAAAATCATTATGTTATAATACATTAATTTCATGCAAAATTATTACATTTACTTTATACTTAGATGTTGTTTTTTGCTTAATAATCGTCGTATGACCCCAACACTATTTACTTGAATAATATATTCAGTGCTAAACGCCAATGTCTGATATATCGGACAGGAAGTGACGTCAGAGACGATGGATCTTTCTAGAACAATTTATTTAGTGATGTGAATTGAAGGTATTAAAAAAATATATATTCGGAACCTACCCTACATAATATAATAATGACATATTCTTTGTTATTATTGAATTACATCAGTCAAGTGAGATTAGTGAGATACATGCAACAAAAATGACTACTACCGAGGAATTAATTCGAATATTAGAGGGAGAAGATGAAGTTGAATTTGAAAGTGAGGAATTAAATTTAAACATTCCACAGGTATGTAATTATATCCTTAATTTTTAGTACTTACTTAAGGTCGTGGGTTGGATCCCCACCCCGAACAAACTTTTATATTATGATGAATATTTGTGTTTCTTCAGGTGTCTGAGTGTAGTATGTACATTAAGTATTTAATTTAAAATATATATGTATGTATGAATATCAGTCTGTGGCCGCCATATGACAAGCTCTGCTTAGTTCGGGGCCACAAGGGGGTACAAGGTCATAACCTTGTGTGGAAATCTACTGTTATATAATTATTTTTTTTTTTTAAATCCCAGAAATTCCTGACTGTTAAATAAGAATCGTAAATTGACTCGCTCGGAAATCTTTCTCACTGTAACTATTTTGAATAAAGTATTTTCAATTGTATTTTAAGTGTTTTAATATATATTTAGTTGGAATGGGATTTAAATATTACATATTCATATCTAATTATCGATGTTTAGATTTCACCGGAAACAGTAACTTCACTAAAACTTGAAAGAATTACTACCCATACGCCAAAGTCATATATATCAGACAAATAGTGCTGCGGTAAAGGAATATCTATATGAGGATTTACTTGGCTTTATGGAAAATAAAATACTGTAAACTACATTCGAAAGTTATTTATTATTTTCATATTTGTATGGAAGGATGTTATAATTCGAAATAAAGCATATTTTGATGCAAAATATGCTGAATAAAAAATATTTTTATTGAATCTCGATAATTGAGTGTCTCTTCACTAGTAATAATAACTACAATTTATGTTAAAAGAGGCCGTGGCGTCAGGGGCACGATTTTCAGAAAAACGCGTGGCGTGGAAAGGGTTAACGCGCCTGGTCTGCGATTGTTAAGGTTAACGCAAAGTCCGGATGGGTGGTGGGACCAAAAATGTATCGTCTCGGGCTCCTCTCTGCTTCAGAAGGCTTGTTCTCTTGAATTTTTTGTTCTTAGACGGAATTTCGAAGCTAACATTTTACAAGATGGTAGTCAATGGACCAAATGACAGGCCAGGATAGAGGTATCATGAACTGATCAGTCAATAGAATAATAAAGGAGACTTATTGAGGAGGTCAGTTAGCTAGCGACTCAATACTGAAATTCTTTTGGTTTGTTTCCGTAAAATTATACAAACTTACTGTGTTTGTATACCCGTTTGCTAATCTGTAATCATCAGTTATGAACTTATGACATGATAAAAAATTGTTGTGCCGTCAAAATGTCTAATAATTTTGTACTGTCATGTGGACTATAATTAAACTGAACGCTTTCGTGCGTAACATTTCAATTCTACCACCGATGTGTGTAAATAATAGTGAGACACGCACGCTTCGAGTTCCAACCTCCCCCATCAATTATAATATCCTTTTTTTATGAACGTTGCAGCGGTCGCGGTGCGGCTCAGCGTTTTCTATTCGTGGCCAAAACGGAACGGTGTTCAGTTACATTTGGTAACGATCAATTTGATACCAACCGCCATCGCCACCGAGTGACGCCAGTATATTTAGAACGTCACCCCACGTTGCTGTTTAACGTGAGATCGTTAAAAAACGTATAAAAGCGATTAGTACCGGGCGAGAGTGGAAGCACGTGTGGCCACGGGCAAAATAAAACTAATGGAAATAGTTGCCCCCGGGTGCAACAGATTTTGAACTGCCTGCCGTGTTTTGTTCGCCGAGCCGGCAACTGAAATAAATGGCTGTTGTTAATATTGACGAGTTGATGTCTTGATGTAGGTGAAGGGGCGTACAAAAACGGCGAAATAGTCATCGATGTTGTAGTTTTAAATAGGCTATTTTGTGTTTTGAGTTTAAGCATAGAACTCTACCTCTACATGACACCACCAATCTGACTATTTTTGCAGTATTACGCATACACCGGATCCAGAGGCGACCCTGGCTAAGTGGAACTCTCCACATTTGTCACGACATTAGAAAAGCGAAGTTGCCAGAGTAGAAAAAGTTTAGTGTTGCTATTTTATGATTTTTTATTATCTGACCTTTTTTATTATATAATACAATGTTTAAAAAATATATTAATACATGGAAAGGTTCCTTATTTTGTGCTCTTTTCATAAAATATAATTTCATCACTAAGAATTAGGGGGCCCAGCCTCCATACAAAAATAACATCTCCTTTCACCGGACATCGCCACACATCGATTCTGCTCGATGGATTTATCAGAAATTTCATTGTATGCACATAATAATATAACAAGCATATGCCCCATCTCATTAGCATATCCGAGACAGCAGACAGCGCACGGACAGACGTCTGCAACCGTTGCCAAGTGGCTGAACGGCCAATTAGCCCTCAGTCCTGACGCGTACGAGCTATAATTGATATAGATATCAGCGTAATCCCTGCTAACGGGCCACAGATTATGCGACGGTTTAGGAGAGCAGAAAGTGCAATGGCGGCGTGTTTTAGAACTACCTACTCGATATTAATTATTACAAGCAAACATAATTAAAGCTGATTGCATTATAACCTATATGTTTCTTGTCAAGTTATTTCCGTAACGTATTTTAAGTAACAATGTGAACCTATAAGTGGGGTCAACTGCTGGGACTCTTGAGCTTTGACTGTCCCAAACGAAATTACCACATCTTTCGCTATTAATATAGAACGTTTATTCCTGATTCATTAACAAAAAATAAATGAACCTTTCAGTGCCTTCATTTTACTGTCCTGATTACATCGCAAACAATTAAATTTTATGGCTTTGCTAACCGTCCGCCTCGTCTATCCCAACTAATCTATGGCGGTGGCACGGAGCCGACTTCTCGCGACTCAAATTAGCGCTTCAGACTGAATTAATTATCGCTCGCCGGTTCGGTGACAACCCTCGTCCGCATTTAGGGCTGCCCCCGGCGCCGCAGTGTTGATATTGATTGGAAATGGCGGGCGCGGGCGTTGACAACGGGCGGCCACTCGACTCGACATTTACTTTGTGCACTCTGTTTGGTAACCAAATATTGGAGCATCAGATGCAGAGTTTTTGCCGTTTTACAATTAGTCTATGTTTAATTTGACCACAATGACGGTTGGCGTTTTGTTGTTTCACAAAGGGGGAAGCGTTTGTTATTTATCTCGCCACGATTTCTTAAACATTTTGTTAAATGCCTGTTAGTGTAACATCCAGATCTGTCGATTTTTGATTATTGGTTTAGAATGGTGCTTTACCGCAACGCTCGAAGTATCGCGATAATTTTCATCGCAGAAGAAATGTTTTTGTTAACACGTTAATTATAATTTGTGCCTTCATGTGCCTGAAAAGTTTAGAGCATAGGTTTTCGAGAGATGTACATTTGGTTTTATGTAGGAGGTGGCACACGCACGAGAAAGTATTTCTCCTGATGGGACTCAATAACAGCTTTTACATAGTTAAAAAATGTCTGCTTGACGTATTGATCTTTTTCATGAAAGTTTCATGAAATGGATATCGCAATGTGTCATACTAAAAAATGTACATATTAAGTGTAAAAATAAAAATTTACTATATGGTAAAATTCAAATACAAATTTGAATACAGCTATTTCAATTTTATTGTACCAAAAAGTTATTATGTCGTATGAGGAACGCTATTATTCCGTGACATAAGTTCGAATCGCTTCCAACGGAAGATCGGGCTCGAGTGCCCCTCCACTCCACTTTAAAAGTGTAGTTTGACAGCCCTGCAGCGTTGACGCGGCCGAGCGCTGCCGTGAAGGACTCTGTTATAGGGGTGGTTTAAGGTCCATTCACACTGAGCGAACGGGCGCTTTTCACTTTAATTTATTTTGTCACTTAAGTTGACTTAGCTTTTGCAAATAAAATCTAGTAGCAGCTGGTAAAGTTAATGTCGACAAAAAAGTACTACAATATGGATTACTGTTGGCTATAATTCTCCTCATTAACAGTATCTTTCGAGGCCATCTTGCATCTGAGGGTATCAAATCACAACCATCGGCCATCAATTCAATCTAGCAAGCCAGCCCTACCCATAACTACTTTATAAAAATTATCTATAAACCAATAATAATCTCAGCCCATTGTTGGTTATGTTGTATTATTTAGTTGATATGAAACATATATCAGTCTATGGATTCTTTTTATTGGTTATTGTTATGTGTTGTGTAGGGCAATAAATGTTTCTTACTCTCAATCTTAAACTGATATCTTAAATATGATATCTTAAACTGTGTTAAAAATGTTAGCTGACTGGTATTGCTTTTTACTGTGACAGTATGATAAACGTTTATTTTTACTGTATAAAGGGCTTTTTTTTAACCCTCAACCAACAAAGTACACTTCCCCGTGAATATCGCAAATTGTGTCGGATTATGCAAATGTTGGATTCAGAATGGGAAATAGTTTACCGGGCCCTGTGAAACGGCCGTCGGCTCCCCCAATCTGACCCTACCTTAACTTGCGTTTGATGTTGTTTGCAAAGCGATAATAATAGTACGTTTTTTGCTTTTTACGGCTGTAAGAAGTTGGATATATTTAAAGGTCATGCTAACAGTAAAATGGTGATTAACACCAACATACACACATTATATTTATGTAACTACCGGAGCAATCGCTGATTTAATGGATATACATCCCTCGCGGAGCCGTTTTCGGTTAAAACTTCCTCTTATATTCACCTTGTTATTTTTAATAAGATAATGCCTAATCTTTTCCCTTTTGCCTTTCTAATTAAATATATTTTTAAGTCATTGTAATATTGTATAATTTTAGAATAGAATAGAATAGATTTATTTTATAACGGTAATTACGGATAATTTGGTAACGGCATATAATTTTGTAAATGTCGTTACTTCTATTAAAGCTGTGGAGTCTCTAGCTTCCATTCTTCTCCACAGCTAAAAAAATAGACGTCCTGAATGGGTAGTAGGTAAAAAATGTTATGGACGATTCAAAAGCACTTTTTTAAAGATTATTTGAATAAAAATTTTTGACTCTGACTTTGAATGATTAAATCACTCACAAAACGTTATCTAACGAATATGTTATGTTTGTTTCAGGTAAATATTTCCGAGAACGAGTACAATCGATGCCTGCAGTTGGTCTGTCTACGATTTCAATATGCTTAGCTTGTTAACACAAAAACTTAAATTTAATACCTATATTTTATTATGAAATCTATAGCTACTTGTATATAATATAATCTTTCGAGTGACGCGTAAGTCGGTCTAGACGTTGAATAGCATAGGGTTAATTGGTTGTGGAAACAGAAACTTGGTTTGACCACTCTCGCTCATGCGGCTGTCTAACGCCCAGCTATCTCGAAACCAATGAAACCTAATATTTTTGATTATTTACATATAATTTTACGCAAATATTGTTGCGAACAGATTACAAATAGGGCTTCTTTCGGCTTACAAAGTAAAAAGTAGATAGTGTTGATTCATTTCGGCGAGTTGGACTGAGCCACGATAGCATAGTTGGTAGTGCACCTGACCTGGCATGTCATGGGGTGCGGGTTCGAATCCCGCTCGTGGAATTTTTTCAACACTTTGTCTTTTTTCAATACCTAATATTTTGGAAATAATACAACCTTACAATTACCAACGTTCATAGACATGCGGTAACGGAATTCACAAGTCTTGTAAACGGTTGTTGTTTTTGCATGAGAGATAAAAGGGATATGTACAATATGTATATATGTAAACAAAGAAATAAATATGTATCGTGCTCAATGCTGTTCACTTGGCGAAACTTGGCTGGTGATGACGGTGATGATGATGAAGTGAGATATGTACTAAATAAAACTAGGGTATATTTACAGTACCTACTAATTTATTTTTCATGTACGGTATTTTACCACAGTCGCACCACTAAACCTTTGTTTAGTACTTTTACCACTGTAACTTTCCACGCTGTAAAATGTCAAGTATCACCAATATCTTCAGGCATAGCGCCCGCAACATCTCATGTCGGTTGTGTTGCAACGCATGAGTCACGCACGCACGCATCAGGCAAAGGTCAATTGTACTGCGCCGCTCGACCCCAGCCGCTATTCTAATAGTAAAGTGCAAGTCGACATCACAATAGTGACGCAATGACAACGCTAATGCGAAGGACTCTATTCCTTACTAGAAGAGCATTGCACACTCAGATGACACTTCACATTCACACTAAATTAGACCCAAGACGGAGCCTCTGTCTGATATATACAAACAGCTTACACACCAGCTTTGCAAGCACCAGATATAGACATATACTTAGACGCTTTTTCCCTCCCCCATGAGACGGTCAACCCAATCCGAGATCGTAGTCTACAGAGGCGTCCCGGTTTCTTCGTTCTCGATATCCGAAAGAATGCCTAAAGAAGCTGGTAATGTAAAGGGACGCTCACGTGAAGCCCAGCCCTAGAAAAGCCCCAGTAAGCTGCGTAGGCCGAAAACAGCAAATTATCAAAATAATACCTACTATTCTATCATAAGGAATATATTAGTGAACGGCAAGCACGCGGGCGCGGGTCAACCGGCCTCCGCGGGACAACTGGGGTCAATTGAAACGGACGCCGGTGCACTGTGACACGGCCTTTATTTACTCCGCTAATTGTGTTTGATAGTCACGCTCTTATTTACTGGTACTCGGTTGCGTCATCGTCATTTTAGTTGACGGCTCGTGGTTCTTGCTATTTGTATAGTTTCGCACTCTCATGTTTTGTGAAGTTTACCCTAACATTACATATTGATGTTATTAAATATTTTATAAGGGGCGTCTGTTACCTACCACGCACTTTGCAATAATTTGTCTCAGGATAATATCCTACTAATATTATAAACGCGAAAGTTTGTAAGTATAATAGTTTGTAAGGATGGATGTTTGTTACTCTTTCACGTACAAACTACTGAATGGATTTGGATGAAATTCGGCATACAGATAGTTTATACCAGGATTAACACATAGGATAGTTTTTGTCCCGATATTCCCACGGGAATGAATGGAAACTCAAAGTGGATGTTTGTTACTCTTTCACGTAAAAACTACTGAATGGATTTGGATGAAATTCGGCATACAGATAGTTTATTATCTGGATTAACACATAGGATGGTTTTTATCCCGATATTCCCACGGGAATGAATGGAAACTGTCAAAGCGGTACGAAATCCGCCGGTTCCACTAGTATATTATATTTATATCACGTATTTGTAACTTTAGTTACGTGATACCTACTTATATAAAATAGCGATCATAGTGTCTTATTGACTTGATTGTTTCCCTGTTGACCTACTCGTTCAATGCAAGTACATACACGGTACACAAAAGTTACTTAAATATCACGATCGTTACATCCAAACATGCGAAAGAATATATAGTTATATTTTTGGCATTGTTATAAAATACAAATCATACGATTAATTATAACATAAAATTTGGTGTGTCTATTCGTCATTGTCATAGATTCTCCGAATATTTATACCTAACTAAAAAGCTCTACATAACGCGCTACATAGTGTAGCAATTCGTCTACTAATCAACGCTTAAACGCTGGCGTAACGATAAATGTCACCGTCCCTTAGCAGGCGCAATAAGTCAGTACAAACGGCTCGCGGGGGTCAGGTCCATCAGGCGGGTCAACTGGCGGGTTACAAGTCGCGGCGGCGCACCACTCGATAGGACAAAGCTGTTTGTTTATACTGTGCACATACTATCTAGACGTTGTCGTTATTGAAATGTAGCTAATGTTTCAATTGTTTCATCATCATTATCATGTCAGCCAAAAGAAGTCCACTGCTGGACAAAGGCTCCACAACGACCGGTTCTGTGCAGGATCCATTAATAATAATAATAATAATAATAATAATAATAATAATTTATTGTTCAACAACAACATCACATAAACAGTTACAGTAATATAAAGTTATAAAAAGAAAAAAAACAGCTTAAAGTTAAAGTATGTCTCTGCCTCCTAGGTTAGGAAGACCTGTATTCTAGGAGACAGATCCTTCCTTTTCTTAATTTCTAGAATACTAATATTATCTCACAAACATAAAAGTGAATGGATGTGTATGTTTATGTGTGTGATGAGGGTGTGTGTGTGTGTGTGGGGGTGTGTTTGTGTGTGGATGTGTATGTGTGTTCAGATAGGTACTTGTATTCATTTTTATTTCTTTGATTGTTTCTTTTTTTCCCTTTAAAATAATAATAATAATAATACAAAAAAAGAAGTTCTAGTTTGGTAATTCTTGTTTTACTTAGTTATTATTAATTTTTATTTTCTATTATTAACCTTAAAATATGATATTATATAGTCAAAAGATGTTCTGTATTGTTATAGTCTAGTAGTTGAAGCCAATCTCGTAGTTTTATTTTACATGAAGTTTATTGTGAATTGTATATTTCTATATGCTTGTTAATCTTGTTGTACAAATGTGGCCCCAAAAAGCATGAGAACCTTTTATAAAAAGTAGTGTTGCATTTCTCTATCCTACATATTTTTATGGCTCTTCTTTTATCAGATTCCAATTAATTTGGAATGCTGGACCAAAACCGTTTTAAGCTATTTAGCCATTAGGGGAAGGTGGGGCTCAGTGTAACAAGGGGCACAGTATAACAGTGGCTATTACTGTGTAGCTTTCTAATATTTTACTAGCGTTTCTGAACTGAATTGTCAAACACACCTGTCGCCACCTTAGGCCAGTTATCATTTTTGGCAGTTGTCTCTGGGTACGTCAAAATAAATGACTACTATTTTTTCTGTATTTTGAAATTTTAAAATAGCTAGAGTATATTTGTGTTTTAACCTACATTATTGCAGCTTTGGTGAGTAAGTTTATTTTATATTGTACCGCTATATTATGACTCGTTTTAATACTAGATATTTTGGCTGAAATTATAACTTATAAATTTTTAGCATGTTTGTTATTAAACTTTGATACCATGGGGTACAGTGTAACGGGGTACAGTGTAACATGTTATAGTGTGCCCCTTTTGTAATATCTTTTTGTTTTTATAGTAGGCTTCAAGGAAAAAATGGTGCGAAACCGGAAGAGGAAGACTGATATAAGATTCCACAATGAAGAGGATATGAGAAAGGCTTAAGAAAAGCGGCGGGAAAAAAAGAAATAATGTAAATTACATCCTCATAAAATTTTAAGAAAATTAATTTAGAATAAAGCATTTTGTAAAAAAATTAATAATATTCTTTGTTCCTTTTTTTAATTTGTTGATATTTAGAATTTCTATGTTAAATTTGAAATACTTATTGTTTATTTGAATAATTTCTTATTTGAATAATCTTTGTTGATTTTTTAGAATTTCTATGTTAATTTTGATAATGCCTTATTTTGATAATTTTTGTTGATTTTTTAGAATTGCTATGTTATCTTTAAGATTATAAATGTTTTTCTACACAAATTTTGCAGTACTGTTATATAGTACCCCAGGGTATGTTACAATGAGCCCCTACCCTGGGGTTCAATGTAACAAAAGAATGTTTTTTTTAAAACGATTATTCAGATAGTTTGTAAGGTTAAATAACGTGATATTTAGATTCCAAATGAAAGACTAAGGACTGAAATTAGATTGAGAGACTTTAAAAGTGCCATATAATAAATAATTTGAATACAATGAGTGTTTATATCTTTTTAGTTACACTGTGCCCCACCTTCCCCTACTTAGCTAAAAAGTAATAAAAATTGTATTTAGCTTTTTTCGACATACTGCTGAGTTTAGGCGAAGCCCTCGCGTAAGCCCTTTCGCTCCTCTCGATCTTTGACGTTTATCTACTATCCATATCTAAAGGCATCGAAGTCATCCCTCGACACGGTCAGTCCAACCCGAGGCCGGACCTTTAATGGCGCCCTCGGGTTTTCCGGATCAACCGACTCTGAACGCTTCGGATAATCTAGTAGGATACGGGAACACTCATGCCATCGCCTCTAGACATCCTCTGACGATTGTTCGACAACTGACACTTGAGGGGTCATTAATTTCTCGCCGCCAATATTCGGATGAGCTGTAAAGGCCATAGGTGGCCAAGAGCAGTCCCTTAATATCAATTCCGTATCAAATAACAAAAATATCTTTTGGCAGAAATTGGAAAGTTATTAATGGAGTTCAATAATCAACTCCCCCTCCTTGTTTAAACGCTACAATTACGAGTAGCAAATGTGTACAACCCCACGCACCACGCAAAGGCTGGCTACCATAAATACCTGATAAAAAAACAAATAATAATAATAATAATAATAATGCTATTGTGGAACCAACCACCGCACACCAATTAAATGTATTGACGCGGTTTAATGCGTTCCGCTTGACGTGTTCACCACGCATGCTTGCTGACACGGGCGACCACCCCACATGTTGTTCACGTCCCTTCACATAATTGTTGATTATCAAGAGTACCAAGTTATTAAATGCGAACAAAAAGCTACAGGGAATCTGTAGTCGCACAACCCAGTCCTTACAAAATAGGACAATGAACATGAAGAGACAAAGTTGGTACCTGCTTAAAAAAATAAGGGTTAAGATTTTAAAGGAACGTGACCCACAGTCAGTCCGTGACCACCAAACGTCGGACAACTTTGTTCAAACGTCGGGTATAAAAAGTTATGCCTAAGGTTGTTTGCGATAAATAAACCTTGTGTGATACTTTATTAAAAGGAGACGCGAAAAATCTAAATTACGTTTTTAAAATCCAACCAATGACGATAGTGATCTTCAAGTTCTTTTTCTTGTGCCTCTTTCATCTTGAAGGTAGACAAACAGTTTCGTATATCTTGGTCGATGTTTGGTAATAGGTATGTGTTCAATCCAGAATTATTTTTAAATTGAACTATAAGGTCGACGACCAAGATCAATGTAACAGCTGGGCCTGGAGTTTTCCCTTTGTGACAAACAACACCATATCTCGGCATGTGGTGCTTATCAGGCATGTTCACAATTTTCCGGTACCTTATCTATACTAATATTATAAAGCTGAAGAGTTTGTTTGTTTGTTTGGTTGAACGCGCTAATCTCAGGAACTACTGGTTCGCATTGAAAAAATATTTTTGTGTTGAATAGGTTTTTTATTGAGGAAGGCTATAGGCTATATTAAATCACGCTATGACTAATAGGAACGGAGCAGCAATGAAAAGTGTTACAAAAACGGGCAAATATTTTTTTTGAGAGCTTTCCTTGCGTGCGCTGCGTAAACGGTGAAAGTTACGCAAAAATCATGTATTACGAAATAGTTCCCCTTTAAAAGTTGTAAAAAAAAGTCCGCGTCAGCATTTATGTCTAGCTTTTAAGGTTGACTCACTATAACCTTTTTTATGGTAATCAAATTAGTTCTAAAATAATACATTATTTGCGAAGGTGTTTAACATATAATAAACATGATATTAATCCTTATCCAAATAAATAAATAATTTTCACAGGCACTTAATTAACGCGGGTGAAACCGCGGGGCACAGATAGTCTATCGTATTCGGGATTATACAAGTGTTACCAACATTCTGTATACACTATGATATAAATAGTGACAGTATACCTTGCCAGGTCCCCGTGCGATATGGCGATAACAGATTCCTTCGTAACCGTTCCCGCGGGAACTCCCGGCATTTTGTACTCGGAACCGATATCTTTCGCGGGGCGGCCCGTGCCTGCCCAATACATGACGGGGCGTTAACAACGTCGCCCGGAAATGGACTATTTGTCAGCTGGCGGTATAAATGAGACCACCAGCCGGCCCTCGAAATTAATAGCTCTAGTGGGTCGCTGTTACCACAAAATAAGGAGACCTATGTAAGTTAAGCTGTTCATAAACGCGTTTGAGCATCGTTCACATAAACAATATCTCACAGACACGGGATCTCACAACAGCTGCGCCCGGAATGGGGAAGCAAACTGTCAAATAAGTCATTCTAGAGGGCGCCGAGTGTTTGTTACACACCAGCTGTCACTCTATATACAAATTATTATAATTTAATAGGATTCCTTAACTTTATTAAATAACGGGTCGACCTTTGGATATGAAGAAATAGATTCACATAAATTTCCTCCAAATTCTACACTAAGAAAAAATGGGAAAGAGCTTTAAGAAGAAGAAACTTTAACAGACTATGATATGTTGTAATAAAAACGAAATATCCAGTTTTAACATTTATTTATAGATTTTAAAACTTGTTGTAACAGGTTTTCTACTTCGGCGTAAATTTTTGAAGAAATCAGCGGTGCCAACACAATTTTCCTGGAATAGCACAGCAGAACCTTCGACTTCAGCCCGAACAGAGCGATTGGAAAGACAAGAGCGCTATTTAGTCTACTTTTGATGCTATCAAAATTGCAGTTTTTGTCATAAGCCTCCAATCTGTAACAGAAATAAAATGTTTAAATAGTTTATCTAAATTATTATACCTGTAATTACGTCTAAACAATCACCAATTAACTTAACTACAAATCGTCCGTATCACGTTTTCGATTTATCAAGTGGTTTTTTAAATTATTATTTTTTCAAATTAACACGTTAAGTTCCTCATACCAAATTAATATGGCCGCGCGGCCTCAAATAAATATAAACAAAGACATTTCAAATAAAATATATGACACTTATCACTTACGGACGGCGCACCCTTAAGCTTACCTACTGTGTGTCTCCTTATTTTGTGCTGGTACGGAGAACGTTGGGAAACGTTGTATGGCTGAGGTTCTATGCTGCACTCAAACACACTACAATTGTGTCGGGGTTAAATGCCCGATTTGAACGATTTGGAGAATTGTAGATGACGGAGAGGCGCTTGTGTGAAGCCATCCCCTCCTGAAACTCTTTGACAACGTTCGGCCATTACGGATTAGGAACATTACGTTTCTTGCAGCTTCTAAAATCTGGTTACGCTGTAATGACAAGGAAAGCAATCTCTTACCGAAAAATAGCACACACTTGCACATAAGCGTATAACGCGAACGGGTAGACACTCGGTTTGAATGAGATAAGTCTTGTCACTCGTGGTTCAATCTCCAGATCTCCGTTAGACTCCAGGTTGGCTAGTGATTAGGTGGTCTAACCGCTCAGGTCTCAGACCTAGAGTTCCCAGGGTCGACACGCAGCGGTGCTATCACCATCTTATCGTAATATAGTCAAAGTCAAACTCCTTAGGAGTTGAGAATTCCTGTTGAAGTGCGCTTTCATTATCGACCTTATCATCACTATACGTATAGATCAGAGAAGTATGATGAACAATGATGCGTGCGCATGAACCGAACCGTCTCGATGCGTGCTAGTAATTACTATAGCGGCTAACGAGCGCGCCTTTTGTATACAACTGAGTGCGAACACCGTTTGGGGGAGCGATCGACCTTTGACGCTATAGGGTGGATTTGTTATGTGACGGGGACTTAAAAAATTTATAACATCATAGGGTATACGAGTATAACCAGTGATCGATATTTGTTCCTTTAATCATTAAAAATACGGGTCAGCAACTGATCTTAAATTAAATACAGGATACCTGTTCCTATCTGTCATCCCGTAAAATAAATGAAAATCTTATGTTATTTTTTGGCAGCGAAATATGTGTCGAACACTGGGCTTACAAGTGTCGAGCGCTGCCGCTGGTGCCACTACGCTATTGTATTAGAAATTTAAAAACGAAGCGACGTCTCATGTAAAGAGTAGGAATTTATAACTCGATGTTCATGTTAATCATCATCAAGTGTCCGATTCACATAATTTCATGGATCCATCTTACAAATTAACTTCAAGACGATTATCTACATTTTATATTACAATTAGAGAGAATGCTACGCTATAGAATATTAAATAAAAGATTATAATGTGAGCGAAAACACCAACACCTCCAAACACCACCAAAGGATCTTGCAAGGTATCCAAACTTCAGGCGCCAATGAAAAGTCTAAGCAGTATACTATATTAAATAATTAGCTTATTATATTATAATATTAGAATATTTAGCTCTACTATATTGAATTGTTTCTTAATTTCGGTAACTTTTCCATTAAACAAATAATAACTTAAAACCGTGCGAGGCTGTCACCGTAATTCCCCGGGACGCGGATGTGCGGCCGCCGCGCTCCCATCATTACGGCGCTTTGTAATTACAGTCACGCCCCACGAACCATTCGCTGCGAGCCAGGGATGCCACCCTTTTAAAGGAAAAACAATATACGCAAACAACCAAACGTAAGGGGTACTTACGTTGACTGTAGCGTCACCGTATCGGAGCTCCTGGGTTCAATGTTTAGTACTGGATATATTTAAAAAAGATTTTTTCTAATTGTTTAATTTCTCTCTCTTTATATTAAAAATAATAATCTTAAGCGTCTACAAAAACTAAAAAAAAAAGCTAACAAAAACAGTAAAATTATCTTGGATGATGTTGGGCTTATAAAAAATACATGTCCATAGTTCAACTACCGATGCAAATAAATTTTGTTTAATTTTAAAATAATAATTTTCAACTTAATTACCTGTGACAACCCTAAACCAATCGCGCGGTGGGCACCTTGAAAAATATGTTTAACGTGACGTGTAGATGTCGGTGATAACGCAACGTTACGCCTCGTGAATCGTGTTATTAAAAATAACAAGCTTTAAGTGATGCCGTATGTCCCCTTTTCATTAATCGATTAAAAACAAACTTAAAAAAAAATTCTGTTTACGGTTGTATGATTGATATGATTGATGATGATTTCTAAGGTAATGTATGAAAACTGGCTAAACCTTTTTTCCTTCTTTCCAGGTGCGAGCGCGAACAAGATCGCGAAGCGAACAGAGCTCGCGCCGAACAAGGGTGGGCCGTTCGCGGCGGCGCTGCGAACTCTCGCCAAGAACGCCGGCCCCGAAGCCAAAGACGGTGAGTCTATGACGCTGCGTCTCCTGCTGGCTCAAGGATGGGTAGCAGATGGCTTCGAGACTGTAGATAGGTTCAAGTACAGTGTAATTTAAAATAGGCAAATATATCTCGAAGGTTCTCGGAGATACCTGTTTGTTTGTCATAAAACGTAAAACACAGGCGTCAGTTTATTTCAAATAAGAGTTAGAGCCAATAATTTCATAGAACACGTTACCATGCGTTTTTTAATAAACAAATATTTGATGTAACTAGAAAATATGTTTTGATAAATATAGTTAATTTCAAAACATAAAAAAATACGGATTAATAAATTCACACTGAACAAATTGAGATATACACATATTAATGAAATTTTAAACAGTACCAAATCGGTATTTCTGTTAATTGAAATCTGTTATCCATCCTTAAAGCCATATCCCGTTTTCTGTTATTTTAACTTTTAATTTTTACGTCTAAGTGCCAACACTTGTTGGGTTTTGATGTCCATACAGATTCAAATCGGATATACATTTCGTCATAATATAATTATGTATTATTGTGATGGTTGACCAAAGTGAGTGTATCTGTAAAGAAAATATCAATCACTTTAGTTAATCTTTAGTTGAATTTGTAAGTAGTTTTGCTAATATATAGACAGCTAAATGTATGTTGGATCACTTGTAGGTCCGATAAATGAATTGAACAATCTTGTAAACTTACGGTGTTACATAATATCTTATCTTTATATAATAGTTATTACAGTTTTTTTATATGTAAAAGCTACTGTTTTGCCAACCAAGCTCTCTCCCGGTCCGTCCAGCCTATTGCGATCGAATTACTCCTAAATCTTACATAAGGAATTTGCTGTGATATGTAATAATTTGCGCTTTGTTTACCTGCCTGCACTTGCCCTTTACCTGATTTACCTTTAGCATTCCAATTTGTGTTATCAGTGGTTCAACCGCATAGTACAGACAGCATCAAAAGTAGATACCTTAATTTTGTGAATTTTATTTAAAAATTTATAAAAAGCAACTCTAAATCCTAGCTGTCAAAAATGTGTATCCGCTTTTATAGTTGAGCGTACCGAATGGTCATTCATTTAAAAATTTACTTCACAAGCTATCATGAAAGACTGTACCGTAAAGTTTAGAGTTTATATTGCTCGAAGGACCATACTTTGAGTTATACGACTCGAAAGACAAGAAGTATAGATGGACGGACCGGCCGCCTCCTTACTCGTGCCACAAAATAAGAAGACTGCAGAAGGTAAGCTTCGTACAAAAGCGCTCGAGCAACGCACACATAGACAACCTTTAACGGACACAAAATCTCGCATCAGCTCGCAACAGTCCGAGCGCAGTTGTTGTGAGATTGCGTGTCTGTGAGAGGTTGTGTATGTGTCCGTTTGTATGAAGCTTACCTTCTACAGTTTCCTTATTTTGTACATGTGTTCTCGTGCGAGTGGGGAGGCGGGTTGAGGGGGGGAGGTTGTGTGTTCGCGCTGACTGGCGAGTGTACAGGCGCTGCGCCCGCCGGCGAGCACAAGGACAAACCGCCGCCCGCCAAGCGAGCCTCGCCGCACCACCTGCCCACCAGCGGGTTCCAGCCCTACCGACCTGACGACAGGTGAGCACCGTTGTAGTTTCTGTCACATCCTTCAGGCGCCAGGCGTCTACTTATCAAATAGCCAATTTTTGATTCTAATTACTTCGCAACAAACCTACTTAACAAACAGTCTATTTCGCATTTAGCCTACTCTCAAACTGACTACTTCGCAGACTGACAATCAAATAGAAAAAAATATTACTAGCTCATTTTTGTCCCCACTATTGAGGCACGAGTCTTCCCTATGGATCGATCCATATGGAGTACGGGCTAAAAACTACCACGTTCGCCCAATTCGTTCCGAATCACGGATACCGCTCGTGATATGCAGACAAGAAAGATTTATAAAATAAAGAAAATAAACGTCGATATTGAGCGACCCGTGCATATATGTAGTGCCTTTTTCAATGCCCACAGACATAATATACGGCATCTACAACAGATTAAAAATGTACAAATATCAAGGATGAGTACAGGCAATATTTATATCGGTAGCATTTTTGTTTTTTTCCATATTAATTATATTAATTGTAGTGAGAAAAGGTTTTTCGTAAGCCGAGTGTGTAATAAATTCAGTGTAATAAGCCATTTAAGGTTGTATGTGATCACCTGCCGTAATATACAACTTTGTACTGGTTTACTTTGAAGATTCCAACACAGTCAACTACCCTATTAATTCCGCCCCAATAACCACTTTGTCTTAGTTCGATAGTTATTATAAATAATGGCTAAATAGAACATTATGATATTTTATGTTACTATGCCTGTAAGCGAGCATACGGCCCGCCTGATGAAAAACTCACAGCAGCCCGTGAACGCTTGTGATGTGATGGGGTATAACGCACGCGTAGCTGACCCTTGACACGTTGACTGCCTCAAAACCAGACACAATAGAAATTTAATTGTCGCCACGCACCCGTGCGGGCTCCGGCATTGAATGGGTTAAGCTTCATTTCTTATGCCTCTTTACTATGTAATTTTAGTGCTATTTCGGTGTACCCATCGAAACAGCTATGCAAAATGATGCAGCTTGGCAGCAAAATTGGATATAAGTCGCTACTCAGTCAAATTATGGGCAAGGTTTAAACACCAGGGAAAAATAGATATATACAAAAAAAAAATGCAGTACTCCAACATCTATTAATGGAAAATCAACCCCTCGCCTCCCACGATGTTCACTTCACTCAAAGACTTATTGTAAAGATTACAAGCTAACAATGGCATTACTCTGCTCGTCAGATTGACGCATCCTGCGGCGGCGTCGTTCCCCCTGCTTGGAGCCGGCGGCGTACTCGCCGTACGCGCACCCCCGGCCTCTACTCCAGCGCCGCGCTCCAATACAGGTAACTGAC